>JASJOG010000278.1:0-360100 GCA_030142905.1 Heliopora coerulea | reverse complement strand
CCTTTTTAGCCCGTTCTTTCAACTTTTTGGTCGCAACTGTTGGTTCAAGTTACTATTCTTCTACTCCTGGTCGCACATCAGACCGATGTTTCAGTTTTCTACTTACGGTTGTTATGGAATTGTTCTTGGATTTTTCATTCTTCAACACGATTGGCAGCATTATTATTAGTATTATTATTATTTCTATTGTTGAGGAAAGTCAGCTCATACTAGCCAATGAGGTCGTTTAGCCCAAATTGCCATATTATGCCAAAGTGGGCACATGTCCCATTAATTATAGTGGTATGGCAATCACAAAGTGAAAAACATCGTGAGTAGTTAATGCCATTTTACACCATAGTCTCACATACACAATTCCGTTGGTTGGGCATGGTCAAGGGCTGGTGCTTTGCACCTATAAATCATGAGACTTCCTCAATAACCATCACACTTCCTCTCAGACTATTCTAAGTGTCTGTTCCGCAAAGCCGACCAATTAAGGCAAGCTAGACGCCAGTCCAATAGCTGAAGTTGGATAATGTGATCTATTTTGTTCTTAGACTAGGAGAGTTCCTTTCAGACACGTAAGTGTCCTGGGCTCACTCAACCATTTAAGGTAAAGGACATCAGGACAGTCAGAAGGATTTACTAGTCCTTGGGCTAACAGGGAAGGTTTGCCAACACCTTAGGTGAGGTTACTTACCACTGACGGCCAATTAAGGCAAGCAGTGGCTTTCAGTCACCCGTTTACCCAGCTGGCAAGGCAGGGGCGCCACTCCCTAAGGATGCCGAAACATCTTGCTTACCTTATTATTACTATTATTATTATTACTATTATTGTTATTATTACTATTATTGTTATTATTATTATTACAACTCGCACACCACCCAAATATTATTATTATTATTATTATTATTATTATTATTATTATTATTATTACAACTCGCACACCACCCAACTAAAGACAGTGGAAGGGATCTCAGCCTGCTACGGGCTCCCAGCTTCCCGCCAGGTAAGGCCACAACAGACATTGCACATTTCAGGGAACTTGTGGGGAAAGGAAATTTTACCATTAATATGGATTTAAAGAAACACCCACCGGCCAACCCTTACTCGCCCAATTTATCCAGTCAGGAAGGAGTAAGGGATGTACAGCCCTCTAAAGTCCCTGAAAGTACTCCCCAATGCATATATCCAGTTTGATCTTAACAGTACACTATTGCATTTTCAACCAGCTAAGGTCAGTTTAGGTGTGCCACTGCAAGGGTTAAGACTGAATATTGTTTTATTCTTAGACTAGTGCAGATCTGTTTCAGCATTTAAGGCTGGTTCATCCTCAACCAACTAAGGTCAGGGGCATCAGCCTGCTGTACAGATTTTCTTCTAGTCCTTAGGCTGTCAGGCAAGGTTTGCCAACACCTGAAGGTAGTGTACTTGCAGCTTCCAGCCAATTAAGGCAAGCTGAGGCTTTCGGCTACCTGTCTACCCAGCTAGCAAGGCAGGGACGCCACTCCATAGGTCATCTCATAAAAGCCTGCTCGTTTTATGGAGGTCACTGGCTCCGAATCAATGTCCTGCCTACCTACTTCTGGTTTTATGTCGGAGTTCCCTTCTCCTAGATAAGTTGCCATCCAAGGCTAAAGAGTCTTATCTACCTTTGGCTAAGGGGTTGCTGGCACTTGCCAAAGGTGCCACCCCGGACTCTGGTGGGCGGGAGCGTCCACATTCCCGTAGTAGGCTGAAGCTGTGCTTGTCCTACTCCAGTGCCCATTTTTTAAGGTTCTTGGACTTCAAAAAGAATTTAAAAATTGGCTTAAGTAGCATAGGTATTATTATTATTATTACTATTATTATTATTACTATTATTATTATTACTATCATTATTATTGCTATCATTACTATTATTATTGGCAATGAGTAGTATTAATATTAGTAATTTATTTTTCATAAGCGGCTGGCCTGTTTGGGGGGCATAGAAGTCAAACTGGAGTAAATCCCATGCAGATCTGACGCGAATACTGACCCATCCAAGGAGTGCGTGTTTACTCTATATTTTTTGCATACAAATTGTTTGAACCGAGCAAATTGATGGAAAAGTTTATGTGAATCAGCACATAGTGTTCCTTAAAACGTCTGTTCAATGTTATAAAATATCACATTTTGGCTTCACATTTGTTTGTTTGAGTCTCTGTTCTTTGGAAAACTGCGAAGCACAAACTGCAGTCTCAAACACTTCTCGCACGCCTCCATTATTGAAGGCTGAACACTCTATATAAGCGAACGCGCCGACTTTTTCAGCCATACTTCTACCTTCGGGCGTAGAAACGGGTTTCATTCTCCGCTTTGCCAGATAATCTATGGTCACTGCGTCGTTGCGTAAATCTTTCTTTGTTCCCACTAACACTATTGGGACTTTGGGACAAAAATGTCTGATCTCCGGTATCCACTTTTCCGGTAGAGTAATGAAAGTATCCGGGCGGTCAACAGCAAAACAGAGGATAAATGCGTCGGTGCTAGGGTAGCATAATGGTCTTAGACGATCGTAATCTTGTTGGCCAGCGGTATCCCATAGCGTAAGTTTCATTCCTCTTCCACCGATCGTTAAGTCCCGCGTGAATGTGTCGAAAATGGTCGGGACGTACTCGCGTGGAAGCTTGTCTCGCGCGAAAACTGTGAGTAGACACGTTTTGCCGCATGTGGTGTCACCCACCACGACAACTTTCCGCTGGACGGGAACCATGCCTGAACATAATGACAAGAATAGATTATTCTAAATGAGCTATTCAGCAATCTACAAAATTAACGAGAAATTATGTACAGTTCATAGCATGTCCATTGTAATATATAATTTAGAAAAAGCTGCTCTTAGAACGATAGTGTTCACGTACTCTTGCGACCGACTGCGACAGCTTTGAGTGTTTGACGAGCTGGTCACTTCAGTCGCTTGGCAGTTTCACATGTTGAATCTTTGATCATCGTCACTATAGTCACATCACCTAGGTTGGTTGGTACCAAACCAGTTGCCATGAAAACGGAGTTTGTTACCGAATTTCAACGAACTGGGATTAAGTGAAGGTTAAAAAAAAAGTGTATCAGAAAATTTATGCAGGAAGAGATTACAAAAATGATTGGTGCAAATAGCTGATATTTTGGCTGGGTCCCTTCTGTTTTATGTACGTCAAAGAGAACTCAGTTAACGGTTCAATATAAGAGTGTTCATCCGCGTCTTTGTTGCTGTTAAACCATATCGGTCGTGCATCTGATCTCTTCTTAAAGTGCCTTTGTGTCTACTCTGGAAGACAGAGTAAAAAATACAAAAGTGATCGTTGTTATCACCCCATCATTGCGACCTCCTTCCGAGCTTTAGTCAGTATACGAGTCGTAAATATATGGACAGAAAATCCTCCGACAGCTATGCAGAGCAGTCCGAAGTTGCACCACCTGATTGATATCGCAACGTTTTTACCTTTCAAAATTTTCTAATGAGTAAAATGTAAGGTGAAATGTTGTTTATGACAATAGGGTGAAGTTGTTTTGTAATCAAATTATTGCATGGTGAAGTGTGATGTATTCATTCTGTATAAGGAACAAGGAGAATGGGTTGCTGTGGAGGAAGGCTAAAAAAAGCCTCAGTCTCTTTGTTAAAATTTCTTTTCTTAGGGTGCCAATCCTCCCGGCAATATTTCTAATCACCGAGAAACTGAACATAACTTATGAAAAGTCGAACGAAACCAACGCCACCTAAAAAAAAATGTCCAGACAAGTGCTTCACTGTGTATATTATATGTAAGCTTGGTTACTGTGTTGTTGTCTTAGCCTTCGTATTATCTAACGATTTATCATGCCCAAATCTCTGGTATTTATGACTATTTAGCGCCATACACATTGGCGTGGTTCAGTGCAACAGAAGATCAGATAGTTTTTAGTGGGCTGTATTACCGGCTTAGTTGATTTGCAGCTCCGTAAAAACTATCTTAAATACTCCAAATATTGATGGATTTGGAAACTTTAAGCTTAAGGCCTTTAATATGGACTGAAAATCCAAGGAAAATAATTAAACGACTGAATTTTGCCTTACCTTCTTTGGCACTTTGTAGCTTCTACGTTCAGTGACAATAAACCACGGCTAACCTAGTTATTCTGTATTTGTCCTCCTCGCTGATATGACTGCCAATTTCTCCGGACTGAATTCTCGAAACTCTCTTCGACAAATGCCAAAATGGTCTCGGATTTTCTTTCTTCAGTCCATAACTGGTTATCAAACCGGAACTCTGACACTCATGTCTAATCTTGTGTATTGCTCTATCTTCTCGAAGGGTACTTTCCTTATCGCTGAGAGCTTGCCGCAAGCAATTAATGATGGTTAAGTGGACTCTTGGAAACGGACATTTTAGTTTTGTTCTCCAAAGGCTGTTGTCAGGACACTTATAATTTAGCGCACAGAAATCTGAAATGCCCTACGCTTCATATAATTAGCATGAGATGAATGAAAGTTTTTCTGGGCTTGTGTTTAGGAAGTGTTATTGAGGGATGTCTTATTCAGGGGAGCGCGAAATTGTAATACCTTAAAAAATTTTATATGAATATTATCAAATACAGTAAGGGGTATAATTTAGCGTCTGACTATTTTCATACAGTCGTTGGTATCATTTTGGTTACTTCTGAACTTGGTAATGGTAGAGGGCGGGGCGCCACGAGTTTAGTTTGCCATTGGTTATCCACAGCGCTCAGCAACCTCGTCTCCAGGGCATTTCGCCTCTACCCACGGAAACTTGGCGAAGATGGACAAAACATAATACGATATAATCGTATAAATTATTATTAAAAACAATCAGTATTTCGGGTGTTTTTGACAGGGCTGTAGGCAAAGTACAGGTACATGCATTGAGTCAAGGGTTATGCGCTCACTACACCACTGAATCTAACCGTGTATACTCTTAACCATGTTTGTCCTTGAGAATCCTTTCATGACCCTTCTGGCTACAAGTACATTGTGTTTTTAAACTGGTTATATCAGGAACCTTCTCCAAATACCCAAGATTCGGCCTCTCGTCTGTGTCGGAGGAGTCCTTACTCAATTTTTGGTAAGGACGGTGAGGTAAGAGAAGCAATTTTTGCGCATTTACTGGACTTTGAATTTTCTAAGTGCATTTATTATGTAATCAACTTTTACACACGAGGTATCGTATATCCACATTCGTTTTCTTTGTGGACAATTATGATTGATTACAAATAGACTGCTTATTAATACATGAACTACCTGTACTGTACATATTTCCTGATCATATTTCTCCGTGATTTCAATCATAAACGTGCAGATGTAGTACAAATATACATATGCATATATATGTAATATATATATAAATATACACTGATGAGGCCAAGTAGGCCGAAACGGTTCCGTCTGTAGTTAGTTATATATATATATATTACATGTACATATACATACAGTGGAGTGTGTATTTATGTATATATGTAACTATGTACTTTTGTTGTAGTTATTGGATTGTTTTTAACCTCAAGCATAGGATGTAATAGTCAATTGAAAGTGAAACTAAATTGCACTGTCTGATGATCTCTTTACATTTTCAAGTAGATATCAACATTCAGATTACCATCATGTGTTCTATTAATGATTATGAACAATGACATGGAAAGTCTGATCTGTTGCATTGCTTTGTTCATAACTGCCTTAGCTGCCCTGTGAATGTATTTGTGGTTCAATTGTAGCTTTAAAGGGGTACTCCACTCAAAATACAAGTTGGGTTCATATGAAAGATCTTACCAACATTAGACCATCGGCAAAATTTCTCTGGCTAATTTCGTTTAGTTAAGGAGATATTGCGCGCCGAAGTTCGAAATTTTGCCAAATTTGCGACGCCATGTTGTCTTTTCCATGCAGACGCGGGTTGTCAGCGGAGTACCAAATATGACGTCAGTGAGTGCTTCTTGCTCGATTACCAATGTTGTTTTGAAGTAAATTACAAGTGAGTGTTGTCAAAGAGAGTTCTTCTTAGGAAGGTTGCTCTAGTTAAAGCCGTTCGAACTCCTCAAATCTGGGTGTAAATCTGGGTGAATTGTGTTCAAGGTTATCAATTTCAACCTCGACGAAATTCATACACTGGAGAATCGAGCGAATCTGATTACGGCGATGTGGATGAGTCGGTCAACGCTGAACCAAGTTCTGTCGCTCGACTGGCTAACTTGGACTGGTAGGTTTTATTTGAATTTCTCGTTACTTTTTTTTAAGTAATGGTATTGTATAAGGAAGATATGACTTCTGTAAACTTTTCTTGCCGATACCACCAGAATATTTCGAACCAGTTTGTTTATATTGATACCAAACAGCATGAAAATCAGGATTATCTGTTATGCAACAGTAGCGCTTTTGCGGTCTCTCAACTTCATACACCTCCTCGTTCTTATCTAGCACCACTTGAATTTCCTGACAGCAAATCCATTCCTCTTCTCTGTCCATTATTTGGCAGTTTTTGCCCGTACATCTGAAAATGAAGGGAGCTGTTGTTTTGCTTCGAGTGGCTATGGGAATGTTTGGAATCCCTGTGAAACTGGTTCGAAATATTCTGGTGGTATCGGCAAGAAAAGTTTACAGAAGTCATGTCTTCCTTATACAATACCATTACTTAAAAAAAAGTAACGAGAAATTCAAATAAAACCTACCAGTCCAAGTTAGCCAGTCGAGCGACAGAACTTGGTTCAGCGTTGACCGACTCATCCACATCGCCGTAATCAGATTCGCTCGATTCTCCAGTGTATGAATTTCGTCGAGGTTGAAATTGATAACCTTGAACACAATTCACCCAGATTTACACCCAGATTTGAGGAGTTCGAACGGCTTTAACTAGAGCAACCTTCCTAAGAAGAACTCTCTTTGACAACACTCACTTGTAATTTACTTCAAAACAACATTGGTAATCGAGCAAGAAGCACTCACTGACGTCATATTTGGTACTCCGCTGACAACCCGCGTCTGCATGGAAAAGACAACATGGCGTCGCAAATTTGGCAAAATTTCGAACTTCGGCGCGCAATATCTCCTTAACTAAACGAAATTAGCCAGAGAAATTTTTCCGATGGTCTAATGTTGGTAAGATCTTTCATATGAACCCAACTTGTATTTTGAGTGGAGTACCCCTTTAAAAATGGATTAATTTTTAGTAATTAAAAGAAGAATAATCCACAGCTTTCATTACCACCCCCAAGTCTAGCTCTGGTGTTAAGGGATTATTTGATATCTGAGAGAGTCTTTAGTGACAAAATTGTGAGGCCATTATACATTAAAAACACATATAATGCATAAGGCCTATTCCATGCTCAATTTTATATCCATTTATTGTTTCTCCCAGTTTGGATTCCCAATCCTTTCTTTTGTAACCCTGATTTCATCCCTTGCAATTTATCTTGGCTCTTTGGAGTTAGCGTACTGGAACAGCAAGATGTAGTTACACATGAATAAGAGACTCATCATGGAATCCAGGTCTTCAGTAGTCAAGAACTTGTCACTTACATGAAATTATCACCCACGTAAACAAACTATTGATCTTATAATCAGAACCATTGCAATGTTGAAGCTGTGATCAAGAAACAATGTTTCCTTCTCAAGTAAGATGCTGGATGCTATTTTCTATTAGTTTTCTGTTATATTTTCTATTATTTCTGATTTCTGTTAGTTGCACTGCTATGGCTGAAGGTGGCAAGAAGGAAGATGATGGAATGAAGTATCAGCATGCAGTGAAAATTGGTTCAGTTTATCAAAACCCATGGAAAGATGGCAATGTTCCTTCCCTTCTTGCTGTAAGGCATGCTATATGGGAAAAGAATAGAAGCAATGTTCCAAGAGATGAAGTAAGTTAACTCTAAAGTTGAACGTAACTCTGAAGTTCAACTTAATGTTCAGTGCAGTAGTTGAAAATTATGGAATTAAAAATCAATATTATAAGTGAAGTGGCAATTTTAATTGACCCTGAAAGGTACTTTGAAATGTTTTACAGTATTGAACTATGGTCAACAGCTTAAAGAACATAAAATTTTGATTTTTATGGAATGCATGAGTTCCATCTATTTATCAGCTGTTTATAAACTGTTGTAAATGTAGCACATTAAAAGGCAGAGTTAAAATTTTATTTCGTTTTAATTCATTGATTTTGAAAGCAAAATAAATAAAAAGAAAACTATTTTATTTTAACTTAGAGCTATATAACATAATATAGAACATATATAACATATCCGTATTTAACAAAGAGATATACACAGTTACTTTCAGTTATAAAGTAGCAAAATGTAACCAATGTGGGGATTTTTTTTTCCCCAGGAAGAGTTGAACAGGAATCTTCCAGTAAGGAAGTTGAACCCCGACATATCCAATCCACCAGAAGAAGGCATTCGAATAACATGGCTCGGTCACGCCTCTGTGTTGACTCAGTTTGATCACTTTAGTATCTTAAGTGATCCTATATTCAGCGACCGTTGTTCGCCATTTTCTTCACTGGGTCCAAAACGGTACCGTCCACCACCTTGTACCGTATCAGAGTTACCAAAGATCGACGCTGTGTGCATCAGCCATAATCACTACGATCACCTGGACTTGCAAACCGTCAAGGATCTGAATGAGCGTTTTGGAGAGAAACTTCGCTGGTTCGTTCCAAACGGTTTAAAAAAATGGATGAACGATACTGGTTGTGTTAATGTTGTTGAAATGGAATGGTGGGATGAAGAAGTGCTTGAAAAAAAGACAACCAGTGGAGACAATGTTACAATGCGATTTGCTTTTACACCCACGCAGCATTGGTGTAACCGAGGTGTGTTTGACATGAACAGAGTGTTGTGGGGAAGTTGGACTGTGTTAGGGCCAAGATATCGGTACTACTTTGCTGGAGATACTGGGTATTGTGATGGATTCAAACAAATTGGTCACCGTTATGGTCCAATTGATGTGGCGGCAATACCCATTGGTGCGTACGAACCTAGGTAAGCTTTTCCTTAATTCGAAGGAGTGGGACCACACTTCTTAGAAGAGGTGTCTATCTATTTCGTCTGTATCAGATTTTTCAATTTCCTTTGTAAAGGAAAATGATGAGGAAACAACATGTTAATCCGGAAGAATCTGTGAAAATTCATCAGGACGTGAGAGCAAAGAAATCGCTTGGGATTCATTGGGGGACGTTTGTGTTGACCTACGAGGTAAGGAAGTATGAAGTATATTTACATATTGTCCTATCTTAACATTTGCAAACAGTGCAACGAACGGCAACTTGTTTGTTCATAATTGTTGAAGTTGTTTCAGCTTAGTTTTTCTCCTACGTCTGTTCTTAACTTCAATTTTTTTTTTACTTAAATAGTATTATATGGAGCCACCCGAAAAGCTGAAACAAGCATTAGACGAAAATGGAA
This sequence comes from Heliopora coerulea, assembly GCA_030142905.1. Lineage (NCBI taxonomy): Eukaryota > Metazoa > Cnidaria > Anthozoa > Scleralcyonacea > Helioporidae > Heliopora > Heliopora coerulea. Next base: position 350,709 of record JASJOG010000278.1, on the reverse strand, counting down.
TTTCAAATGATGACTTTTTTACCCTTGATCATGGTGGATCGAGATTAATTCTTCCTGACAGCGACAACTGAAACGAACCACTCGTCATGTGTTCGAGGGAAAGGGTTATACAATTTTCATTTATATAGATATATCAACCACGCACTTTCAGGAGTTGTTAAATACATTTAGCATTTTTTCAATTCCATTTGGTCAAAATTGTTTTCAATTACTGTCAAACACGAAGCCTGGTTTGCTCCTTTCCTCATTTTCAACATTTTCCATTTTATTGGTGTTCTAATCCTATATTACCCCATACACTTCAATTCCATTCTTTCCATACGTCCATTCATCCAGCTATTAGTTGCTCGAATTTCCTTTTCTTTAACTCTGGTGCATACTCTTAATAACAGTTTATGGGGAGTTTCGGTAGTACGCTCTTCTGGGAAATTTAATTCTAAGCCGCGCACAGGGGAAATTTACCAGCAGCTTGGGTAGAATTCTCGACATTTGGTCTTGTGTTGCTGAAATATGGATTTTAAATACTTTGCAAAAGTACAATATATGATTTACGTTTCAATATAAATGATAACATCTGGTTTTGTTCTATACAGGTACCTGAAAAAGCATCTCGGATTCGAAGTACTTACATTGGGGACACTTAATCACATGAAATAAGGTTAACACCAGTCTCAACAGTCACGCCCAGGCTGATCGGCTACTTGGACATGCCAAAGCTGCATGTGCTAATATTTTGTCAGGTTGTTTCTCACGTAAACAATGTTCAAACACGATTCCTAAGATTGAAAAATGGTTTCGTTCCCAGTCTTTCGGCTCCCCCAACGCCGCCTCCAGTCATTATAATATTTTCGTTTGTCAAAGGAATTAACGAAGTGGTCGGTTTATTGACATTCATTTGTGAACGTATTCTAATGATAAACTTGAATGTTCGATCAAAACTGTATTGAAATAACTGTACTTTTATTCTTACCTTATTTCAAAGTTTCAACAAGTCACAACTTACTTTTTCCTGATGTTACTTAAACTTACTTCGACGCAAACTCGGCTCTTCCTGTTTATTGGTGTGTTTAACTTCAGAGCGTGGTCAGTTACTAATTAGTAATACCTCATTCCTCATTATCATTATTTACTGCGATGGCAGAGTTAGGTTTCTGAATAATTCCGTACACGAAACCCAAAGTGACAAAGTCTAGAATAGAACATTTATCATCAAAATTGCTAAGAACATTGTTCAGTTCGAACAGTTACACTAACTCAGTTAAAACCAGTAAGAAAAGCTTCATTGATCCCTTCGTGATTGCTTCTTGCAATGCTAATGACGGTTTCAAGTAGGAAAGCTTGTGTGGTAATCTTATCATTTTACTTCTCTGTTGTGGGCGGTGGTTATTAACTTGGCCAAAGCATTAGTGGATTAAATTGAACATAGTTTGTAATTTGAACCAAGGAAAATCGCTTGTGTTGTCAACAGAAGTGGAAACTAGTCGTCACCAGGTGTGAAGCCAAGGAGTTCTGGTAGAAAATTATACAAGCATCTTCGTTTGTTAGAGCATCGCTTGTTTATCTAGTCGTGTATTTTATATGTGTGAGAATGAATTCGACGCCAACGACCTCAAACTCTTCAGCTAAGTTTAAGGGAAGTAAGATACCTACTCTGAAAGGCAATGCACTTAATGTGCAGAAGAACACGTCGACTCGAGCGACTAGAATTTCCTTCGAGAAAGGGAAGTCTGCCGGAGAATTGAAACAGAGACTCGCTTCTGCTGTTAGTGCGAAGATCGCGGCAGCAAACAAAGATGGAAGAACTCTGAATAATAACAGAGGTATTGGGTATCTCTTACAGAGGAAGCAACAACAGGACAGCAAATTAAACACCAAGACTCTGTCGCTTCAGAAACCACTGCGGAACAGAAATGATGAAGCTACGAAGGGTGGCAGAACTGAGGCAAAAAATGGTAGTGATTTGAGAGATGGAACGAACGGCTTGAGCCAGCCTAGTGTACGAAAGTCTTTATTAAGCGCTCTGATGAGCAGCAGAATGCCATCTGGGACTCTTCAAGGGAAACAATCTGCGACAGAAGCTAAGTTAGATACGTCTGATACAACAAGAAAGACAACCGCTGGTGAACAAACCATGAGGAGCGGGGACAAGCAATCCACCGTTGGCAAACCCTTGCCTAGTGAGAACGCGGGAAAAGTAGGAGATAGTGGTTCAAGAAATCCCTCGAATTTACTTCAAGTAAACAAGGAGGATAAATCATTCGCTGATACTGTAAGAGTTACATCGTATGAAAGCACTGCTGATAAAACAAGTTCAAATTTGAACTCAAGAAACAACTCCTTGTCCAAGCCAAGTGATAATGTTAATCCTGAAGTCACTGATAGAAAATGGACAGTGGAGAAGAAACCTCCATTAGAGGGAGAGAATCGTTCGAGCAAAGAACAACCTTTAGAAACTGAAAGTGGAAGAAACGTTCCTAAGAACCCGAAACGAACACTGGCACCACAAGAGAATTCACCATTGAGGAAAATGAGTTTGGGAAAGAACTCGGCAACTTCCAGCAAGCATGATAAGTTCCGAGAAGATTTACTGGAGAAATTAGAGGCAGACGTTGGTAGTTGCAAAATCGCCGCATTTCAAAACATGGAAGATTTTTCCGTCTTAAGAATGAGAGTTTATCGAATTCGTGGTGAGTTAGAACAATTAAAAAAGGAAAGGGCGAAACGGACTCTGGTATAATTCTTTACGTTTCGTCAAATTTGAAATTTTGCGTCAAACTAAGAAATCTTTATTATTATTTTGTCGTATATTTGTGGATGTGAAAGTGAACTGAGTAAAGTAAGGTTCGTTGGCAAAATTTACCACGAGTAAATATTTACATAGGAATATTTCCTGGCCTAATTTAGCTACCTGTATGCGTATCGAAGTCATTATTTTACGTATACAAGGCGAACTAAGTAAATAGCGTCTATAATTAGATTTCTGGAAATAAAAACAGCCAGTCAGAAATAAAGTCTGCAACGACATTTTCTATTTTTACAAATGGTAAGAAGAATAACTTGCAGTTGTAAAAAAAATTAGTCAAAGTTGAAAAATAGTTTCTATCACAGCTTTTTGATATATTTCCCCTGTCTTTCTCATCATAATTATGATAGTTATTCTGTCAATTTCGAAGCATAACACAGTGTAAAAGTGAAAAATTTTTTTGACTTAAAAACATTTTTTAACTATATTTTTCTCAATTTTTATTTTATTAAATTTTTTAATTTGTCACAAACTTGCTATTTTGTAACAAATGTAGTAAAGTTTTGTCGCAGTTCTTCAACTTTCTAAGAATTGATGTCGGCATTACTTTTCCCGTACAATTGTAGGTTTTAATCTGAGCCTACTAAAATGTATGTCTAGCTGGTATTCCCATTTCAAAATGAATGCTGCAACTTTCATCCTCACTGAAGTTCACTACTTATTCTATGTGTTTTATCTTAATAAAACTCAAAGAATTACAATTTTCATGTTTAACCAGTTAACGAAGCAACGTTACCAAGGCAGTGTTCACTGATCACCACTCTTGAATCAGACGTACAGCTTTAGGACGTCGAGCAGTCACAAACTTTGCAAGATCTTTGGCAGATTCTGTTACGCAAGCAATTTCATTTTGCCACCATGTAGAGCATCACGAAGCAAACATACTCAGTTTCTCCATGACGTTAGCATCTTCAGCCCACAAGCCGTTAGCCAATGAAGGAACGTCAAGCACGCAAGGGGACAGTCAGGGGGCGTTCGCAAAACTGAGTGTTTTGATTGGACAATGTGGGACTATACAGTCCAATTGGATTCGGCCATTTAAACACGAAGCAACTTTTGGTCTTCGCTATCGACGTGCCTCTTGCTTAACGGTAGTAAGTGAAGATTTATTTTAACTTTCTTGACGCCCCGTACCTTTTTATCGTTTGTAAATCAAATTTTATTGAAGACTGTACCATAGAATTTGCACGAATGTTATCCGCTCGTCATATTTTACAGAACTCGACTCGCAACTTCAGAACGTCCACGAATGCCATGGCTTCACTTCGTGTAGCTATCATTGGACAGTCTCAGTTTGGCATGGAAGTGTACAAGAATCTTAGAGCCAAAGGACACGAGATTGTTGGCGTGTTTACCATTCCCGACGTGAAGGGGAAGCCAGATATTTTAGCGAGTGAGGCAGAGAAGGATGGACTAAATGTATTCAAGTTTAAGAGGTGGAGAAACAAGGGTGAACAGAACAGTATTCCTGAAGTTTTCGAGAAGTACAAGGCATGCAATGCCGAGCTAAATGTGCTGCCATTTTGCAGTCAGTTTATCCCAATGGATGTCATCGACTCTCCGAAACATGGTTCGATTATTTATCACCCATCTCTTCTCCCAAGACACAGAGGTGCTTCGGCAATCAACTGGTAAGTTCAATATACAATACTTCAATTCAAGTGCTCGTCAGATAAGTAGTTCTTGCATTTCATGATTACCGGCATTTGTAAATTTTAGCGGGCTCCTTGGGCTAAAAGCCCTATCGCTGCTCTAAACCTTAAAGACAACAAATAGCATTATTCAGACTGTCATTCAATATCGTGTGGAAGCAGTTACCTGACTTTTTTCCGACGTTAATAAGTCTCCATAATTATTGTTTATATTGTTCTTGGTTCATTCGTCCGTACTGTACATACTACTTTTGGTTCATTCTTTCCGTTATCACAAGGAAAACATTGCAACTTCCGAACTGTTAGGAAAAGGGTTTGAGTTGTGAAAACGTGTTCAAATGATCAGTCATTCATGAAATAGCATTCAGTCCTTCAAGCACGATAGTAACTTTCGCCCAAGATTCGTTGTTAGAGTGACCTCTAATGAACGGCAAATTTCTTATCGGGCGGATAAAAGTCTCAGTTTGTATCAGGGAATACTGCATAGTTTACGAACAGACAGTTTCCGAAACAACTGGATAATGGTCGAACTAAGTGCGTAACACAAATTGTACCGCCATCAAGTAGGGAGGTCTGTAAAAGATCATTGTTTAGACTTCCCATTATTTGCTAATTTGTTACTAAGTAGTTCTGATCACAACGCGTCGTTGTTTTGGGTAATGTGAACTGCATTGTATTAAAAGTAAATAAAATTGATTTTGTCAGCGCAAAAGTGAACATTAATGGCCTATTTATGAGAAGGAATCGAATTGTTTTGACCGAGTTAGAATGATAACCGACAATTCTTGAAGAGTGGTCATTGTTTCTAGGAGACGAAACCTTTTAACTGGGTTATTATATAACTCCACAAGATATCTCTTTGTTAGAAGGCTACGTTTACCTGGAGAAAAGCATCAAAGTGTAATAAAAGGAATCCTACTGAGGTTTTATGGTAATTTTAAGTGTTTTACGTAAAACCTAGCCTCAGAAGACAATAGATAATTGTTACGGCAAATATTAAAATGAACCCTTCATTACGACAAAAATCCGTGCAAGGATTAAAACAATGACAATCATTAACTCTTTGCCTGTCTAGCCTTTGTTTGATATTATCGCTCAGACGTCAGTGTGTGTCATATGTGACGCACGGGACAGGCAAAGGGTTAACAATATTCTGTTACAACAAAAAGAGAGTAGATAAATATTGAAACTGCTAGAGAAGGAACCAAAATAACTAGTTTTTCACAAATTCTGGTTGGCCAATGACTTTTTCTAAATATAAGCTTACAAACAGAATTTTTGCAAAAGTGTGCATAAATTTCACAGGAATAGATTTGACATTGTTTCTCATGTTTATGAACTGGGATATATTGTATATACTTGCTCATGTATGTCATGTTACAACAGGTAATTTAGACTTAATGCTGAAGATTAATAACTATTATGTAACTGTAAAATAACAACCTCGAATGCCAGCTCAGATTGTCCTGTAACATGAAAACACCGATTTTTTTTTCATGCTTTTTGTTTTTGAGTATGCAAAACAATTTATAAAAGCAATATATAAAGGTTTTCTCTGGTAAGTTTATGTACTGGATATACATGAGCATGTATCTCATTACATATCAAAGAAGACTGGTGATCATTTGTTAAAAAAAAGGAAAAACAAAATCATTAGCCTTCCATGCTAACTCTGATCGACCCATATATTACTTTTGTTAAGGTTACAAAAGTGCAGAATGCTTGCACTCAGTTTTTACATCCAGATATCATGACATAAAATAAGTCTAACACTGTTATTCATGTTTGTCACCTGAGTGCACTTGCACCTTACTCTCGGTGGTACAGGCCTGAGCCTGCAAAACTTTTTTAGAAAGATATGAAACAGAGACAAAATAAAAGCCAAAAAGCTTAAAATTAATTTTTAATGCTATATGTTCCCTAGGTGGACTGACTCAGTTTAGTGAAAGCAATGGTCAAATCCAGTAATTTCCCTAGGAGTAACTAGTCCCATAATTAATATTTTTAAAAAATTTATGAGTATCCCCCAGACCCCCCAAAGGAGGTCAAATCTTCAGTGTACTTATTTGGTCCCCAGGGCCTACCAGTACCCGCTCTGGGTATACCACTAATGCTCCCTCTAGTCCTGCAATATCCAGTCTGTTTATGCTGCAGTATACTAATACACATGTCTAATAAACATTAAAAACCATTTTATCTCTTTAATTATTTGTGGAAAAGTGTTCTAGTGACATTAGTACTGTTCACTTCCCCAGATCTGATTTATAGATGAAATTACTTTCTCCTATCACTACCTTTTGTGGTCACCTCCACACAGTTTTATAAATTTAATAGCTTCGAAAAGCCTTACCTCCTTGTGCTGTTGTTTAAATTTTAACTTCTGCTTACTAATACAAAAACATTCTGAGTAGAAGCATACTTGAAAAAAGAATGTTAAGCCTAGCTGTTTAATTAAAACTGATAATCATGTAAACCTGAAAATTTGAAGGGGACTTGAAACACCCCCTCCACCTCTTCTAAAACATGCGAAACAGGCATCTAGATTTTATCACTAAGATTTTGGGGTTCTGATATGATACATGTATGACAGATTCTGCACAGGTACAGTATATCCACATACTGTAGATATGTTTTTAAATTATAGGACTCTTATGGAAGGAGACAAGCAGGGTGGATTCACTGTATTTTGGGCTGATGATGGACTGGATACAGGTCCAATCCTTTTGCAGAGAAGTGTTGATATAGACCCAAATGATACTGTTGATACTCTCTATAACCGTTTCCTATATCCTGAGGGGATAAAAGGCATGGTGAGTTGTCCAATAATGAATCATGAATTGTAAACTCCTGAAACCTTATGATCCTTGTAAGCTGGTTTAGGAGCTCTTCTCACATGTCTTGGTGGTTTAACAGGAGCCATAACTGAAAGTTTATTGCCTCAGTTCTTTGGCTTGTGGCCCAAATCACTGGCAAAAAGACCCTAACTATCAGCTGAAAATGTTAGGGTTGTTCACTGAGAGTTACTAATTATTGGTTTGGGGGACATGTTTGAAACCCTAGATAGCCTATTGTGGGCTTAGAGGGACCCCTGACACAGTTTGTGAGAAACTGTTGCTGGAAATTCAAACCCATCACTAGGCAAGGGGTGCATCTGCACTCAAGGGAACATCAGTTCCCTAGATTTGGGGACTATAATTGTTGGCTCTATGCCCCATTTGCCTACCTTGTGTGAGGTCTAATCAAACCAGCTGTAATTTGAATTTATATTTCCAGCTATGTACATGTATATTGCTTATTTAGCTATTCATGGTCTCCCTAGATTGTAATAGGCTTCAATGTCTGGTGTACCCTTATTCTGTTTTCTCCACTCCTCTGACTAGAAATTAGTCCATCAGTTATCAAAGTCTGAAGGATTAGTAAATGATTGTTTTTACACTTCTATTGATGTTATCTCATATCCAAAACATCAGGTTGAAGCTGTTGATCTGATTTCTGATGGAAAGGCCCCACGAATAACCCAACCTGAGGAAGGAGCAACTTATGATAAAATTTGGAAAAAGAAAGAAGTTGCTAAGGTATGTTTAAGGGGTCCATTGGAATGGAATGAGAATTTCCTAGAATTTATTTGATCTATTTATGTGTTACAAATTTTAGATTAACTGGAACCAACCTGCAGTGAAGTTACATAATTTCATCAGGGGTAACGACAAGGTGGGTAAAGCTTTCGTTATTCCAGCATTTTACGTGCTTTTTCCAGGGGGTCAAATTATGTGTCACTTATCAATAACTTTGTTGTATCTGAGTTAAATTGTTTTAATTTTTTCTTTATAGCTTCCTGGTGCTTGGTCAACAATAGATGGTGAGGTATGAAGAAATTCTAAAACTTTTGCCCATAATCTAAAACAATTAATCTAAAATTGGAAGTGTTAATAGGCAGTTTATTAGATCCAAAATGAATACACAACTGCCATTTAGTTCAGCTGACTTACTGAATTTCCTACTTGATTCATATCATCCACATACAGTATAAAAAATACATGATGGCAAGTGAATCACATTCACTCACATGATTTAATTTATGTACTTCTATATTGACTCATAATGTTTTTCTTTTCTTGTTCTAGCAAATAACATTCTATAGTTCATCCCTACAAGCGAGTACAAGCCCTGCTGAAGGCACACCAGTATCAATTGATGGCCTTGAGAAGCCAGCCATTGTTAATGGTGGAGGAATGACTTTGATTGGAAATGATGGGAAAATGGTTAGTAATAATTAGTTAAATTCCCTGTTGTATGATCCAATCTAGTTGGATATATTATTTTTCATTTTGTTAGCTTGGTGAAGTTCCCTTCATGTTTGCTAAAACTGATTAATATCTGACATATCAATTAAACCCTCATTAACAGGGAGCTAGCAATGGTGATGGTGAGAACAGCTGTTGTTTTAGTGTTGAATGAAACTGGGCATCATTGACTTTACAGTCATCCTTGTTCTCAGGCCTTCCTTAGTATCCTGTTAGTCGGACACCCTGGGTTAACTCTTTACCTCCAACTGCTCACATACAGGCAGAACTTAACCTGTGTAAATTGGATGCAAGGACAGAGTTCAACAGAATTTCAAAAGGATTTTCAATAGATTGAATAATTTATTTATATCAGTGGCATAGCCAAGGCTGGGCATGTGCACAGCCAATCACACAGGTGAATGACATCATTGGATATCCCACTCTATATACTATATTGGATATCCCACTCTATTGGTACTGATTATATTTTGTAAACTTGATATGCAACACATTCTCACTAACAGTGTGTGGTGTGGGTTCCTTAGGAACAGCTACAGGGGGTGGACAAAAAAAAGTGGCCGTCCTGAAAAATTATGGTTAACGTAACATAATCATCACAGGATGAACAGACGTGGTTAAGAATGACCGTTTTAGGATGTATACGTCGAAATAATATCAAATATTATCTTAAATCTTAATCTTAATCACTGGTTTTTAAAATACACAAATGTTAAGCAGTTTTCACTTCTATTATAGTTCACAAATTCCTGGTACATCTCTGATGTTCTTCATTTTGACTCTCGCGAATTTCTTCTCACACTCACCAATCAAGTTTATTTACAAAAGTCTACAGCAACAACAGTAATTCAAATACATACCTACTGTATGCACCTTTCAAAACTTAGCTGGCACTCCCTTCAATTTGATCACAGCTTTGCATCAACGAGGCATGCTTCGAATAAGCTGATGCAAGTATTTTTCGGTGATTACTTGCAATACATTTTTGATTGCTGCAAAAAGTTTGTTTTCATTTTCCAATTTTTGGTCTTGTTAATCAGTCCAAGTCAGCCCATAAATTTTCAATAGGATTTAGGAGAACCCATTCCCATTCATCGATATTCCCACTAATGTGCTCACGAGCAAATGATAACCACGGTAAATGATTCTTCTCACTCACAAATGGTTTCTTGGATTTTTTTCTTTATTTGATATCTCTCTCTTTCAAGAGGTAATTAACGGCTTTGGCAGAAAATTTGACCCCTGTCTGAGCTGCTAACTTACCAGCTAGCAGATGTTTGGTTGGGGTGCATGATCTGGAAGTTTTAATAATTAAATGGTCATGTCGATCGGTAGTTTCCAGTCAGAACCAAGATCACGAATGCAATCTCCACTCAATTTATCTTAATGCAAAGTTGGTTTTTTAGGGGGTTTTTGTTTCTTTTTTTTTGAAACTGTAAATGTGGTGACTCCAGCTTAAAGCAACCCAAGAATTTCATGTTTTCCTTTTAATGTTCATCTCAGACTTTTCAGCACCGACTTTCTTAAGTCCCTTTCCAGGTACATCCCTTTCACATGAAACCCCAATTAAAACATTCAAAATTGTACATGTAACTGTCATTTCGGCTTGTAATGTTTTGTACTTAAGTTATCAACTAAATATTATGGGATGCATGATATTTTGATGATTTTATGGACAAGTTCATATCATCCAATTTGTAAGAAATAGGAGAAAATGTAGTATGTTTTGCATAAGACATCATAGAAAGTATGAAGAATTGATATGTGTTCCAAGTCAGCCCTTAAAATTAGTATGTCAAAAGCTTTTTAAACAGATCTCCAAGAAAGCATTCTAAAAATGTACGGTTTTGTTTAATTTCTGTTCTTCCTGTGACAGTTATACCAAATTGACTATATTTTTCCGGAAGGCCACTTTTTTTTGTCCACCCCCTGTAGGTCAGAACTGAGTAAAGTTGTTCTTAAAATGCAGGAAATGCCAATTCAGGAACCCAAGAATTCAGAAACATCCTGGGAGCCATGTCTCCACATTTCGCAGAAAGCCTTGCACTTCTTGCTCAGCTGTCACCCCCCTCAGTAAATTGATGGCTATGTGCTTGTGCCCACCCAAAACCAACGGGCTGGATATGCCAGTGATCTATATTATTTCTTTTGAAAAATTTAGGAGCGAAAGGGTTAATTCTTGATGTGTATATCAAAGTTGGACAAGATTTACAATGTAGATGTGTGTATCACACCTTATTGATGATGAGACAATTGAAAAGTGTTATAATCATGATAATATTGAAACATTCTGCAATCAATTTTATACACATTTCTAGTCATTGAATTGTCATCTTTAATTTAATTTTGACATTTTCTCCAGTTAACTGTGAAAGCACTGGGACTGGCTGATGGTAAAATGATTCCAGCTTCAAGATTTGGCCAATCATCAGAAGAGTCAGAGGTTTTGGAATTGTCAGAGGAGGAGAAAGCATTGGAAGTAAATGTGAAGGTAAGCATGAATACATTGTGAGCTCCTAATTTCTTTAGCCAATCTGCTTTGAGCACTTGACACAGTCTACGCTGTACATAATTAAATACATACACATCAATTGAACATGCTTAGTCAGCTGGCTTGGGAGCAACGCTTAGGTGATATGTGGTCCCAAGAGACAACTTCACAGTAAAATTAAGTTTGATAGGGAGAATGACTGTCATTAAGACACTGGAACGTTCAGATTCTGTGACTGCTATAAACTACCAACCTGGGAATTATGCCTGTTTGTCACAATGAGGGATCTGGAGCCTAGCGTGAAGTAGAAGGCTAGGCGTCAGGTTTCTGTACCAAGGAAACTGATGGAAGACCCGGGTAAACAGTGTGAAGTAATGACTAATAAATTTACAAGACCACTTTCTATTTACACATGCTTAGTCAGTGTTGCAACAACAGCTGAAAAGTATAAATTAGATTTCATATACGTTTCCATTTTAGAATATCTGGGCAGGGATTCTCTCTAATCCAGACATTGACCATACTACAGATTTCTTTGGTGCCGGGGCCGGGTCAATGGATGTCACTAGGTAAGGTTTGGAGTCATTTTATAGTGTAAGTTTGATTTTCAGCTTTTCCACAAAACCCTGAGAAGTTTAGGCTTATCGTAAGGAAGAGTTAGTGGCCTTGAGAGCGTTGAAAAGCGTCTTTGTCATACTTCTTAAAATGTGTGTATGTTTCAAAGCAAAGAGCAGCTTAGTTGTGATGAACGATGATTAGGTGGGCTCAAGGTGAAATTACGTTATGCCGTCGAATTGCGTGTCTCTGAAGAAAAGTGACTTAGCTTGGGAGTTTGTTGCTCCATTTCACGTCTCACACTCGACGAGAATCAAAGCCATTTCGCAATTTATGGTGAGAACAATGAGCAAACAAAAAGTCGCCGGAGAAAATCTGAAAATCTTTGGTAAAAACAAAATGGCACAAGTACCGTATCTTTCTGTTTTGGTTCGGCAAGACCACTGTTTAATTGTTGTAGCTGTAGTTTTTCCTTCGCCGTCTTGCTCTGATTTCCAAGAATCACCAATTATATTCCCTTTTCCTAGACTTGTGGAGGAAGTAAAAGAGAAGTGTGGGGTAACCTTAGAGACAGAAGAAGTTTACATGAATACTGGGTAAGTTGTATCTGTGAGCCTGTCACTGTAGTAAAACATTAGAAACAAGTGAACCTTTACAGCTGATAGTAACACCGTACAGGAAGGTATATCTAAGCGAAACGACGAGAAAGCTGCGACGAACTCCTGTTTTTAATGTATCAGAGTAAAAGATCGGAAATTTGTCCAAAAGTGGGAAACATTTTTGACAAACTTACGGATCACGAAATATCCACGTTGGCCTTTTCTTTTGATCTGTCGAACAGAAATATGCAGTGTGATGTGGATGAAATATAAGACTTTGTGTTTAAGGTTGCATTCAACATTTCTACGAACCAAATACATTGAGCTCTTGAGATCCTTTCTTTTTATGGTGAAATCAAGCTTCTCGAAGAGCATTTTTTTTAAAAAAGAATTTGGCTTTCTCCTCGTTTTTCAAACGCTGTTCTCATTGCTTGATGTCACAGCCAAACTTTTGCTAATGTTTTGATCTATTAATGGAAATTGTTGGATGAGACGCGATTGAAAACATCGTATGTCAACCAATCAAAACTGTGTTTTGCTCTTTGTAGGTTTTGCGATTTTATCAGAATGGTTGTTATGAATTCTCGTGGAGGTGACCAGGAGGAATTCAAAGTGGACACAGTAAGTGAAAGTGAAAGTAACGTTGATGTGGAAGCTCGCAACTTCTTCATGGTTTTGAATATCGAAATAGTCTGACTTGAAATGTTAGACGTTTCCTTTCCCTCAGACCTGGGTAAGGAGCCTGGATTTGGAGCTAATTAAGAGAGGCCTGGCAATTCACGTCCACCTTTCATGTTTAGGATCGTAATGACAAATCTTTGACTTTTTACGAGGAAGACGAAAGAGAGAGACGTTTTCAGTTTTGAGATGTACAGTACTAAAGTCGTGACTAGCCAGTGTGACGACTGGACTCTCGAGGACAAGGTTATCCCTTGGTATACAAAAGGAGAATGTTTCCAGGTGGTAAATTAGAGGACAAAAATATCCGTGAAGCTGTAGGTTTTTGAGCTGCCATAAAATGTCTTCCTGGTCTGTGTTACAGTATTTAGTAATCCTGGCAACACTGCGTGCATTGTTGAACCGTGTCTTCTGGTATTAAAAGTCTGATGGTCGCTCGGGATTTTAAAGCAAAATCTGTAATTTCAGTTTAACGACTGTGTTGTTGAAACGACGCTTCTTGTCAACATTATCAAGTGGTGACTGTGGTATTGTAAAGTTTCTGCTGCCTTACAAGTAATATTTTCACTGTTTAGATCAACCTGGATGTCAATAACATGGAGATTAGGATGCCACATCAGGCCTTTATCAACGGAAACTTTGTCGATTCCACTTCTGGGAAAACATTCCAGACTGTTAATCCTGATGACGAGACAGTAAGTACCAACAGTGACGTTACACAAGACGATTTTTAACGACGATTGGCAACGCAAATGAAATTGAACAAAAGATTGGTGCGTGTAAATCTTGTTCATTTTCACCACCGATATCTTGTGATCCATCTTTTGTTTTGTTAGGTTCTAGCCGAAGTTACATACAGTTCAAAAGAAGACGTTGATCTTGCCGTTGCTGCTGCTAAAGTAAGTAAAAGACGATCTTTTTATTTCAAGCATCTTATTCTTTTCACGTGTTAATTCGTGATATTGCCATTCAGGATGCTTTTGAAAAAGGACCTTGGGGACGAATGAACGCCCGTGATCGTGGTGCCCTTCTGTACAGGTATTGAAATTAGATTCAAATTGCTGGAAATCGTAGTTTCTTCTCCAAGGATAAGAGTTTCCGGCGACATTATCTGGTAATGTGACCATCGGAAGCCATTGTCACATCGCGTGCAACAAATTTTAAGCAATGTTTACCAGGCCACCATAGAACTGCTCTTTTGTTATTTTACCCTGGCGAACTTGACGATTTCAAAACAAAGATTTTGTCGTGGTGACAAATTTCAATATTGCTTTGAAAAACATATTAACCATGGTGAATGGTTATACTAGGCAGTCCTGAAAAGAACTAAAGAAACCCACACAGAGTGAGAGAATAAATACTAAATGACGATAAATATTAAGTGACGATTTCAACACAGTAAGTAGAGAACAGAATTCCACGTCATTGTGGAAACCTCCGATGTTTGTGTCCGCGTATTTTCGGCCGCCGTCGTCTTCCTGGCAAAGCTTTTCCAGAAAGTTTTCACCCTGTGGTGTAAATACTATTCTCAAACTCATTAATAATTCATAAAGCAAAAACAAAAGAAATACATAATCAGTATTTAGAAATCGGAGGAAGATTACAGCTGAATTTTTCCAACTTTCGGCTGTATTTTCGCCTAAAATACTGGTTCGTTTGAGAAGTAATTTCAAACACTCGTTTAGTGTTCTTCCTCCGATTTCTAGATACCTCGAAACTCGTTAAAAAAACTCGGCTTCGCCTCGTTTTTCAACTCGTTTCTCAGTGTCTAGAAATCGGAGGAAGAATACCAACTCGTACTTGAAATATTACTTCACTTTTTAGGAAAAATAAATGCACATTTGACAAATGTTTTTTTGAGAGTTTGAACAATGATACGCACAGCTTTGTGAGGAATCAAGTCTCTTCCACCAAATCCTCACTTGAAGAAAATGTAGGCTGGGAACGTGGAGGCCGCGAAAAAATTAGTGGACATGAAATCGAGGTGTTGTACTTCTAGCAGATCACTTACTAAATGATTTTTAATTTGTTCATTACCAGACCATTTTACTCAAAGAAAGGGCTGCTAGTCAGTCTTATTTTCGACAGGTGAATGTCACGTTTATATATTTTTTTTAATTTGTCTCTGTCTTTCTTAGATTAGCAGATGTGATGGAAGAACACAAACAGGAACTGGCGACAATTGAGTCGTTAGATGCTGGAGCTGTCTATACTTTAGCTCTGAAGACACACGTCGGAATGTCTATCGATACTTTCCGTTATTATGCTGGGTGGTGCGACAAAATCCAGGTTTGGAATACAGCTACTTTTCTCGATTATGCTCAGAGTTGAGAGTTACTACTTCTGGTGTTAACTGCTGTCGTTATAAATTTTGACACATTCTGAAAGTTGTCTTGCTCATTAGCAGGACATACTTCTTCCCTGTCCTTTGTAGTGATGATAAATATTTCTTTAGACAAGCCCCGAGTATTCTTTTCGAACTTTAGCAAACATGGACTGTCCAAGTATTTTCGGCCTCCATGATTAGTCCCCTTTGTCCGTACGCCTAGCGCAATTTCTCCAGACAAGTGTTTGAACATATTTGCAAATGTCCGTTTCTCTTTCTAGGGTACAACAATCCCGATAAACCACAGCCGACCTAGTAAAAATCTAACCTATACCAAGAAAGAACCATATGGGTAAGAACGCGGGCCTACACAGTTGTTACGACAACTTAGTTCAGTAATTTTTTGACCACAGAATCCAGCCCAGAAAGTAGCTGAAAAGTGACTAGCATGAGTAACAAAGCTTCCGTCCTTGGAATTGAGAGACCGTTGACTTTCTGTTTATGAGTCAACTTAGAATACTTTTTGAGTGCTTGGTCACAATACTTGCACCAATCATTGGTCAAATGGGAGGTCGTGATTATAAAATCCAATACGTGATGGCGTTCACTAAAATAAACTTGCCGTTGTAATTATAGATCGTCTTGGCTATTTGCTGCATATGCATGTTGGCGAACCGCCAACCAATCAGATTGCGGGATTTTCGCGTTCAGACCTCTAAGTGCCATGGCCATATGATCAGAGAACTTATGTAGTAATGTTTCAAACTCTCGTTTAGTGTTCTTCCTCCGATATCTAGATACCGAGAAACGAGTTGAAAAACGAGGCGAAGCCGAGTTTTTTTTAACGAGGTATGAGGTATCTAGAAATCGGAGGAAGAACACTAAACGAGTGTTTGAAATTGCTTCTCAAACGAACCAGTATTTCAGGCGAAAATCCAGCCGAGAGTTGGAAAAATTCAGCTGTAATCTTCCTCCGATTTCTAAATACTAATTAATTATGTATTTCTTTTGTTTTTGCTTTATGAGTTATTAATGAGTTTGAGTAGTGATTTTATCGTACTCCTCAGTATACTATCACCTGACAATTTCGGCTTCAGTCATCTGTTCCCGATTCCTAGAGTGTTCCATAAGTTGTCGTTTCCAAGTTCACAAAATATTTTTTGCGAGAAATGTTTAGATATCAATAAAACTTTCCTTTCCACAGTACGATACAGTATCTCAAACGAATCCGCATTTCAGAAGAAAAGTCAGGTAGAAAGTTGTTGAAATTAAGATCATATACGCAAACCAAACATCTCCGTACTGATTTTGTTTGTGCTTTCCGTTTGCTCATCTGGCTTTCAAACTGTACGTTCTTATCTAGACCATGAGTAATTTTCCTGCTGACAGAAACACAAGGTTGTCGTCCTTCTCCAAAAAAAGGATGAATTCAAAGAAACCCTTGAACGGTTGTACTTCCTTCTCCGTTCAAGCCTCACGGTCCAGCTTGATAAAAAAGGAAGTGACAAAAACACTATTATGAGTTCAATACCCAAGTACGATCAGTAAACACTCCATGTTGAGCAAGGTAACGCACTTTGATATTTTTAACACTTTTTGTATTCGGCTGAGTGCAGCCAACATTAAATTCTTGGGCAAAATGGTGAGTAGGAATTGTAAACCAGTGTATCTGGACGTCACTCAACGTTTGCTTAAAGACCAATTAATGTGTCGTCTCGTCACAAACCTTGTGGAACGACGTCACCAAGGTATATTTATATAAATTGCGATTTCTGGGGCTGATTAATCATGTTAGTGTATGCGATTTATTCACGATGGTATTGAAACACATTGTGTCGTTCGCGAGTGAATGCTGTTCAACGTCCATCCTGTTCTTGTGAGTGAATCTCATACATTGAAACGATTAATCGGCTTGACAAATTGCAATGTGTCAACGTTCCTTTACTTGACAGAAATCTTGTGCCAAGCGAGAAAATTCATAAAGATTTAAATTCTCAATCTGTAGATTTTTTGGAAAAACTTGTTATGGAACACTACAGTTCCAGTACAGATTGTTACACCGTTTCGAAGATGACTTCACTCAAAGTGCTTTTCAAACATCACTTAGGGTTGCGATCTTTGCGAAATTTCTTCAGTGCGTTGCTCAAGGTTGCCATTTATGGGATGTATGTTTTCGTGATAGCCCGAGTTTTCACTTTACTTCACAGTTTGGTGGAAACCCAGCCTCAATACGGAGCATTTGTCAGCTTTATTACAAGACCCTGGGTACAATAGCGTGAGCTGATCAATGTATCTAATTGTTTTCACAGCGTGTGCGCTCTGATCGTTCCGTGGAATTATCCACTTATGATGTTGGCCTGGAAAATGGCTCCTCTTTTGGCTGCCGGTAACACCGTTGTACTGAAACCGGCTCAGGTCAGTGTACTAGTCAATGAAGCTACGACCAAAGCTCGTCTATACATATTATAACGGTGAATCGTGCGTACTTCTTGTTGTTGCCTAATTTAGCAAATATACATTCAAAGGAGCGAGTAATTTTGTTAGCTTTTTTGAAAACATAGTGACTGTAGCTGTATCCAACCATAATGTTTCTGTACAAGAGTAGCCAGCTTGTTCACAAAATGATGCGACGATCGCTTTTTGCTGTCGTTGAAATTCCACACGAGTCACTCCAGCTTCGGCTAGAAAATGTAATGAAAAGGTGTTAAGTTGATCCACGTCTTCCATATTAAGTTGATTACTAGTCCAACTAGGAAACTAGAGAAAACTAGTTAGTTTCGAAGTATCAGACAGAAATACCATCACCCTACGGCCTGATTTCGGCTCGGACTTGCAACTCAGTTGGTCGCGGGTTTGAATCCCAGCCGCGGTTAAAAGTAGAGTTGTGTTTTTTTTTTCCTCTCGACTTGTCGGGTATGGATTCGTTCACTTATATGTCCTATGTCCAACACTTCATGTCGTTTCTTTGCTTCTTTTGCGACTTGTGCGGTGGAGCTGCTTGCTATAGTTGTAAACGTGGAAGTAAGGTAGTGTAATTCCTAATACCGAAATAGTTCGCTAAATTTTGGGAGAGGTGGTAGTAGCTGGTAGTAAACTACATTTAATGATAAGTAGCCGTAATTGTAGCTGACTAAATTTTCGTGACATAACTGTCCTATAGTTTTTTCAGCTTAGAACATTTATGGAAAGTGCCAGTTGTTGCTTTTTGATTGTGCATCTTTTTTTACTTACAGCTATAACCATAATTATAATAATAATAATAGTAATAACGGTTTATTAGGAGTACATCCAACAGGTGAATCTTCGCCTCCTAATGCCTAATTACAGTAACAATATGTTTGGTTAAACTAATTACTAAGAAAGGCCTATATAGCTAAAACTATGTGTTAGGTAGACTACATAATCAGAATTATATGGCATCGTTTTTGTATAGGTGACACCTATGACTGCCTTGAAATTTGGAGAACTTACTGTGAAGGCTGGTTTCCCTCCAGGAGTTGTCAATATCTTACCTGGTTCAGGTACTTTTGTATTTTTTGAACAGATGTCTCAATACAAAATCGTGATAATACAACTAGTCTCCGGTAATCCTGCTTTAAAAATTTAGACGGCAAGCTAGTTCATGTTGATACTCGTGGTTATGTTTCTTTTCACTTTTATCTTGTTATCAGTTATCCTGACTTAAAACCTCTCTACTTGGCTTAGGTTCTCTCATTGGTAACTATCTGTGTGAACATCCAGATATCAGCAAAGTTGGATTCACGGGATCCACTCCAGTTGGGAAAACGATCATGTCGAAGTAAGCACGCGTGATGTTCAACTATATCTATCGTCGATTGCCCGCTAGGTTTTTTCAAATTCAATTTAGTAGATCAAAACCCCCAGAACTCGCAAGCTTCTGATGACGGTTTAGAGTAAACTGTTGAGGTACTAACTTGGATGGAGATAAAAGGCTGCAATTGGATTTTTGGTCTACTGTGACATGTGTAGGTTATGTATGTAAACTTTTCTCTCCGCCTTCGTTTATGTGTGGTACTATCACGATCCATATAAACAGTTAGACCGTCTTTTTTTTTAAAAAAAAAAGAATGGTTCGATTCTATCATCGGGAGGCCAGAAACATTTTTCCAAATAAACGCCGCATACCCCTAATTGAAAATCGTGAACCATATCTTTCTAACTTTCTGTTCCTCTCTCATCAGTTGCAGTTCATCGTTAAAGAGAGTTCAGTTGGAACTCGGGGGTAAATCGCCGCTGATCATCTTTTCTGATTGTGATATGGAACGTGCTGTGCGCCAGGTAAGAGTGCAAAGAAAATACCTCAAACAAATCATAATGAATAATGAACGAAATTTCTTTTGTTTTCAAGCATATGCTACCGAGCTGAGCTTGGGAATACGTGTAGACTCGGTACAGGCAATCTCTTAGGATTTATTTCTGTTGTCTAGGGTCTCATGGCTTGCTTCTTTAACAAAGGAGAGAACTGTATTGCTGCTGGTAAGGAAGTGTAGAAAAAGCGAAGTGCATGTCTTCTAAATCACGCGCAAACATGCACATACGTAGTGATACATACACACACGTATGTATGCCTGTGTATGTATATGTGTATGTGTATGTGTACGTATATGTATATGTATATGTATATGTACATGTATATACAAATAGAAAATTACCTTCTCGTCTGTATTACGGTAGAAAGTGAATCCGAGCGTTTCAGGGCATTTTTCTTTAAATGACGTCATTCGTGTTTGTATCACAGTACAGGGGCACAAAGCGCTTGCTATGATACAGTCCAACTTTCCTAATATTTTACAGCCACTTAAGCCAATTTTGGAAAGAAAAAAAAATCACTTTCAAACATTTATGATCGTTATACCTACAATTCTATTCCTGATGGAGTTAGATGTTAAGTCTAGGTAAGTTTTCCCTGAATTGCTCGTTCGTTTATTTTGTCCTTCTTTCACCAGGTCGTTTGTTCGTCGAAGATTCCATTCATGACGAATATGTACAAAAAATTGTAAGTTGATGAAGTTGCGTAGCACTCAGATTATAGTCAATGTCTGGAGGCTTTTCATTATATGATTGTGCATAAATGATTGCCACCGATTGTCAGTGGTTTATATTGTTATTAGTTCCAAAGCGCGCCGAGATGCAAAGGCCTAGCATGCCCACCATCCCTGTGGTCGTCAGTTGCTAGTCGAAAATGTGGTTGCAAAATCCCCCATCTTAGACTCAAAAGTTATTCCAATAGTAAACTCACCCATAAGGAATAAACTTCACGACTAAGGGATTTGTAGCGCAGTGGGTGTTTTTACCCGAAAATCCCATCCAATTGTGACACCAAGTCATCTTGAAATGCAAAATTCCCATGATTAATAAACCCCCTGAAATTAAGGTCTTTCCCAAGGCAAACTCACCAAAAATAGTCCTTGAACAAAAAATGAACAGAGGACTTATTTCCGGACGTTTGCAGTATATTAATGGGTTTTCCTGGGAATTCATGTCATTTTTCTTCCCTGTTTCCATCACTCAAAGGTAAACGAAGTGAAGAAAATGAAGATTGGAAATCCACTTGATCGATCCACGGATCACGGACCTCAAAATCACAAAGCACATCTCGACTCCTTATTGGCGTACGTCGAGAAAGGTCTAGCTGAAGGAGCCAATTTAGTTTATGGAGGAAACAGGCTGGATCGACCAGGTGAAGACAGACTGCAGTTTATGATACAGTACCAATAAGTGTGTGAAATGTTGTGGTTTTTCTTTACGACAATTTTGACCAATCAGGGACCTATTTGCAGTTCCACCACAACGTTCACGCAAAGCAGATTAAAGGTGTTAATGTTATGAACGGCTTCGACCTTTCAAATTCAGGGGCAAAAGAAATTGGTGTGGGTAAATCTTTCACACTTTGGTGGTTCGCTGTCTCGCAACAGTTCAATTTTCTAAAGAATTCGTCAAGTCCGTTTTCCACTTTTGGCGTACTGCAACGAAACGTGGCTGAGCGAATTGAGGAACGTGCGCAGTTACCTAAATTATAGTAGCATTAGAGTAATGCGCACGCTTTTCAGTACGCTCTGCTACGTTTTCGGTAAGGTATATTCGAATCGCAAAACCGTCTTAAAACATGCTGGTGATGAACAGGAAGACAACTCCAAAATTACCATCTTACGAACCCAAGATATGAGTCAGTAAACAAGAAGAGAAAACGTATCAGATTTTTTTCACATCCTGGTGAGATCGTGATTGTTTGAGAAGCCATTTCAGCGACTCGTTCTGTATGTAATTTGACCACGGTGGCAAAACATTTTAATGCAATCAATCTCTGATTAAGCTTTCACGTGTTTTGATGTAGTGTATGCTGGGTTTGTCGAATGTAAAAATCACCTCATTATTTTCTTTACCCTCCTTTAGGCTGGTACATGGAGCCAGCGGTCTTCACTAATGTGAAGGACGGCACATTCATTGCAGAGGAAGAGTCGTTTGGACCGATCATGGTCATTTCAAAGTTCGCCAACGGGTAATTACACTTGTGAATTATGTTCGTTTTTTCACAGTATAGTTATATGTAGAAGTTAATGATAGAGGTAATTCATTTATAAATGAGTATTCATAAAGTTCTGAATACATAAGATCTAAACTAAGTCGAACGGGAATGACTTCAGATTACTCTCCATTGGAACACTTGAAGTGCATGCTTGCCGAGCCATATTTAGCTATCGATCCCCTATTAAAATTGTCCTTGAGATCCTCTTTAAATGAAGATTAGGATTAAATTCAAGACTAGAGTCAGGATTATGGCTAGAGTTGGGTTCAGGGTTAGGTCTAGGGTTATGGTTCGAGTAAAGGTCATGTTTAGAGTTAAGACTGGTTTTTGGGTTTCGGGTTGTTTCGAGGCTTTGCGGAGAATTCGTTGAAGGTTTTTTCTGCACTTTATTTTGGCATGTCTGATTGTTTTTAGGGATATCGACGATGTAATTCGTCGTGCGAACGCAACACAATATGGGCTGGCTTCGGGTGTCTTTACGAAAGATTTAAGCAAGGTATTATAACAGATTATATAACAGTGGGAATATTTATTGAACTTGATCTTATTATTCTTCTGTTAGATACGAAGTTGTCTCTCACTTTCCTTACCTCGTTTAGGCTTTGAGGGTTTCTGATGGCCTTGATGCAGGCACGTGTTTTGTCAATTGCTATAACAAGACTGATGTTGCCGCACCATTTGGTGGATTCAAACAATCCGGTTTCGGCAAAGACTTGGGTGAGAAAGAGTTTAAATTTTTTGCAAAGTTTACCTCAGGTTAACTGGATTGCTCAAAATTCTTTTATGTGTCCTCAGTGGTGCAGGGTGTGGGGTGTAGGTCTTATTCCAGGTAATATTTAACACAACACCGGCAATTTTCTTTTTCAGGTGAGGAAGCTCTCAACGAGTACCTCCGGACCAAAGTTGTCACCATAGAATACTAGAATAGCACATAATAATCAGCGCGAGATTGAATATTGCGAAATTTAAGATAAATAAAATATGTACAGTGTTGTCTAGATGCACTATTTCCTCACTACCTTTTTCCTCAGTCTTGAAACAAAACCTTAAGCGAAGCCTTTCCTATGAAAATTACCTCTCATACCATGGCAAATAGAAATCATTCCCATTTCAAAGTTTGAACACTGGACCTTGTTTCAAGGCGAAGCGAAAAAGGTAGAATGGAAATAGTCTATTCATGAAAATATTGTTGGCCGTTAATGTGACGGTTGGATAAAGTATTCACGTTTTTCCTGTAATCCTCGAGAAATTTATATAAGTCGTCGCCCGGCCGTTATCGAGAAGTGGTCGGCAGGATCTAAATATTAGTGCGTGGTAATGTTAAATGAATATAATGTAAGTTTTCTGTATACTTCCCATGAGACGTAAATATTGAATGAAGCAGATTGCGTGGGGTATACTCGGTATTTATAAAATAACTGATTCAGATTATTCACTGTTCAGTTCTTTGTGGATGAAAACTGAAACGGGGAATAAACATACATCGAAGATATATATATATATATATATACATACATACATACATACATACATACATACATACATACATACATACATACATACATACATACATACATACATACATTTTTTTTTTCTGGTTGCAATGACGTTTCTATCACAGCACGGAGACACTCAAGCAATTTTCTATTTGTTAAATATGTATGTTACGTCTTGGGGATAAAACCTTTTCTTCTTGAAGGAGTTATTGTTGGGTTTTGTGCTGTTGCCATCGCTCTGTCTTGATTACGAAGCCCAATGCACAACTTAACTTCAGGAGTTATACACACAGACTCAAGTTATTTTATTTCAATCGTATTTCTATATATACACGAATCGTTACCATAAAAGGATTTATAAAGATTACAGGATATGAATTAAATTAGTTCTCATCAGTCGGAATGCATGTGGCGCACTTCCGAGTTTTCTTTATCTCATTATAACAGTTCCTGTTAGGCTATTACACATATTTCATCAAGACAACACAATTAACTCACAGAATATCAGAGCACAATATTTTAACAGTTATATATATATATATTGGCAATATATATAGTGAGATCTTAGTTCTCACTTTAGTTGGGTGAGAACTAGTTGATTCAATTCATATCACTAATCGTTCAGACTGAGGATTACATGGCTCCTCATTCGTGCTTGAAGGGTTGTTTATTTGGGCTCTCGTCGCTGTATTCACGAAAGGCGTCCGAAAGATTCTAAACTTTGAGCGGTTTTCGTTGCCAAGTCAGTAACCATCGCTGGTGTTCTCCGGCCGTTTGTGGTCGTCTGTGCTCATCGCATTCTCTGTGCCGTTTATCCCAGTCGTTTCTATCGCTTTACTCTTTCCTCTTTACCAAAAGTACAAGATATCCAGCGATCCTTTTTTGCATAATGAGGTTGGGTGGAATCCGTTTTCCAACAAAGTATGTGTTTTGACGTTTTGGCCAGTGCAGGTGATGACAGCCTCAATCGTAATGTGTTTGGAAAGAGCATATACCTCCTTTGGTTGAAGTGACTGAGGGGATGCCTTTGTGTGACAATTTTTAACTTCTTGATACAGCAAAGTGGAGTTAGCAAACCTTCCAACCTTGGCAAGATGAGGCAGAAATATTCTTTTCTGAACAAAAATCCTTTTATGGTTAGTTAGACTGATTTCCCGGTCTTATCCTAATAATCCAATATCTCCTTTTATTAATGACATCTCGAAGTTTAGCTGCAACCGTCTACGCCAGTTGAACTTTTGGGCTTCCATGGATGTTTTGGTAAGTGTGCTTGGTTTGAGTGATTTTTAAGAATGTTCACTATGTCCAGTTTTTAGCCGCTTAATTTCTGTGTATGAATGGGTTGGTATCCGAAATAGGTTGGATTGTTGCATTTGTCTAGACTGAAAACCTCACGAAGACCATGACCGCCATAGGTCTGCGTAAAGTGCGTCAGGTACTGAGTGCAAACGGAAATTTGTGTAGTCCAATGTTCCATTACAAAAGCATTTCTCGTGATGTCACAACCACAGATAACTTGAAGGAAGTACCACACCGTTCATGGTAAGCAACAAAACTAGTTTTCTCAGGTAACTATACATCATGTTTTCCCCGGGACGTTGGTAGTTACAGTTGCAAACGGATGTCGAGTTCTTGAGATTCGTGTCTTACCAAAACGATTCATGAGACCCTGACTGACAGTCGAACCCATAACCTGATGACCAATGTCACGCTCAAACCATTGAGCCAGATGGATTCAGATGGTGAGCCTAGGTTGCGTTATTTGATATCTGTAATCTTCTGATTACCGGTGCGAAGTTCTGACTGTTCGGTAACACGGACACAGGTTGTAAATTTGTGCTGAGTTATCTCTTATAACATGTAACGCCCTAGCGATTGTCTAGCAAGGCCGTAAACGAATGCTCGATTGTTCTCGTGAAAATGTGAGGGCTTACCTTGTTCGGATTGTCACTGCGGTAGCACAAGCTCGTGTCTTACAAAGACGAGTCGAGAGCACTTTAAGACAAAGCTGTAATCTGGTGCCTCGTCCGACATTCACAATATTAAAGTAAAAGAACTCAGATGTCAGCGAAGGTTACAGAAGCGTGCGCGTTCATTTAGCGTGAAATGTATACACCAGTCACGAAACATCTGCAACGGCATATTTATATATATATATACACGTCTCTCCATCAGTAAAGTTGACCAATCCAAGCATGCTTTTTGATACGGATAAGAAAACTAGAATAACCTTCACACCATGAATGCCTGTTTGTTTTTCCTTTTGTTCCATCTTTTCTCATTGCTTTTTGTTTCCTCTCATTTGCTCCTCTGTTCTGACGTGTCCGGTACGTCGGACACTTGGCGTCAAATGTTTAAACGTTCGAAGGCTCATTAAGAATTCGACAACCTGTTTCATTTCCTCCATTGTATTATTCATTGTTTGTGTCTCCGATGTTTTTTTCCTCATACTATCTGGCGCCGTCATCCACCTGGCACTCGTCCTCGGAAAACGTTCAACCTCTGATGTGAATGATTATTTCTTTTCGGGGAAAATGTCAGATGCAGATAACTCTGCAGTTTGAGACAGATTCAGACAGCTGTAGAACTCCTGTGTGCTCTAATAAAAATCTATTGAACGAGGACGCCTGTTAGAAACGTGGCGACCGCGAACAAAGTGAGTACAAAAAGAAATTGCGTTGGAAATCTGGGTGTTTACCAACTCCGTGAGTCCATGCTCGTATTCAACTAAAAGGCGAGTAATATTCTTTGGGCAACACAAAACCTATATGTAAGGACGTGAAGTGTTTCGATTGTGTTCGAGGATCATCCTTGGAAACTGTGTTTCCAATCAATGAAATGAGAATAGAATATTGCGTAGACAGTGATAATAAGGTGAAAAATTTAAAGGTTGATAACTGCCATGAAGGACGTTTACTCGAAATCTTGGAATTCTTTGAGATCGATCACGGCGGTTAATTAACCTTTAAATTTTTTACCTTACTGTGTTTCCAGTTGACAATAGGTTAACTGGTAAAGCAGCGGTCCAATAATCCCAAAAATGCCACTACAAGTCCCGCTCAAGTCAACTCAATTTTTCGATTTGTCTTCAGCAGTGTAGGTAAGTCATAAAATTTTCTCATCTTGGTATCCTCATGAAGATTCTGAAATTAAATTCATGAAATGATTATCTAGTCTTGCGACACAAAGACGATTGTTTAGGTAATATCGGTTGTTATATAAGCCCATGCAGGATTTACCTTCACGCACACTAGTTGACCTTAATTTCTTAATCTCCTTTAACCTGTAGCCTCCTAAAGTTTAAAGTGATTAATCCCTAAGTTTATTTTTCCTGAGGTTTAGCAAGCTACCTTCAGGCAAATTACAAAAGCACTAATGCGTGTAAGGTATATTGACCCTCAATAAAAAGCCTTTTTACGGGAAGCCCGCTATAAATTCTTACTGTTCAGTAAGTACGACAACTATGCTAAATTTCTGTTTAATGTCGCTCTCTCGAGCGATGAATTTTAATGGTTATTGTCTTACTTCGTCCTTTTTCAATAAAAGGCCTTTCACGATCTAAGTTTTAATTGAAATTTTTTTTTAATAGATACGTTGTCCAAGTCCGGTAACGAAGAAAGACGGTTAAAGTTTTAAGAGAACAAGTGACGTGAACGTCAGTTGTTCATCATCCCTTTATTTCAAGGTTTCGTTCAGAGGATAACTCATTGCTGCTGAAAAATTAGTGTTCGCTGGTTATTAATTGAGACAGCATAACCGAAAGTTTCGTGATCATTGGCTGAGGCATTTGTAGGACTGTCATAATTTTTCGCCAGAATGTTTGCAACAAGAATAAATCTTTTGACAGCGGTGGTTAGTTTGTGCAAGTTTGCATCAATGGAGGTACCTATAATAACACGAGATACATATGACCTCATTCGATTTCCCAACTGTTCAGGATACGGGACTGAAGACTTTTCATGTCATCTTGTACTGAAACGTGGAGTTCGTTTTGGTGATAAGAGAACATGCACTTGCAAATGTAAAGAGGGATTTGTCACTTACCGTGATCCCTTCGTCAAGTATGTCGGTAGAAAATTCCAGTACCAAAATGATAAGAGAGGATGCGTGTGGTATGGTGAATATCATGAAGGTAAAAGTTTTACTAATACGGTTTTTATCTTCTTTGTTCTTACGTCGATGGAACGAAAGTTTGGTATGGTGGGCAGTTTTGGACTGATCCTAAAATAACGGGCTAATTGTGGCTGAAAGGCTAGTTGTAAATCAACATAGTTGCTATGGAGAAAAGGCTAGTTGTAACACAGCCGACTTGTCCACCAGTGGAATTTATGGTTAGTGCAGTTCAGGCTTGGACTAGTCATTGTGACATCGCGCTACGGAACAATGACTATTTTTCTACGGTAAGATGGCACAATGGCCAGTCCAATCCTGGTGTAGTTCGATATCATGCAGGAGCAACACTGGTGATTAGTCTTCCATTTCGGCTGAGCTGCAGCGTATGGCTAGACGTTAAAAAATGTTTCTTTAGCCGTTGTGTAGGAAGCCTTAAAGGCAAAAAACCAGTGCTATAGTTGTAGTCGTTCATGGCAGTTAAATGTAGATTTCATGTTGCACAATTGTAATGATACCTAGAAATTAAAACGTGAGGTTAAGTTTCATAAACCATTTCACGTGGAGTAAATGAGAATTAAGACAGTGCAACTTTCAGCCATTTCCTTCGCTAGTATTTTGACTTGAAAATTACACAGAAACAATTTTACGCTGCTGCTCACTATTACACCACCTCGAAAGTGTTTTTGTATTGTTTTGTTTTTTTATATTACAGGTAGTAATATATTGCGTGTTAATAAAAATTCAAATTACTCAACATAGAGCGTGGAACCGCGCGTGCAAATCCATCTTAGCCTAAGGTACTAACGCTTGTGTTGTGTAACCTGACGTAACTTCTCTCAGCTTAGCCCCAGTGTCTCGTACCACAAGGAGCACTAAAGGGCCTTCGCTCGAAACGTTAGGTAACTACTCTCACATTTCGGCAGTACTCAAACCTTTCTGATTATTTCACTTCGATTTCCACACTACCTACGCAGCACTCCATTTTTATTTCATGGTTTTGTCCTTCGTTAATTCGGTTTCACGTTCTTCAGTACCTTCACAATATTAAATCTCATTTACATCCGAAAAGGAAACGACATTTCCGTCTCTCTACTCATCTTTCTTCAATTTTGTTTTCAAAATAAAAGGAAATCAACTTTCAGATACGAGCGTTACACGTAGTTCAGACCTGTTTCATTTCAACTTCTCAATTCCCGATCATTCGAAAACGACAGCCAATTTATTATTTATCAGACGTGGTGTCGGCAATGTCGAAGCATACCTTTCTTTCACCTCTGTAAATAGCTTTTGGTAGCGGCTTCGTGCCGTTATCTGGTTAAAGTTACCTTGGTCACATGTGAGAAGAGCATTGTCCAGTTTAACTCTACCAAGCATCGCGGGTTTTCTCCAGGTACTCCAGTTTCCTCCTGTAGTAACACTGGACCCATGAGGGGAGACCCTTACTGGACCTCTAAGACTAAGGAGAACAAATAAGTTTCTTGCTGATTGGATTAAGTAGAGTAAAGATCCTTTTTTCCTTATTCTTTTACATGTACCTAGGAAGTTCACCCAGCAGCCTCATTTAATTATTTTGTGTGTTTTACATTGTGTTATACACAACTGTGTAAAAGTCATTCATCACGGAAAAATGCACTAACCCTTTCAATATGTTTCTCCATGCAGGGTGTACAACTTTCAAAAGTCTTCCCATCGAAGAGTTTCGTTCACGCCACGGGACATACGAATTTAGGAGACCTGTCATAATTGATATGACTGAACCTGGTAACATCACATTGCAAGCTCAAAGGTCATTTAAACATCCTGGCTGTCTTAAAGTCGTCCCTCACGTCCGACTACCCGCTAAAAACCTGTGGGAAAGAATTGGTATTAAATTTCAAGTACTAAAAACCTCGTCACATGGCGAGTACTCACTTCAGGTGAGAAGAGTTTCCTAAGCATGGGTTAGAGTAGGACTTCCCTTGGTCAAATTCCTACATTTTGCCAAACCGTCGCACTTCGATCACAGTATATCTTAAGCAGACTTGTGTCAATTTTTAATAACCGGTTCTTCTTATTATACATCTGCTGAATACAACTACCAGAATGCCTTTCGAAATCTTGTTTGTAATGTTAATCAGAACAATTTTCTTTCCACTCGCTTCGGGAATTCAATGTTTGCTTGAAAATGAAAAAACCAAAAAGTATTCTGGTAGTTATATTTAGCTTACGTAATAAGGGGTACGGCTATGGGTATTCTTTCTGAACTCAGCTTACTGTGGTTTTAACGCCAACGTCCTATCACTTAACAGTTACTGTTCGATCATCGCTTTTATTCAATCAAAAGGCCAAATCAGAATTCCCCAACGCAGCTTACTACCTTTAAAAAAGAAGGTCGATCAAACCATTCAATTTATTTTGTTGATGCAACACTAAAACTGCAATAATTCAGGCTCCTTTTTCTCTTTAATGTCCTACATATTCTTTTATCGTTCCCAACTCCGTTGTTGTTCGTGACTTTGTTATTTATATTCTTTACTAGTGGGAATCAAACAGCAGTGATATTTATTCCTATCAAGGTTTGGTAATGAGACTTGATGTTTCCGAGTGTAAACAGCCATCTCGCAAAAGCTACTGCATCATGACCAAAATTGCAGGAACCTATAACGGTACTTAAACATAATAATACTTTAATATTGAACCTTTGTTACCATTAGTCTTATTTTTATCTAAACTTTGAATAGCAACAACGTGTATACAGTTCCTCGACAAAAGATTGAAATAATACTGATTGGCATTCAAGGGTTTAGTGACGTAACTTGATGCCGACTCGTTGCGCTTCTCACGAGCAGCTGATTACCCTGAGAGGACAGACAATTTTCTTGTCAATGCAAGAGCTTACCGCCGCGAATGCACATGAAATGTGACAGTGGCACGGGAAACGAATTTTCCTGATATTTTTCTTCTGTTCTATGATTGCTTATTTAGGGGTAAAGGATTGCAAACGTCGCACGACCAGTGGCCGATGTTGCGTGTTTCCATTCGTGCATAAAAGCGTTCTGTATGAGGACTGTATCACCACGAAGGACAATGAAATGCCTTGGTGTGCTGTGAGTTTAAACACCGCAATAAACGAAGGAAATCACAAATGGCGAGAAAACTGTGTCGGTAAGAAAAGCTGAGATTTCTAAGGTTATGTTATCACTAGTCATTGCCAAGCGGAATGAAAAACACTTCGTGTAAAGAAACGAAGAGAGTCGGCATAGATGACAATCCATTTGTAATAGTGGTCCGATAGTCTTGCTACTAGTGATTATTATAATATACTCGTGGCCTATACCGTACAAATTAGCGTAAAAAGATTTGTCTACTATTCTTCACTAATATAGATACTGACATTTTCTTGAATACTTCTGGCTTGGTCTTTGTCCTCATCTGGTGATGCATTGAACAAGCCAAAGTAATGCAACTACAATTCACAACCACCTTCGAATTGACTTTGTAGTTCATTTTGCCCACCGTTAGAATGGTAAACCAAAGAACCTTACATCATTCTCAGGATCACTCTCCTTTACCTTGTGGCTCTGTCTGTCTGTCTATCTGTCTCTATATATGTCTGTCTATCTTTCTGTCTGTCTGTCCATCTTCCTGCCCGTCCGTCTGTCTGTCCATCTTCCTGCCCGTCCGTCTGTCTGTCCGTCGACCTCTGAATGTCTGTCTACTTGACTGTGTGTTCATCTGTGACTTCGCGTTAATGTACCATCCACATATATCTCTATGCTCTTTTTTTGCTTTCTTTGAAGCAAATCTCTCCTTTATTGAATAATCAAGCCATTAGCTCTTTCACACGAACAAATGCAGAGATGCCCAATGTACGTAACGCTGATAGGCCCGAGCGGAATTTTGTTTCGGTGACCAGAATAAGCCCAATGATTGCGCCCTATGACTTCTCTACCGCTACTTCTAGTCCACTAATTTACAAACTTTCACTTCAAATTAGTGCTTCACGTTTGCTAATATTAATATCATTGACGTGATCATTATCACATTCAACAGTAAAAGAGAGGCCCACGGAACACATTTCTACCCAGTCCATTTCTGATCAAGTTACTACCACTCAGCGGACGCCTATGAAGTCAGTAGATACCCCTGGAAGTAATGTTACAGCAAACGCAAATACATCTCTAAAAGGTTCAAGTGGAGGATTCAATACTCTTGTTATCGCAATGATTGCGGGGTTACTGGTCTTACTGATCGCAGTTGTTATGCTGGCTATCATCCTTCTTCGTAGAAAGAAGACAGGAAAGTAAGTACTGATAGAGCGTGGTGCGTGCCATGAGAAAGAAAAACGAGTTCAAATGAAGCGGGTATGGTGAAGTTAATGAGAAAGAAAGAAAAATGAATAAAAGAATTTAAAAATGAGATCCTCGTTAATCGAAGTAAACAAACACCGTTTGTACATATCATTTTTAAATTGTTTACAAACGGTTTAAAGGGAACAATACTACTTCAGGACAACTTCGTCTAGTAACCATCATTAACTTTATCAGTACTATCGTAATGAAAATTATTTCCCAAGCAGATAATTTTTAAGACCGATATAATAAGAATTCTTTAAGGTGGCTAACGTTTTGTCACTTTACATGTAACATCATCAGAGCGAAATGAATACAGGATTGTATTATGATCTTAGATCTCTTAAACGATTACAAAAATAAATGTGATAATGCATAAGGTCAACAAACGTCTTTTGTTACTTTTTCTTTTCAAAGGAAATCTGCCAAGAAAAGAACTTCGAGCGTAAGCCTTCCTGATGGTAAGGAATTTTTCAAATATAAAAAAAAAAAAAAAACGTTCAACAAAATTATCGCAGCATTGCTGCAAATTAGCCAGACGCCAAGAAGATAGGAATATTATAAGTTAGTCTTAATTTCTTACATTTTGCTAAAAAGAATAAATAGATTTTCAGCCTGTGAGGCGTTTACAAGTTTAAGGAATTATGGCAGTTTTATCACCAAAATACCAATAATGGCGTCTAGAGGATTTTAAAGTTCCCTAGCGAAGTATGCCCCACACACCCGTAGCGGTAATTCCATGTACGTCCCAGAACTGCCCACAGTAAATACTTATTTGTGTACATTACCTTAACTTACCCATTTCCTCTAATATCTTGCCTTACCGTTCCTAAACACCACTTATTTTTACTTTCTGTTACGTTTTCTCATCTTACCTCATTTCAATTTTCCTCGCCATACCTTTCGTTACCTTCATCTTACCTAAACATTCCTCACCATACATTTGCTCTTAATACCTTTTCTTACCGAATTTTATTTTACCATATAGTGTTACATTGTAATGCGCCACGTTAAATAATCTCAGCTATTTGTTATACTAGACTTCATTCTCTGAATTTCAATATCATAGATGGAACGTATGCTTCACTCCAACAAGTCACTCCACGTGATGAACAAAAATCGC
Source organism: Heliopora coerulea (assembly GCA_030142905.1). Lineage (NCBI taxonomy): Eukaryota > Metazoa > Cnidaria > Anthozoa > Scleralcyonacea > Helioporidae > Heliopora > Heliopora coerulea. Next base: position 317,691 of record JASJOG010000278.1, on the reverse strand, counting down.
CTGACCGCAATTTCTTTTACGAAGAACCGTCGATCATAGGAAGAGCTATCCATGGTGTTTCTCCAGAACATCTGAATAACATGCCATTCAACATAAAAAAAGATGCCAACACTCATCAATATGATACTGTGGGAGAACATAAATCCACGGATCAACCTGGTTCAATTTACGCCGTACCTGAAGTAGATTATTCCTCAAATACACAACTCCCTAAGGTAAAAGATTTTTCAGTTACTTTGGTTTATGAATTGTATTACTCAATGAAGTTCTTCCTACGATGCTTCATAATCCTTGTTGCACCGGACTAACCATACTGCAGTTGGGGCATTTATACTGCAGTCCATCACGTGAGCTCAACCATGTTTTCAAAATGATTAATGAGACAATGCAAGGGAATCTTCATAACTGTAATTCACAAGTAGAAATATTGTGATGTCTTTGGCGAAAACTGATAGTTCTCTGATATCTCTCATTACTGTTCCATTAGAAATGTGATTATGGTTTTCGTCCTCCTTCATTAGTCATATTCTATATATAATATTTAATAGCTGAGCAGGAGGCTGTATCGGGATTTAAAACACGAGGCAATAGCCGAATGTTTTAGATCCGACAAAGCACGTACTGCGAGTTTTTTAGATGTCTTCTAAAATAAACCTAATACGCTAATTCGCAAAGAAAGTTTGGAAATTTATCTTTTGCAAGCCGAAAAATGAACTTCTTCTTCACATACAAAGGTATATGTGTTTTTATCACATATAAAGACTCGACACGGATATGATTTTCTTTTGTGTTTTTCTCATGAGTTCTTAATGAATTTTAGAATAATTTATAGGGTATCGTTCACAGGCTCTTTGTTACACAAATATTTAATTTAGGCTAAAGGCAGAAGTGATGACCAAACAAACCATATTTACGCTGTCCTCGAATGTGTTAACGATGCAGAAGCGGTAAGATCGTGATTTTTGTGAAATTGAACTTCAGTATAATGCAGGTTATTCATGGCAGTTTTGCGAATAATTTGTGCTGAGGAGCGTCAGTTTCTAACGGAGAAGAACTGTTTGTTGGAGGATATTGTATATCTTGACTGTTTCCGGTTTGGGTGAAGGATCTCAATTTTACGGGCCAGAGGAGTATTACGTAGTGTTCAACCCGTGATTTTAGTAAGGAACAGTTAAAGCCTCAAACAATCCACTGCGTACTGATGATTGACCCTTTCAAGAAAAATTATCTTTGCTGTGGCAGAACTGTTACAAAATGGCGAACGGTGAAGGGTATGGCTCGATTCTTGAGGATACACATTTCTCAGGTTTTACAACAGAGAGGAGATGTAAAGTATTGAAGGGATCTCAGGACAGCAACTTTGTTGCTGCTGAGGTTCTTTTGTCGATGCGATTTTTAACACCCAATCTAAGTTTTGTTTCGACTAGAAAAACCTCGTGAAAGATACTCTATTACGACGTCTCGCAGCATATTTTGTTGCAGCAAGAGCGTGACATAGTAGAAACCAGTTCCACAATTTACAACGATTGAAACAAAGCTGAGACGAATTTTTAAAGATGGACAGACTGGCGGCAGCGAGAGGCAGGCAGGCAGGCAGGCAGGCATGCAAACAGGTATGCAAGCAAATCCGCAGACCGACATCGGATTGAAGACTTGCGCACGGTTGGGCAAACAGACAGGTAGAGACTTAGACAGGGCTTTTATGTCGAGAATAAATAGGGATATTTGAGACATGCATGTATGGCACCTGTGTTGTTTTTCTCAGTAGCCTCTTCGTTTAATGTATGTTTTAAAATGAACTTGGATTTTTTTTTTATTTTGTTCAATTTCTGTCGATAAAGGACCAAAATCAAGCTGACCTATCGGGACGAATTTACGACGAACCAGCAGAGATGACTTCATCCAAAAATGTTTATGACGTTCCAGTTGCTCCAGATCATGCGAAGTGAGACTTGCTGTCTATAAACATTTTCAAGCGGCAAAGTATAAATAAATTCACACCAGTCTCGCACGTGGCTGGACACACCTCATTGTTTCTGGTTCATAAAACCAAGAGGCTTGTCAACACAAAGACGTTACAAGAACACGGTGCAAAGTGCGTTAGTAACTGAACGACAAAACAACGATACCAAAAAAACTGAAACGAATTCCTTCCTTTGTCAACGCTTTATCACATGCCTTTAATGTGCATGATTATGATTTTGGTCAACTGTAGCCAACTTTATTTTGGAGCATGGCAACATTACAAGTGACGTCCCGAATTGTGGCTATGACTTTAAGGAACATCTGTCGATTATTAGTTACGTAACTGAAGGTGCTCCCGTAAATGCAGTGTTGTTTTGAGACGTTCCTGCACACAAGGCAAGGTTAAACTTTGCGAGTGATATAAAATCCTTAATCGCTGGAGTGATCACTGGTTATCACACTTGCCTTCCAATTAACAGTTGGATTATGACATGGGAATTTCTGAGGTGATTGCTGACGAGCGCGAAGGGGAGTCCACTATCATCTCATAGAAATTGAGAGTAAATGTAATTGCAATGGTAGAAATTCGTTGATTTTAGTTCTTCAAATTTGTATGTGTAGACACAAAGCAGAAACACTTTGTTTTGTTTTTTCCAAAGAAACTCTACCTTATTGCCTTCCTTCACCGCTGCTCGATATCTATTGACAATTGGATATCAAGAAGCGTAGCCATTCGAGTTGCTGCGTTTCCATATGGACTGTTAGTAGGTTTCTACTAGTCAAAAAGCATCCAGTACTTGCTGAGCTGCCTTAGAGAACTTCGGCATGTTGGTATAGGCTACGAACGAAATTAAAATTCTTCATAACCTGAAGAAGCACTGATTGACCACATTTCTTCACTGATGTACCTTAACCCCTTTGTTTACCTGAAGGACTTAAAAGTCCGTCTTTCTATAAAGGGTTTAGATGACATGCATATATAACTGCGGTAAACAGTTAAAGATTACATGACCTGGAAATTAAGTCGATTTTATATCAAAGAATTCCTAAAGAGAGAAAGTATGGTATTTAATGTTCCTTCCAGTCTCACTTCGCTCTTGAATTATGCACATTTGTTTGACATACAAATAACACTCTCAGCGACGATATTTCGATGACAAAACATTTTGAGTTAATGGAAGCTCCAGTATGACTTCGAAGCTATTCAACACAGTCATTCGAAAGTTTACAGGTCAGTGCATTACATTGCATTCGGCATCACAAGATCAAAAATATCGTTACCAAGGTAACATTTCAATTCCCCAATCCCTCACTCTGTAACGCAAAATTTTCTGTTTTCATCCAGAGTAAGTGATGTTTTGCAATTGCTCAAACTGCTGTAGCAATTAAAATGACGTCGTGGAGTATCTCATTTACATGTCAAATCTGAATGTATTAAGGAAGTGAGATACGGCTGAGAGTTTATGCGAAGGTTACGCACTTTGATCGAGATGTTTAATACACCAAACTATTTTATAGTATAGGTTAATAATATGGTTGTAACCGAGGACTTAGGAATGAAGTTGAAGGACAATGAATGTTGAGCATTAAAATGCACAGAAACTAAAACTCAATCCTAAGTTGAGGTAAGGTGATAAATTAATTTTCACTATTAGTTCTGCTGTTACGCCATTACCAATGCAAGAATTGGGATTAGAACAGTTTGCGTACAGGTGTAGAATACTGGAGATTAACTCTTCCTTGCATGAATTTCTTTTGTTCTTTGTTCTCTTGTTTTTCGCTTTGCTCTTTCATTTGTTCTCTTGTTGTAACTTATTTTTCTACGACAACCATAAGTGGAAAAGAGTTAATCTAGGTATTTGGCATCAGTTGCGATGTTGCAGCTCAACAGTTCATTCTGACAAACGCCAGACGATTTTCCTCGTCAAGGACACTGACCATAAATCCCCGCGCAGACGACCAATTTTTCCTTGACAAGGAGCCTTGCTCAAGAGCTGGTCATGCCAACTTTGGAAAAACGCGACTTGTCAAGAAAAAAATTGCCAATTTGTATCACACACACTAGCAAATTAAACTTGTCAAGGAAAACTTGGTCTGGTTTGTAAGGCTTCTACTCAGGGTTCTGAATTTTTGTGGGTGTTTGTGTTTGAGCAACGTGGCTGTTATTTCTTAATTGTTCCTTTACAATTTCTCCATATGTTGTTGGCTCTCTTCGAACCGTCTTAAATTTTTCTTGAGGGCTCAGAATTGAACGAACTCTTTGAATTTTTCTTGTGTTTTCAACTACGTTTTATCACACTGTTCGTCGAACACTCATGGTCATCTCTCTTATTCACTTATAACAGCTTTGATCTTGATGTTTTTACAGGCGTAATGGGGTATTCAAGTAACCTCGTTTTCGCTTGCCGTAATCGTATGACTAATTCCGTATGACTGCTGGAGAAGATATTTCTGAGTCGCTTGTCACGTTTACATAAATTTGGCATTTGTTTCACTGTTTTCATTGATTCCTCTATAGTTCCATAGATTTGTGATCAGTATCTGGTATTACTGTACAATACTAACACTACCTACAGTCTGTTTTATTAATGATGGTAAAAAGTTCAAAGGTTGGTAACTGAAAGAAACGAAGGCCTTTGCTTAGAAAGAACGCAACTAAAGGCCTTGTCTTTGTGACGAAGTGTCTTTACTCGAAACGTTGGAATTCCTTGTGATCAGTCACGGCAGGTACCAACGTGAACTTTTTATCATATTTAACACTGTCTACATATATCTTATTTTTATTTCACTGCATATTTTTTTTATTAGCCTCCTTGAATTGCGAGACTTCATTTTGATAGACTGTTTAAAGATTGTTTATTTAAATGTTCTCAACAATCAAAAGAAAGCTCTTTGATACATTTGTTTTCCTAGTTTCGACAGTCGGTCGAAAACACCGAAGGAAGTCTTATGCTGATTCTCAACTTTTCACGGATCACGATTATCAAGACTCTGAAAAAGAAGAAAACAAGGGATGTGTATTTCCTGTTATGGCTCGAAATAGTCACGAAAAAGGTTATAATTTTATCAAGATATCACCACGCGGTACCACTTTATCTGATATTTTACTCCAGACATAAAAAGCCTTCAGTATCTATGGCCATTTTTTGCCTCGGTACTAGCTAAATGCTGACAGTTTCCAATGTTTTTCTCAACACATTTATGCAAAGCAATTTTCAGTTATTTTGTTCTTGCCCTAAGCTGTCTGATCAATGTAACAGAAAGTTACGTTTTGTCTGTTGCTTGGGTAATGCTTACTTGGGGACAAACTTACCTGGTTTATCGTGAATTTTTAACCGTACCAAAACAAATACATCAAATAGTGACGTGGAAAACGTGTATAAACCTCAAGACTCGGAAATTGCATGCCTTAGTCACAAAATAACATGGTTTTCCCGAGGTCAACGGAGAAACGTGTTGTCATTGTAGTATTTTAAACTGCTCTACGTTGCTTAACAATTTCCGTGTTCTCTTCAGATTTTGACTTCCAAGAAAATCTCTCCCACGTCAGTGACTGAGGAAGTAGGACGGAAATTTGTCCCAACATTCGACAGAAAGGTGTTGTCGTCCTAGATCGATACTATTCATCTATGGTCATGTGAACAATTAAAACTGTATTGATCCGACTGCTTGTTCCCGTTGGCTTTGTTCCCGACTTACAAAGAAGAGTCAGAAGGCTTAGACTTTTTGACCATACTGTGTGACTACATTCTGATCATGCTTTCAGCAATATCTTTATCGATGGTTATAAGTTGTTGGTCGAGTGTTGTATCAGCAAACATTTCAATTACAAGAGATACAAACGACCTGATTCAATTCCCAAATTGTTCACCGAACATTGTTAAGTTCTGCGACAAGATCAACGCCATACCGTATCTAAATGACGAGAGGCTTTGCATTTGCCAGTGCTGGTCTGACTATGTGATGTATCGTGATCCTGGCATTGATAGTAATTTCCAGTATGAAAGAGGAAAGGCCAGATGTGAATGGTGGGCAAGGAATCACGAAGGTATGCATGAATGCAATTTATCATATGGGGTTATATCAGTGCAATAGTTATTTCTATGAGTGCAAGTTATTAAATGGGTTTATCGGTGCTATAGTTATTTCTTAAGGTCGTGACATAAAGCCAATGATCGCTGTACAGTGTGTTGTACCTTATCTGCATGAGCAAATGATATAACCATTAAGGTGGGAAAGTCTTATGTGGTTAAATAAAGTGGCATTTATTCATGATGGTTAAACAAGTAAATTCCTTGCTAATCATGTGCTGGCTTGATTCATTAAGCATCTTACCAGTCGCTAGAAAGTTGCAAATTGTATATCTGCGTTAACATGAAAATGCATGTTGACTTCCGTTTCAACTGTGCATGCACGTTTGTTTATACATTATAAATCGTTTTTAAATTGTAGCAGATATCTATATATTGATTTATATCGCCTCATATTTACAGTGGACATTTATAACATGCCAGCTAACAGCTTCCCAATGTTTAAACAGGACCAATGTAGTTGATGGGTTGGCATGCGACAGCAAATGGCAGTCGACATTCCTAGTTTTAATTTCAAGACATTTGAAGTGATACATTTGCGCTTACCTTAATTATTCACATAACTTCTCGATAACAGTGGAATGTTACCATATTTCTAATATGACTGATAATGGTTACCATGACTTATATGTTTAGGTTGTATTGACTTCAAAGTTGCCAATCAAAGCGGAACTCCAAGGCCCGTTATCGTTGACTTGACAAGAGCTGGCGTTGAATCAAATCTTGAAGCAAGCGTTAACGAAAATTGTCTTGATATCACTCCTTACGTCAAGTATCCCGGAGGCAACAACTGGATTCGAGTAAATATTAACTTTACTCTACAAAAAACATTTGAGAACAGGTTCTCACTTCAGGTATAGATAGAATTCTTGCAGTTCAATAACTATTTTGCTGGCAACTGAACAATACTATAATGGCTAACATACTCGGCATCATAATCATAATGACCAACATATGCACATGAGAAAATATTTCCTTGCACGAGACCAAAAAGCATCCGTGATTCACTGGAAATTTATGATGTCATTGCTCTTTTATTTTTCAATTGATTTTCATCGCATTATAACTTTTTTTTCATGCTAATTCAAAGGGTAGAGAAACATAAAAAGATAAACTAAGATCAGGACAATACTCATCTCCTCTTCAATCAGTTTAAAAACTGTTTGTCGTTTTAATTTCTGGTTTTGATGTCCTAAACAACAGTCAAATAATATGCGTTAGTGAGGTGATTCCATAATATTTCTCATCTGATGTGAAAGTTTGATCTAAACATTGGTATAAACATTGTATATAATTGAATGACTTTTAGTGGCAACCTGACAGCAGTAATAGATTCGCCTACCAAGGGTTGGCAATGAGACTTGATGTTTGTGGCAGGAATCCTATTGGAAATTGCATCCTAACCAAAGTCGGTGGAACATATACAGGTATATAATTGATCAAATTATCTTGGTATTATTGAACGTTCGTCTAGTTTTGATTTCAGAAAAACGATTTCTAAGTCCCAAACGGGGATCGAACTCGCAACCTTATGATGACCGATTATACGCTGCAACCATTGAGCCACAGGTTGAACCTGAGCTCGCCATCTGAGTCTCGGTTACGCAGTGGTTAGATTGTCTAACTGGTCATTTGAAGGTTGTTGGTTCGATTCCCGTCTGGGACTTTTTTTTTTAGATTACAGCTTGACGAATGTTTATCTATTATCATTGATATCTTCAGTTTCTCATATCTACAATACATATATATAGATAGATAGATATAGATATTGATATAGATGTAGATATAGATATCTACACCATATCCAAGATATATCTATATATATTTATAAAATTCATTAAAAATTCAAGAGAAAAAAGACAGAAAATCATAAGCATGTCGAATCTATATATGTGATAAAGAAATCCAAACTATGAAATAAAAATAGAGTACTGCGTAGGCATTGTTGAAATCGAAGTGAAATAATCGGAAAGGTCTGAGTAATACTGAAATGTAAAGAGTAGTTTTCTAACGTTTCGAGTGAAGGCCCTTCGTCAGAGAGAAAACGGAGGGCCTTCGCTCGAAACGTTAGAAAACTACTCTTTACATTTCGGCATTACTCAGACCTTTCCGATTATTTCACTATGTGATAAAGATACATGTGCCTTTATATGTGATAATTAAGTTCAATTTTTTCGGCTTACGAACGATAAATTTCCAAACTTTCTTCACGAATTAGCGTATTAAGAGGTGAATTTTATCAGACATTTAAAAAACTCGCAGTTTGTGCTTTGTTGTGCTTTATCGTGCGCTCCTGCTCAGTTTTTAAATATTACACACACACGCACACACACACACACACACACATATATATATATATATATATATCTTGGTTTTATTGTTGCTAAGTTGTGTTAATGTTGAATAGCTCTTTGTAGATGTATCTGAGATGTCCTTTATGAATCTGGTGTTATTGCATAAGCGAATGAAAGTCATGCATTTATTACAAAGTGACTAAATTTAAACTAAAAATATTTACGTTTTAAAGAAACCGACTCACCCTTGTTCTCTTTGAGCGACAGTCAACGAGAGCGACTCTCTGCTCCTAAGAAATATTCAGGATCGTGATCAGTAGTGATTGCCTAATTCTTTCTTCCCAAGTAGAGGTTTGCGCCAGTTTAGCATGAGAAATGCGGAAACTTTCGTGTGAACCGGCGTAAAAGAAACGCAAGCACAGGAAGAAGACGACAATACTTTCCTTTCTCTGTTGTGTAGCTCTTATGTTTACGCTTCTGTTTGCATTCATATCTTGTGGTTTGAGCTGATGATTGCTTTTTCCTTCAGAAATACCTTATCTGTTTTAAGTTTTGTTTTGACCTCAGGTTTACTCTTTTGTGAACAAATATTAAATATCGATATTCCCCCCAAATGGGGAAATTTCCGAATTTTTCTCCGTTAACACGCATGAGGGAACGTCGAAAGGAAAAAGATCTTCTAAACGCCTTAAAGGCGCTGATATCCCTATATTATTCCTCGCCATTGTCAACGTGATCTATGCATTACACTCACGAGAGCCTCAAAGATGAACTTGAACGAATGATAAGCAGGAACCTTGCTGCGTAGACTATCACTGGGTTATTCCATACACCAGGATAACAATTGCTGTGCAAAACATAGCTTGTGTAACAGCGGCTTCAACGTTTCTAGAACAAAAGAACTAATGAGAAATCGAAGCTGAACTAGAGAGAATAAGTAACCAAAGGAAAAACAATACAAATTATGTTTCGACGGTAATTATAGTATCAAAAACCAAAAACATGACGAATACTTAAAATGTGATTGAAAAAAGATTTATAATTAAAGAACGACACTTCGATGTCACCTTATTGTCATTTTCAAGTCCAATGAGACATTGAAAGTGATCATCATAGCTCGTTGAATATGAAAAGGATGAATATGAAAAGTTATGCTAATTTCGATTTGCTCTAGGAAATACCCAAAGTAAGCTCAAATTTTCTTTTACGGTGGTAGAGAGATTTCGGTGCTACGGGTCAGACTTACCTAGCTAACTGGCCCGGCTGATATAGTGAGCTCTGGACAAGTAACAAGAGACCGTGATTTAACAAGTTAATAAGTTTGGTTATTCCTTCCTTATAAGTTGCTTTTGAGATCCTGAGAAGATTAAGTGTTGACATTTACTTTTGTTTGATTTGGTTTCTTAGATCCCGAAAAATGCAAACGACGCACTGTAGATGGCCGGTGTTGTGTTTTTCCGTTCTGGCACCTAGGTGAAATATATTATGAAGACGGCATTCAACCCCCTGGTTTTTGTGCCGTTAGCCTGAAATTTAACAAAGATCAATTAAACTCCGAGTTGAGAGCCTCCATTGCGGGTAGGTTATCTTCAGAGTTGCAGACCTTAAATTGTAAAAATAAAAGTCCAATACGAAACGCGTTGATAAACTTGGGCGTTGACAATAACTTTTCCTAGCTTTCATGGATAAATCCGACAAAACAATCATAAAGTGACACATTACGCGAAGGCAATCGAGATTTCAGGTTCTTGTGAGATAACTTTAAAACAATGGCTCTTACAGATTACCGAATGTTAGAATTTCCGAGAGTAAAAGTATACTTCGACCGTTTAACACCACCTTCATTTACAAAGTAAACCTTTCCAAAAGAACCACGTCGTTGTTTGTTTTTTCACTTTGTTTCCTTGGTTAGTTTTCTTGTTTGTATTTTTGTCTTTTTGTTTTTTCGTTTGTTTTTAGTCTGTCGTTCTTTCTTGATTATTTCTTTGTTTGCTTACGTCTTGGTTTTATTAATCAATTGATTATGTTAAATTTTGATTTGCTTTGATTAATATTTGATTTGATTTAAATGTTTTTGTCATGAAAACACAACTTTTTTTCAGCTACTTTTTCGTTATTGCAGATGAAACATCGTCGGCCTCCACACCTTCTCCATCAACAATATTCCATTCCTCGGGTAGGTATTCTTCAGCGTTGAAAACCAGAAATTTTAAAAATTATACAGATCCAATACGAAACGCCTGCGATAATCTTATCCGTTGATATAATAATTTTTCCCAACGTTTGTCGAGAAAGGTGACAAGAAATACTTTTTCATTTATTAAATAAATTAAGCCCAGTTGAAACGTCGAACTTTTTATTCATGTGCCAAATCAAATGCAAGTCAGTTTCAATAAGGGACTTTTTCTTATTAAGATCAAATCCGTCTCAAGAAAAGTTCCGACTTTTGAACTTAGCCTTGCGGTTTATTTTCCTTTCTTACACCCGAAGGACTGTAGCCTATTTCGTTAACAGAGAGTTAAGTTTAGTTCTTCCTACCACGCTGTGTCAATCATTTAGTTTTAGTCAAGATGGCACAGGAGTAAAATTCACGTCAACGTCAAAATTTTCATATTACAATTATCATGGTCGTGTTGCCATCAGGACTTGTTTCCAGTTAAAGAAAGATAATTTGTTCCTACATCACCGTTTGAAATTTTCGCTTGTTTTTCGCAGATATATGTTATTTCAAAATATGGGTTATGTTGTGCGCCCTATGTTGGTAAATAAAGGCCTGGAGATATAAGGTCCATGCCAGGAGGCCTGGGAGCTCCACTGATTTATAGAGTGAGCCGCAGACATGAAATTGCGTGCATATGGGAAAAGGTTTGGTGAAAAACGTTTCCACAAACTCTTCATTCAGTGGTGATTTTGGATGTAATTTCTCAGTTTATTTCGAAGTGAAGACCATTTATTTTATCAACATCCTTAAGGTCTGTTCGCGTTTGCGATTTCGACAACGATTTTCTGCTCACCTACTGCGACATGAAATTTCTTATGTAAACCACTAGGAATTTCAATTTACGATTTTTCGAACATTCTCGACTTTAGGCTGCGATGAAGAACCGCATGGTCACAGATTGTTTATTTGCATATCAAACAAATGTTGATATCTCAAGAACGAAGCGAGGAATGGGAAAGCCTTCAAAGCAAATCTTTATAATTTAAAAAGTTCTTTTAAACAAGGGAGTTTCTTCAGGAATAGTTTTCTTCACTAACCTCATGGACACTTCACTGGATCTTACTGTATTGACTCAATATAGATTACTACATCACAAAGATTATGAATAGTTCAATGTGTATTGGTAGTTTGCTAATGCTAGATGTACCTTGCAACAAATATAATTCATGAGACCTTCCCTAATACAAACCTTCCTTTGTCAAATGATAAGCTGTCTTAGTTCGATTCAAGTCGTTGTGTGAGCTTGATCGTCATGTCACATATCTCCTGACGAAATAAGGCTCCACATCCCTTCCTTGAACTTCGGTCAGATTCCTTATCTAAAATATACTTGGAAGTTTACACTTCATACTCAGATATGGGCCTTCGTTTAAGCGAACATTCGCCATTTTTTTTTTTAATTTTAAACATGTGACCTCGTTAACCAAATCACTACGTTACTTGCTAAATCAGCAAGTTACATTTCCATTGGTCAAAAATAAAACTGCGATCGATTTTTGATCCAGCTGGTTGGTGAGCGGATGAACGCGGGCTCGCACAGTGGCTAAAATCGAGAATAGTGATTAAGCAGCTCTTCACGTTTTCTAGAAAGGACGAGTCCCTTACCGGTGACATCTACCAGATCTTTTACGAAATCTGTTGTTACCCAACGGCCTACTGTGTATGTAACACCAACATCTTATCCAAGATTATCTAACAATAATCCTCCAGTGCAGTCTACGAAATCTGTTGTTACACAACGGCCTACTGTTTATGTAACACCAACATCTTATTCAAGATTATCAAGCAATAAGCCTTCCGGGCAGTCTGGTCCTACTTCAGATGAGTGTTCAGAAGGAAATTCTCATCTTATCATACCCATCGTTGTAGGAGTGTGTAGTTTCTTTGTCACAGTGGTCGTCGGTGGGCTTGTTCTCTGTTTTCGTGACAGGGCAAAGGAAAGGTATGTTAATACGAGAGGATGCAATCCAGAGGAAGAAATTTTTAAAGTAATGTTAAAAAGTCATAGACAGATATAAACTCATTCTTACCTTCCTGTCCACCTCCCTGTCTACATACCTAGCTACCTAACAAACCATCATCCACTTACCTATCAGACTTACTGCCCAGCTGTCCCTCTGCATGCATGCATTCATACATTCACATATACATGTATACCTAGATTCACTCATAATGATTACGAAAAAGTGAACAGCTGTAGACGTGTTCGAAATACTGAAGAGAGCTGAGTTCGTTCACCACATAAACGTTCTTAAAACTCTTTCCTGTGTTTTCTTTTGATAGGTCAACAACGTCATCGCTTCCCCCACCTGATCCCTCAAGATTTAATGCTGTAGCGACGACATCGTCCGTTGTGACGTAGACTTGGAATGCGATATATCACAGATACGAGTCCAATGCGAAATAATACGCACAAATGCTTTTTTTTAAGACTATCAAAGACGATAACTTGTTTTATTTGTACTCAGTCGATCAGTCTTCGTGGTAGACCTCTTGCCGGTTTTTGGTTTTCTTTTTGGAAGTAGCACGAGTCGGGTCTTGGTTTCTCCTTGAAGTGACACTGTAGTTAGCCATCGGGGACGATTCACCACCGGACATTTAGCCCTGGTAACCAAGGCTCGACTAGGGCTGAGGTTGAAGTTTTGAATTAGGATTGGTGGGAGAGTTAAGATGAGGATTAAGGTTGTGGTTACGCTTACAGTTCACTTTAGAGAATTGACCAACTTTAGGGGACAACTCATTTTTTAGGATGATCGTTCGGAGGTTGTTTTGTCTTTGGATTTTCATGACCGGTGGTCTTTTATTCGTGAGGATGAACAGAGATAATGGCTATATGGGAAATCTGAGGTAGTTCAAAACATTGTAGCCTAACTCTGAATGTATACACGCACTAAATACTGAAAGAAGAACGCAAAGCGCCTGATAGAGATGGAACCCGTAATCTTGTGATTGCAATGAGATTTTAACCACTGGACCTTTGTTAGCACGGCAATTGTCGTCTGTATTAATTTTACTGTGGCTAACGCCAGTTAATTTTACTCTAGCTAACGCCAGACAATTTTACTCTGGCTAACGCCAGACGATTTTACTCGTGAAAGTAGAAACCCCAGCAGGCTTCAAAGGATTAAGCTTATTTCTTCAGACATATTAAAATCGCCATAGGAGGTCAGGATGTAAGGCATGGGACTTCAACCAAAAGCTTAGGAGTCATAACTAATGATAGACTTTGTTGGGAAGAACAAACTGTTGTGATCGCCACAACCACTACCAGATCTGCTAAAGCTTATGCAAAAAGAGATTACGTAATTAATGTGTAATTCGCTTGTCTTCCTTGTTCTCCTGTTTGCGGTAATTGTAAACGAACGCTGAAGGAAAAATTCAAAATTGCAAAACAGTGCGGCGCGAATTATAACAGGTGACATACACATGTGAGTTCAAACGAAATCCTTTCTAAACTAGGCTGGACAAAACTTACACACACGAAGAATATCCTGGACAATGTCATATACCACAAAAGCACTTCAAAAGAAATGTTAAGATGTTCATGCAAACTTTAACACCTTCTAAAGACACCTTTAAAGGATTGACTTTGTCTTCTTTGAATTTGCCTTCAAGTAGCGTGTCACTGACCGTGAACTTAAGATTCCGAGTTTCCATAAAGTAGTTGATAGCTGCGTGCTGTGGGTGAATATTCTCTGTGTTACAACATAACTGTTATTTCCTAATTGTTTGTTCTTTACGATTTCTCTTCGTCGTAACTTCTTTGATAACTCTTCGAACAATCCTAGATTTTTCTTGAAGACGCAGAATTGAACAAACTCTTGGGACTGTTTCATGTCTTCATCTACGTTTCATCACATTTTTCGTGTCCATCTTCCTTATTTTTACCGGATCCGCTTAGGTCTTGACGTCGGTGTGTTATGTTACTGACGTTAAACGGTATTCAACCATTCATCGTTTTCGCGCATCCTTGAATCGTGTAGCGGATCGCTTAGGACTGGCCACCATAACATTTCTAAGTCTCTTGTCAGGTTTAGATAGATAAGGTATTTGTTTTCCTTTCTCGTTGATTTCTTCAAAGTTTCGTGCTTGTTTGACCGGTATGTGTTATGACTATACATGGTAACGTTACTTATGGTGTGTTTTATTAGTAGCCTCCTTGAAGGGCGTGACGACAGGTAATTGATGGACCGTTTAAAGATGCTTTATTTAAATGCTCTCGACAATCAAAAGGAAGCTCTTTGATAAATTTGTTTTCGTAGTTTCGACCGCCGACCCAAAGCATTCAATTAAGGGAGACTAATTTTGATACTCAACTGTCTGTTGATCGTGAAACTGTGATAACGAAATACCACCCTAAAGAAGAAGAAAACGAGGCAAGTGTATTTGTTGTTGTGGCTCGAATAATTTTGTCACGTAAAAGACAGTAACTTTCTTAGGATATCACTACACAAAACGAGTTTGGAAGATATTTTAGTCAACACTTAAAAATATCTAGTATGTCCATCTATATATGGCCATTTCGTCCCTTGGTACAACCAAATGTTGACAGTTTTTGTTTTTCTCAAACACATTTATCCAAAGCAGTTCTTAGTTATTTTGTGCTCGGTCAAGGCTCTCAGAACAGTTTCAGTTAGGTTTCGTTGATCGCATGGCAAATATATGCCCAAGGATAAACTAGCCTGGTTTATTGAGGATTCTGAGCTACACCAAAGTGTATTAATCAAATAGAGAAGTGGATTATGTGCATGTACGTCAAGACTAATGCTGCACGCTTATGATCACAAACCAATATCGTTTTCCCGAGTTCAGCGAGGAAATGTGTGGTCGTTAACGTAATATTTTGAACTGTTGATCTATGCTGCTTAACAATTTCCGTCTTTTATTCAGGTTTTCATTACCAAGAAAATCTCTTGCGTCAGTTACTGAGGAAGCAGGACAGAAATTTGTTTTATTATTCGAAAGAAGAGCGCCGTCTTATGTCGATTCAATTCATCTGTGGTTTACTAAACGAAACAGGATTGTTCCTACAATTTACCCACGTTGGCTACCATATTCTCTGTTCCGACTTACAAAGAAGAGTCGGAAGGCTTAGATTTTTGATCATACTGTGTGACTTCAATCTGTCATGCTTTCAGCAATATTTTTGTCGACAGTTATAAGTTGTTGGTCGAGTGTTGTATCAGCAAACATTTCAATTACAAGAGATACAAACGACCTGATTCAATTCCCAAATTGTTCACCGAACATTGTTAAGTTCTGCGACAAGATCAACGCCATACCGTATCTAAACGACGAGAGGCTTTGCATTTGCCAGTGCTGGTCTGACTATGTGATGTATCGTGATCCTGGCATTGATAGTAATTTCCAGTATGAAAGAGGAAAGGCCAGATGTGAATGGTGGGCAAGGAATCACGAAGGTATGCATGAATGCAATTTATCATATGGGGTTATATCAGTGCAATAGTTATTTCTATGAGTGCAAGTTATTAAATGGGTTTATCGGTGCTATAGTTATTTCTTAAGGTCGTGACATAAAGCCAATGATCGCTGTACAGTGTGTTGTACCTTATCTGCATGAGCAAATGATATAACCATTAAGGTGGGAAAGTCTTGTGTGGTTAAATAAAGTGGCATTTATTCATGATGGTTAAACAAGTAAATTCCTTGCTAATCATGTGCTGGCTTGATTCATTAAGCATCTTACCAGTCGCTAGAAAGTTGCAAATTGTATATCTGCGTTAACATGAAAATGCATGTTGACTTCCGTTTCAACTATGTGCATACACGTTTGTTTATACACTATAAATAATTCGCATCGTTTTTAAATTGTAGCAGATATCTATACATTGATTTATATCGCCTCATATTTACAGTGGACATGTCTAACATACCAGCTAACAGCTTGCCAACATTTAAACAGGACTAATATAGTTGATGGGTTGGCTGGCATGCGACAGCAAATGGTAGTCAAGACATTTCTAGTTTTAATTTCAAGATATTTGAAGTGATACATTTGCGCTTACCTTAATTATTCACATAACTTCTCGATAACAGTGGAATGTTACCATATTATTAATATGACTGATAATTGTTACCATGACTTATATGTTTAGGTTGTACTGACTTCAAAGTTGCCAATCAAAGCACAATTGAAAGGCCCGTTATCATTGACTTGACAAGAGCTGGCGTTGAATCAAATCTTGAAGCAAGCGTTAACGAAAATTGTCTTGATATCACTCCTTACGTCAAGTATCCCGGAGGCAACAACTGGATTCGAGTAAATATTAACTTTACTCTACAAAAAACATTTGAGAACAGGTTCTCACTTCAGGTATAGATAGAATTCTTGCAGTTCAATAACTATTTTGCTGGCAACTGAACAATACTATAATGGCTAACATACTCGGCATCATAATCATAATGACCAACATATGCACATGAGAAAATATTTCCTTGCACAAGACAAAATAGCATCCGTAATTCCCTGGGAATTAATGATGTCATTGCTCTTTTATTTTTCAATTGATTTTCATCGCATTATAACTTTTTTTTCATGCTAATTCAAAGGGTAGAGAAGGATAAAAAGATAAACTAAGATCAGGACAATACTCATCTCCTCTTCAATCAGTTTAAAAACTGTTTGTCGTTTTAATTTCTGGTTTTGATGTCCTAAACAACAGTCAAATAATATGCGTTAGTGAGGTGATTCCATAATATTTCTCATCTGATGTGAAAGTTTGATCTAAACATTGGTATAAACATTGTATATAATTGAATGACTTTTAGTGGCAACCTGACAGCAGTAATAGATTCGCCTACCAAGGGTTGGCAATGAGACTTGATGTTTGTGGCAGGAATCCTATTGGAAATTGCATCCTAACCAAAGTCGGTGGAACATATACAGGTATATAATTGATCAAATTATCTTGGTATTATTGAACGTTCGTCTAGTTTTGATTTCAGAAAAACGATTTCTAAGTCCCAAACGGGGATCGAACTCGCAACCTTATGATGACCGATTAGACGCTGTGACCATTGAGTCACCGGTTGAACCTGAGCTCGCCATCTGAGTCTCGGTTACTCAATGGTTAGATCGTCTAACTGGTCATTTGAAGGTTGTTAGTTTGATCCCCGTTCGGGACTCAGAAATGGTTTTTTAGAGATTAGAGCTTGACGAGCGTTTATCTATTATCTTTGATATCTCCAATCTCTCATATCTACAATATATATCGATTTATCTTGGTTTTATTGTTGCTAAGTTGTGTTAATGTTGAATAGCTCTTTGTGGATGTATCTGAGATGTTCTTTATGAATGTAATGTTATTCCATAAGCGAATGAAAATCATGCATTTATTACGAACTGACCAAATTTAAAATGAAAATGTTTACGTTTTAAAGAATCCGACTCACCCTTGTTCTCTTTGAGCGACAGTTAACGAGAGCGACTTCTGCTCCTAAAAAATATTCTCGATCGTTGTCTAATTGTTAAGGGAAACCTCGACATAATCAGTAGTGATTGCCTAATTCTCTGTTCTCAAGTCGAGGTTTGCGCCAGTTTAGCACGAGAAATGCAGAAGTATAAACAAAACTTTCGTGTGAACTGGCGTAAAAGAAACGCAAGCACAGTAAGACGACCACAAGACTTTCCTTTCCCTGTTGTGTAGCTCTTATGTTTACGCTTGTGTTTGCGTTCGTATCGTGTGGTTTGAGCTTGTGATTGCTTTTTCCTTCAGAAATACTGGCTCTGTTTTAAATTTTGTCTCGACCTTTGGTTTGCTCTTTTGTGAACAAGTATTAAGCATCTATATTCCCCCCAAATAGGAAAATTTTCGAATTTTTCTTCGTTAACACGCATGAACGAACATTGAAAGAAAAAAGACCTTTTAAACCCCTTAAAGGCGCTGTTATCCCTGTTTTATTCCCCCGCCATTGTCATCCTGATGTATCCATTACACTCACGAGAGCCTCGAAGATGAGCTTGAACAAATCATAAGCAAGAATCTTGCTTCGTAGACTGTCATTGGGTTATTCCATACATCAGGATAACAATTGCTATGCAAAAAATTGCCCGTGTAACAGCGACTTCAATGTTCCTAGAACAAAAGAACTAATGAGAAAGCAAAGCTGAACTGGAGAGAATAAGTAACCAAAGGAAAAACAATACAAATTATGTTTCAACAGTAATTATGTTATCACAAACCATAACCATGACGAATACTTAAAAAATGTGATTGAAAAAAGATTTATAATTAAAGAACGACGCTTCGATGTCACCTCAATATCATTTTCAAGTTCAATGAGGCACTGAAAGTGATCAACATCGCTCGATGAATATGAAAAGGATGAATATGAAAAGCTATACTAATTTCCATTTGCTTCAGGAAATACCCAAAGTACAGTTACTGCCCAAAAGTTTAAATACGGGGTTATTATTTAAAAAAGAATAGCATCTGCTCTCTTCACTTTATATTTAAGATAATGTTCACGTCCCACAAGCATTAGATCTAAAAATGGCCTTAAATACCAGTTCTTATAGCAGCTACTGTACAGAATCGACCTATCCAAAGCTAGAAAATGTGAAGAGGAAAAGAACTGAAGGAAGTGGAAAGAGCTTTCATCGTTGGCATGGTACGAGGAGGAGCTTCAATCTCGAAGATAGCGGAAGAGACCAAGCGGCCAAGAGACACTATTGCGACTGTTCTACGGAATTTTCGGCTTCGTGGAAGTGTCCAAATGGCCAAACGTTCTGGAAGACCACTAAAGACAACACCAAGAGATCACAGGCATCTTGAAAGGTTGGTGAAGGAAGATCGGAGAGCATCAGCAAGAAACTTGGCAACAAAATGGAGTAAAACTGTAGATAAGTCACTCAGTGTTAAGACAACAAGAAGACGACTGAATTCACTGGGATACTATGGGCGATAGGCACGTAAAAAACCCTACATAAGTGCGAAAAACAAGAAGAAAAGACTAAAATGGGCTAGGAAGATGAAAGATAAAACAATGGCCTTCTGGAAGAAAATTGTCTTCACAGATGAATCCAAAATAAAAATTAGTGGAAGTGATGGACGTGTTTTTGTGTGGCGCAAATCTATGGAAGAATGGCTACCTTGCTGCACTCTTGGAACAGTTCAGACAGGCGAGTCGTCACTGATGGTGTGGGGTAGCATGTCTTATGATGGTGTTGGTCCTCTCATTACAGTTCAGGGAAGTGTTACCGGAAGAAAGTACCGTCAAATTTTGCAACAAAACTTATTACCACTAGTTGCTGAGAGATAACGACGACGTCTGCAGACCATTCTACAAGATGATAATGCACCTGTCCATCGAGCTAATGTTGTAACAGCCTGGAAAACGAAGAATAACGTTACGACCTTAGAGTGGCCTGCACAAAGCACTGACCTGAACCCAATAGAGAATCTGTGGATGGTTCTCAAGAGAGCAATAAGTTCACGAAGCCCTTCTCCACAGACTGTCGCTGACCTTCAGGTGGTTATTGAGGAAGAATGGAAGAAAATTCCAAAGGGAGATGTGCAGAAATTAGTTGAGTCAATGCCTAAACGAGCGTTGGACGTCATTAAGGCAAATGAATTTGCTATAAAATATTGATTGTTCTGGATACAGTAGCACCACATATTGATAACAGCATCTGCTATTATTTTTGTGTTTATATACAATGTGTGTAACGTCTTGATACCCATTCATTAAATAGACAACATGTTTGTTTATTTAAGAGGTAATTGAAAAAAATTCTTGCAAAATGTTGCACATTATTGATTTTTTAACTTGTATTTAAACTTTTGGCCAGTAACTGTAAGTTCAAATTTTCTTTTACGGCCGTAGAGATTTTGGTGCTACGGGTCAGACTTACCTAGCTAACTAGCCCGGCTGATATAATGAGCTCCGGACAAGTAACAAGAGACCGTGATTTAACAAGTTAATAAGTTTGGTTATTCCCTCCTTATAAGTTGCTTTCGAGATCCTGTGAAGATTAAGTGTTGACATTTACTTTTGTTTGATTTGGTTTGTTAGATCCCGAGAAATGCAAACGACGCACTGTAGATGGCCGGTGTTGTGTTTTTCCATTCATACATCATGGTCAAATATTTTATGAAGACAGCATTCAACTCCCTGATTTTTGCGCTGTTAGTCTGAAATTCAACGAAGATCAATTAAACTCCGAGTTGACGGCCTCCATTGCGGGTAGGTTATCTTCAGAGTTGCAGACCTTAAATTGTAAAAATAAAAGTCCAATATGAAACGCGTTGATAAACTTGGCCATTGACAATAACTTTTCCTAGCGTTCTTGGATAAATCCGACAAAACAATCATAAAGTGACACATTACGCGAAGGCAATCGAGATTTCAGGTTCCTGTGAGATAACTTTAAAACAATGGCTCTTACAGATTACCGAATGTTAGAATTTCCGAGAGTAAAAGTATACTTCGACCGTTTAACACCACCTTCATTTGCAAAGTAAATCTTTCCAAAATAACGACGTAGTTGTTTGTTTTTTCATTTTGTTTCCTTGGTTAGTTTCCTTGTTTGTCTTTTTGTCTTTTTGTTTTTTCATTTGTTTTTAGTCTGTCGTTCTTTCTTGATTATTTGTTTGTTTGCTTACGTCTTGGTTTTATTAATCAATTGATTATGTTAAATTTTGATTTGCTTTGATTAATATTTGATATGATTTAAATGTTTTTGTCATGAAAACACAACTTTTCTTCAGCTACTTTTCCGTCAATGCAGATGAAACATCGTCGGCCTCCACACCTACTCCATCAACAATATTCCCTTCCTCTTCAACCACTGCCAATCAGTTTCCAACAGGGATTTTACCATCATCCACCGTTACCCAACAAATATCAGCTGTGGAAACATCTAGAGATATTTTTAGTCCTAAATCGTCTTCACAGCCAGCAACAACTCCTTCACCAAGCTCTCCATGGCTTATTACTTCAACTAGTATGTCAAGGGATGTTTCAATTGGCGGTCCATCTTCACGTGATTCGAGTGACTCTTCGGGAAATTTCGGTCTCATTATCGGAATAGTTGTAGCACTGCTGGCTTTGTTGATCTCAGCTGTCGTTGTGGTTGTCTGCCTACTTCGTCGGAAGGGAAAAAAGTAAGTGAGCAGCTAAAATTTGAGAAAGGAAGAGGTCTTAGGATCATAAGCGACACAGAAGATAGGAGGGAGAAGTTAGGATGGCGAGAGTTAGTTGGGGTGAGTTGGAGAGAAGGATGGAAAGGAAGGGAAAAAGAAAGAATAACAAAGAATTTTAGGAAGAGAGAGTGGGAGTGACCAATTGACACATAAGGTCAAACCTAAGAATGGAAAGAGGGTGCGGATTGACAGATTCCGTTATTGAATTCAGTTTATCCTAAAATCATTTATCTTTGTAGAAATATCAGAAGAGGATCTGTCACTGAAAATCGTATTAACGACGGCTTTGATGATCGTAAGACTATTCTCCGTAGTAACTGGACGCATGTGTTAAAGAGGCCTTTTCGGGTCTAAATCGTAGAATTTGCACGGCCTAAAAAATTTGTAATTCTTTATAATAAAATCTCTTATAGAATTTCAGTAACAAATACGTGACTTATTTTAACTGTTCTATTTGATTATAATCCTTCGATTTCTCACCATTTCTGTTTAATTTTTCATATTGTTAAATTATAGCTCGATACGCCTCTCTTTCCGAAAATTCTGCAAAACACACTGGAGAAAGTTCAGGCAATCGTGTTTTGTTAAAATCATTGGAGATGCCTCAGAAAGGACCATCCTTCATTGCGAAGCGTCGCCATGACAGTAAGAACCGTTCGGGTCCAACATCAGCCATAATAAAATCTGGGGACACTCATTTTTACGATATGGTAACAGAAGACGTACCTGCTGCAATTTACAACGTGCCCGAGGCTGATTATTCTCTGATTACGACGCTTCCCAAGCAAAAACAGGTAGTTCGTTTTTACACGTTCGTTTTCTTCTGTCTTCTGTACACTATTATCGTGACTTATGCTTATCCCAAATTACCCTTAGTTTAGCCGGCTCATATCTTTACTCTGCATGTTTAGAAGACCACTTAAAACTGAATTTCGAATTGATGAATTCTCTGTGGCAATCTATAAATCAAAGAGTTTTTAACATTCACTCGAGAATAAC
The DNA here is from genome assembly GCA_030142905.1 of Heliopora coerulea. Taxonomy (NCBI): domain Eukaryota; kingdom Metazoa; phylum Cnidaria; class Anthozoa; order Scleralcyonacea; family Helioporidae; genus Heliopora; species Heliopora coerulea. Next base: position 294,956 of record JASJOG010000278.1, on the reverse strand, counting down.
GTTTCACCGACATCTGTCAATGTCGCTAAGGAAAATGTGATGCGAATGTTGGTAATTTTGTAATATTTACCTTCAAAGTCTGTTCACATTATCACGTTTTTCGATACTTAAGGTCAGCTCTAAATATCCAGTCTTCCGTACTCTCCGTTCCTATAATAGCAACGGGAGCAGCTTAGAATAGTGTTAAAATAAATGGCTTTAATGAAGCACCTTGGCAATGTCAATTTTGACACGTGTATTAGTATTTTACCGTAGAGATAAAGGACTTTAAATTGATGACCAAACAGCCCCCCACTAGAGGAATGCTTCAATTACCCCCTGATGCTAAGTCTGACCCTTGATCTGTGATGCTTTCTTTGTTTCTATCTGAGTGAATAAGTTAGCAAATAATGTTTAATTTAGACTCGAAACAAACGTCCTCCATTAACTGATGATCCATCTAACCATGTCTATGCTGTTCTTGAGCGTGATAACGATCCTTTGAAGTATCCTGAACCAGTCGACAACGATGAAGTTTTCGTCGAGGGAAATCCTCTGTACACCACCCACGGTGTACAAAATGTAAGGTGACCTTATTGTACTGTGTATTACAGTGCTTTGCAGCAAAGTAAATTTTTATTTTCTTACTTTAAAGAGAAAAACCCAAAGTCAACCAGACATGGCAGGGACAATGAATAAACAGTCAGAGACGACTTCATCCGGGAATATTTATGACGTTCCCGAATCAACAGATAGAAGGGAGTAGTACTGCTGTTTCTGATCAAAATTTTAGTGTAAAAGTTAACTTATTCTGGAGATCCTATTTCTTGATTTTCATTTGATTAGTATTTTTAAACAGATGTTACATTGTAAATTAATCCTACATTAATTTTCCTGACATAAATTGAAAAATGTCAGCATACATGTTCGAATACAAACTGCTTGTTAAAGATGTCTATTCAGTTCTACATTTTTGAACTTGATTTTAGAGTTTCCAGGGTCGAACTTCTTCAGGCTAGAAGAGTGATGTATTTGGGTCATAGTTCGAGTTGCTGTCGCTTAGAAGAAAGTTGGTTGTATATGTGTCTAATTAGCCCAGTGTCTGGTATAAGTGGAATGTCACTGGAACAAATTTTGACGTTTTAAAAGTGTTCTCGTGGTTTATTCTTGAACAAGTGACACGTCACTTAAACTCACGAAATTTTAACATTTTTGTGACACACTACTCTTTTATTGAAATGGTGCAATAGAAAATGAGTTAGCTAACTGTTTTACGATCTTAGTTAATTTTACTGTCCCGTCGACAACTGACTCTTTTATGATATAAAACTACGGTATTCGATCTGATATGGAAGGAAATTTTAGGTGGACATCTTGTCATGGTAATAAACATATAAATATTGATGTAAAAAGCGTAGCAACGTTACCATGGTGAATCTAATACTGGACCGCGGTTCCTAGAAGAATAGAGAGAAGCGTCGCCCCCAACAACAATTAAAAAATGAAAAAAAAAGAAATGAAAAGGAATAACACTTAAAATATTGAAACTAGTTCAAATTTTGGCTTAAATATTATTTGAAAAAATAGGTGGAAACGTTTGAAAGCTCTAGAGATTCAAAATGTCTTGAGGGAACATACCCATATGCAATCTGAATGAATATGAATGAATAATAATATTTAATCAGGAAACTTTTTCATAGTACATGATTTTCAACAAGGACCTGAGTTAATTTATTACGAAACACATACAAACTTAAGTATGTAAAATTGGGAAAATAAGAATAAATAGAAGCTAAAAACTAAGAATGCTGTAAAATATTCAGCATCTTAAATTTAAAAAGTTTAATATTTGTCGAAGTTCTAATATCCATATCGAGACTGTTCCAGTTGTCCACTGCTTGATAACACATTCTCTGCTTACCCCAATTACGTGTAACACGAGGTAATCTCAGTTTATCTTTATTTCTCGTGTTGTAACCATGCATGTCTCCTACAGTTAATAAATCCATAGAGTGATGTGTGTAACCATTCACACATTTATAGACAAATAAACATCTATGGTAAAATCTTCTTTGTTCTAATGTAATCCATTTTAACGAACCAAGTGCTTCAGAAGCGGATGAATATAATGGTCTATCCAGAATAATCTTAGCAGCCTTATTTTGTAATATCTGCAAGTTATTCATTAATGTGATATTGTTTTTATCTCCCCATACAATATCAGCATAATCAAACAAAGGGAGAACTAAACCATCATAAAATAAGACTCGCACTTTAAACGGTAACATGTGCTTGATTCTTCTTAAAAACCCTAGCCTTTGATTAATTTTGGACGTTAAATAGTCTATATGATTTGACCATGTAAGATCATTGGATAAAACTATTTACATTACTAATAGACAACGTCCTTATATTTCCAAGCCTGCGACTGCTGCCAATTAACATACATTCAGTTTTTTAAAGATTTAGAGTTAACCTGTTATCATTCAACCACATGGCAACAGTTAAGAGATCATCATTCAATTCTTTTTCCAATTCTTGGAGATTTGAGCTATAACAGTAAATTACCGCATCATCAGCATAAAGTAGCATTCTGGAGTTAGTAACCGTAGTTGGCAAGTCGTCAATATAAATGATAAATAATAGTGGACCCAAGATACTACCTTGGGGCACGCCGACAGTAAGTGGAAGAGCATCCGATATTTCGTTATCATAAGAAGTTCGTTGTTTTCTATTGCTGAGATATGACTGGAACCACTGGATAGTAGATGGAGAAATACTAAGCTTTGACAATTTGTCAAGCAATATGCCGTGGTTTACAGTATCAAACGTCTTACATAAGTCTAGAAATACTGCACCACAGAACTTCCCCTTTTCCATATTGTGTAGAATTTCATCCATGAAATTAGATAAAGCGGTTTCTGTCGAACGTTTTTGCCTGAAACCATATTGCGTGTTAGAGGGTAAATTATTTGAGTTCAAATATTCATACAGTTGGTAAGTGCACAACTTTTTCCAAGATCTTACTAAGGGTAGGCAATATTGAAATTGGCCGATAATTTGTCGGATCAGTTCTCTCTCCAGATTTAAACAAGGTTGAAACTTTCGAACATTTCCATATTTCAGGAAATTTTTTTGATCGAATTGACAGATTTAACAATTTAGTGATTGAGGGACATATTGAGTGGGCAGCACATTTCAACAATCTTGCACTGATTTTATCTAGACCAATCGCTTTATTTGTTTTAAGAGAAAGTAGTTGTTGAAGCATTGTTGATTCATCCAGTTCAAGCAAATGAAATGAGATTTCTGGCAAGTCTATCACAATCTCATTTGAAATATTAGTAGGTGTTATTTTGTCTGCAATCTCCCTTCAAGTGGTATATTCCCTGTATAAAATTGCTTGGTACACCCTGATTAAAGGCAATTGAGCCGGAAAAGAGCTGCATGCATCTCCACAAACAACTTAGCAATTATTACAGATCTGTTAACAAATATATCATGTAAATAAATTGATATATGTGAACACTCTTTGAGCTGATTTCCATTGGTGACAAAATCATGAAACACTGAACCGAAATGAAATACTTTCCTGGTGAAACTTTGCGAGGCAAACGAAAAATTCAACCCCGTCCACCGCCTCCTGAGCGAACTGTTCAATAGAAATCAGTTTCACAGTTCAGTGAAAACGTGTAGTGATGTACATTAGGTGTAAGTTCCTCTGAACGCTGAACAGCGATGCAATGCGCACTTCGACCTCAAAATTCTAACTGCATGTTTGAGGTCAAAGGCCAATATCATTTCCTAGTTGAGTGAGGGTGAGTCTTTGTTACTGCAATATTTTGAATTGCTACTTTATATTGCCCACGACGTCCGCCTCCCATTCGAATTTCTGACATCTTAGGATACATTTAACACATCAGTGATGGAGCAAGTTGTTGAAGGTCTTGACTGCTAATCATCTCATGATACCAAAACAAAAAGAAGCGTCGTTCTGAATCAACACTAGTGTTCCCGACTAAAGTAACCAAACTGTATGGATTGTTTTGAGAGATTATCAACCAACTGATTTTTCTCTTGCCGAGTTAAGAAGAATCTGATTCAAACACGTAGATATCTTTGATCCTACACTAACTGGAATCTTTATGGACATTCTTACAGCGATATGTTTGTGGCCATTAATTGGTTGTTGGTTCAATGTTCTGTCAGCAGAAGTGACAATAACTCGAGACACGAACGACCTTATTCAATTCTCTAACTGTTCTGGGCGCGTGAAGGACTTTTGCAACGAGTACAACGCCGATCCGTTCGTAAATTATGCGAGGCTGTGCAATTGCCGATGTAGGCGGAACTACGTTATGTATCGTGACCCTGGTGTTAATAGTACTTTAGGATATGATCCTGATACCTCAAAATGCGTTTGGTATGGCACAAATCATGAAGGTACAGCTCCAATCAAATACATACAGTAGAAACAGTGCCATGGTTGTTGTTGTAATTTTGTGACGTAAAGCAAGTGGGCGTTCACAGGAGACGCTTTGAGCACTGCGCGTGAGGGGGTTTCACCTGGTAAATAAGTGTGCCATTGATGATGATGATTACGTACATCAACCCTTCGCCAACTTGTTGCATAAAGGGTTTTAATTGGATGTTACGGTTGCGGTAATAAAGAAAGTTCGACATTTTTTATTACCTAGTTTTTGGGTAATAGAAAAATGTTGAGCGAATTTCATTTAAGCTCTGCGTAATTGTTTACTTATGCACTAAATTATATATGAACTACTGTTTAGATAATGACTATTACAGCTTATAACTATATTGGTTTGTATACTTCGTTCTAATGATTGTCGGTACAAATACGTAGCAACTGCTGACAGGTTAAGTATGGTGAAACAGCGTTAATAGGCTACTTGCGCTAAAATGCTAGCTTTCGTTTAAGTGAACTTCAGAAAGTTGGATTTTCAAAACGTGCATTGGCTGAGAGATGACCCACAGCATGTGGTATCTTGACCAGAAATAGTTCCCATGCTCTTTCAGAAGGCGATCTTTAACCCTTTAATGGCTGAATTTTTCTTTTTCTCTCTGTTCTATCTTTGATTTTTCTTTGTTCTCTTGCTCGTTCTTTTGTTCTTAGTTGTCCGATATATCGGACACGGTGCGTTAAAGGGTTAAAAGCAGATTTTACACTAAAACCACTAGAAAAAGACAGGGAGATGTTTTAATGTTCACGACACGTCTAACCGAAATTATCAATTAGCTAGGTAAACATACATTTGGTTTTCTATATCCGCGTGGGATGACTTCCATGACGGCAGCACTGATCTGTAAATAAAACTGGATAGAGCAACTCCAGTCTCTCGCTCAGCGAAAATTGAAGCCGGAAGTGAAGCTGAAAATCTCGCGGCGGCCATACTGGAAGGACCCACTTGTAGTTAAACGGCCATTACTGAATTATGATTTTCGCTCTTAGTGGTCATGGTTTCAACGAAAACCAGTTAACCTTTACATTTTTAGCAATAAAATGTACCTTTCGATAGTGGAGAACTTTAAAAGTGGCCAGAGTGACTGAAAATCAGCAGAAATTCGATAATTTTTACACGTGCGAAGACCAATGCCAGCCACCTCTTTGAAGAAATGTGACTAAAGTAAGAAAAAAATTGCAGATAGCATTGTGTAACTTTAGCAGTTTGACAGTCACTTAACAATAAAGAGGGGATATTACCGTTTCAGTGTTCGTCTTATCTTTGTTTTTTGGATCTGGGGTTTACCAAGTGTATGTATTCGAGGTTTTATTTAAATTTCTGTATTTGTCGAGCAAATTCAACAATTTCCTGACTATCAATGACGATGAGCTTTTGACGAAAATAAACTTTGACTAAATCTTTTGCTGGGATCAATTACTGAATGAACCGTGCAAATCCAATTTATTTCTAGATGTTGCTGATCAGTAAAAGTTGGGTTCTGTACTCTTAGAAATGTTCAATACATGCATTTAGTTTGCACTAGCGCATGTAGTAAACTTGAGTTCACAGCGGTTTGTTGTGATTTAATATGACGTTTTTAATAGGTTTTTCACATTTTTGATATAGCTTCTACTTACAGCTTGATTAGTATTGTTCTACTTGTACAGTAATCAAATAATTATTTATGTGAAATACGTTCCTTGGAGCTGCTTTGTGAGTTGGAGTTGAGGGAGAACTTTTTGGTCCAAGTCAAACGAAATTTAGTTAGATTTTTTCTTTAAAGTGTTCAAAGAGCTCAATCTGCTGTATGGTAGATTTTCCTGTTGATTAAAGTCATATTTTTGCCCTTATCAAGTGCATAGCAAAGTACTACAGCAAAATTTGTTATTGTTGTCTTGAGAAGGAAACGAAAGCCAAGCTTTATCATACAAAATCAGAAAAAGTTAAATAAATTTGTCCTCTTCCAACAACAGGAAGAACCAAAATCTAATTTACAGTAATATTGGATAACCTAATCAGTTACTGCATGCATTTGCGTAAGTGTTCACTGATCCCTGGAAGACCAGTAGAGTGAATTGTGGTGAAAAACTAAATATATACCCAGAAAAACAGACATGAAAAAATACCCTGTGTAAAAACTGGAAAGCTTATGACTTCTTGAGTGAAATGAACCCTATCATGGTTACTAGTGGGAATCTCTAACCACTAAGCAACACCAACTAAGGTGGTCAAGCAAAGGTTGCATGTGTCAATCCATCTATCACCTGAGAAACAGTGAGATGTTCAAATTACTGAGGTACAAAGGCGAAGATTGTTAAGGAAAGGTTTTTATCAATGTGTCACTGACTTGGCGCTAGCAGTAAAATCTAGGATCCAAATCAACATATTAACTTTAGGACAATGAAGGCAAGCCATATACAAGAATATCTCAATGAAATACGACCACGAAAACCTTACTATGAGGCTTCATTCTAGAACTCTTCGAATAAACGGCCAAGTTCGATTTCCACATATTTCGATTCAAGTGTTCAAACACATGTACAGCATTAGCCGGAAATTTGCAGTTCAATACATCCTGGACTTTTATCTGCTACAAATGAATCAGGACTTAGGCAAAACACATCACAGAAAATCGGCTAATAATAAGGGTTACTTAAAAAACAAAGAGAGAAACAAATACACAAGAATCTCTTACAGACTCGATAGACATTTATCGAATTTTGAAGCAAGTATACAGACGGATGCATTTCGCAAAATATAGCATTTGCAAAACAAAAACAAATTCAAAACACTTATTTATTGCTTAAAATAAAATTAAGAACCTTAATTTGGTTGTCAAATCATCTCAACCTCCCTGAAATTGGTGAAAAATGCCGGTTAACCGCTACAACTCCTATTTACGCCATATTGTTTGGGACCTGGTTGGGTCCTTCCAATATGGCCGCCGCTCCTTGACTTCCGACTTCACTTCTTGAGCCCAGTTGCTCTATCCAGTCTTATTTAGAGGTCAGTGGACGGCAGGAACTTGTCGTCCGACATGTTGGCAAAAAAACAAGCTTTACTTCTATCGTTCTAAATCTTCATTTTTTCAAAAAACAAACGTAGTGTATAGTACATTAAAACTTCTCTTTACAAGTTTCTTGTCTTTCCAGTGTTCAGTTTACACTAAGAAGAGTTTTTACGATGAAGAAACCAAGTCCTTCTGATCACGTGATCACAAAATTTTTTTTCCCCAAATTTAAGTTCTAAAGGTCTTTTTTAAAACATCACCGTGTTTTAAAATTGACAACGTATGTTTTCAATTTCGTTGCTGTTATTTTAAGAGGATTGAAGTTGTGATTTTGTACAGAAAGTGGACGACTGTCAATATCTGTTAGATCTAATAGTTGTTAATGACAATGTATTTCTAGCTGAAGTTTTTTAAGATCGTGAAAGTGGTGATCATCACGCAAGCTATTCTTAATTACAGAAGGAGTTTTTGTGATTCTGATAATTACTGTGATTTCTGTGTTTAGGCTGTACTCGCTTCGAGATTGCAGGCCAAGGTGGTGTTCGAAGACCCGTTATCATTGACTTGTCAAGCACAGGACGTGTTTCGGGTCTTGTTTCAGGAAATGACGATGGCTGTCTCGATGTCGATCCCTACATCAAATATCCCGGTGGCAACGAGTGGTTTCGAGTCAACATTAACTTTACTTTGAGAAAGATTTCTGAAGGAAACTACGAGCTTCAGGTATCACACCGTGCATTGTATTTTTTTTTTCCTAATAGCTACATTTTTAGTGCTATTTGCATGAGAAAATCACAGTTTCCATGAGCAGATCGGATAAGCTGAAGAAGTTAATGAGGAATTTAGGAAGCAATTATCAATTGTTTTGTCCTTCCATTTACATTACTTTTTGGTTTTTTGTATTGTTCTCAGGCATGTAAGCAACATAGTATGACAAATGAGCATGGTTGAAAGTATGTTTCTTTCTCAACTTACAACTACCTTGTCCATTTTCACAATTGTATATCATTTTGATTTTGTGTTGCCTTAGTAGTCTAGTTATCTGCATTTATGATACGGCACAAAAATATCTTTCAGCACCAAATTAGCTAGAATAACATTTCACAAAATTGAATGACTTTTAGTGGAAACCTGGTCGCAGGAATTGATACGCCTACCAAGGGTTGGCAGTAAGGCTTGATGTTAGAGGCAGGAAATCCCAGTCCAATTGTTGACTAACATATCTTGCATGATAATCCTGGTGACTAACATATTGCCAACATGAAAAAATATTTTCATGCACAAACTAGCCTCTTTAATTGGGTAGAAATTTTTGATACAATTCTTTTATTTCGCGATCGATTTTATATCGGTGTGTCATTTTCCTTCTGATTTATGTGGTGCGGAAGAGTAGAAAGACAAACAAAGATCAGGGCAATACACATGCCTATTTCCACCATCCACTCTTGAAACTGTCATTTTAATTTAAACAACCTACACTACCGGTCGAATAACCTGCGTTAGTAAATTGAATCAATAATACTCAGAACACGTATTAGCACGTTTGTTAACATCATATAACATTAAATGACCTTTAGTGGCAACCTGACAGCAGTAATAGATACCACTATCAAGGGTTGGCAATGAGACTTGACGTTTGTGGCAGGAATCGCAATTACAACTGTATCATGACGAAAGTCGCTAGAACATATACAGGTATATGATTAGGAAAGCGGTATTTTATTATCCTTATAATGTAAGTTGTATATTATATTACATCCGTAAATTTCACTAACTGATCAACTAATTAACATTTGCTGATAGTAACTTTAATCCCATAAAACAATTAAATTAAATTTCTACTAAACAATTAAATTTGTACTAAATTTAAATTTTCAGGGAACCTCTTATCTTACCAAGGATTTCTTTTGTTTCAAAGTAGACAAAGTAGTTAGTTCGGAAATGATCTGTTAAGGAAATTTCAATAATATATTTTCCACGTACTAAAATATACCTTTCAATATACAGTGGAACCCCGTTAATACGACCACTTTTGGGCCGAGAAAATTGGTCGTATTAACGGGGTGGTCGTATTAAGGGAGGTGGACAAGACAAGTAACAAATGTTTTTTTTAAATGACGTCATGGCAAACGGAGTCAGATTTCAATTAGCATAACGCTAAAACCACAAAATAATCCACAAATAAATTTTATTAACTGAACACAACACAACAAAATTAACCAAATGAGATGAATAACCTTGATAATAAGCCCCTATATTAGTTATTTAAATTTCTTTAGGTTCAAAAAAAATCTGTAAGCTTCCGTCGGTTTTTCCGACACTAAAGCCAATCGGTTTGAGGTTGGCAGATTGCTCTGGTGAGCTCATTTGCCGTTTTTGAATTTCCTTTCTGTTCGAGAAAATCCAAAGCATCCTGCATTGAGGATATTGCCTGCCGTTTTCGCTTACAATTTGAAGACATGATGACTGGTCAAAGTGCTTATACACAAAGTTGCGAAGCGTGTTCGGACAAAAGGTAAAAAATCAGGAAAATCCTCGAGACATGCGTGAAAATTTTGCACTGATTGAATTAGAAAAAGTGTGAAATATGGATCGATGACAGATTCGGCGCTTTTCATAGCCTGCGCGTGCATACACTCGTATTTCCGCCGGTAACGTCGAAGGAGTCATGTCGGGCCCGATGGAAAATATTTCTAGCACAAAAGTAATCGAAGTTCCTTCTTGGATAAGGGGATATCATGTTTACGAAGAATACTGGAGAATCAAGATTGATGAAGTTCTTGAACTAAAGCACAAACACGACAATGAACAAGACAAGAACGCTATTGCGGTGATTAAGGAAGGAGATGTAGTTGGTCACATTCCAAGGGCGCTAGCTGCTACAAATCATGGAAATGCGATAGTTCGCCATTTTTTAGCAAAGAGCGGCAGTGAAGCAGAAGCTAAAGTTATTGGAACAGCTGTCAATCGGGGCGGGGAATATGGAATGGAGATTCCATGCATTTGCAAATTTATGGGGCAGGAAAAGAACATTGACTTGCTAAGCAAATTGCTGGACATCCCGAATAACCTATCCGTTAAAGTCGAAATGGAATGTGGCCAAAAGAGAACAGCAGAGGAAACTGGCAGAAAAAAGAAGGCAAGAAAACGATAAAACGACCCAAAAACATATTTAATCACGTTCTATCTGTTTAATAAAAATTAAAATGAATATTGAAAACGTTTAAGTGTTAATTATTTGCCGTATGTGTAATTGATTAAAATAATTATACACCGCATATCAGAATTTGATATCAAAAAAGCCATTACTCAACACGTTGAGTGGTCGTATTAAACAGTAGGGGACATCAAAATATGGTCGTTGGTCGTATTAACGAGGTGGTAGTATTAACGAGGTTTTCAGATAAGAAAACGGGGTGGTCGTACGGCGCGGTTCCACTGTACTTCTTCACGCCCTCAAAGGATGCAATCACAGAAAATGGTTCTCGTTATTGTTCCTTTTATAATTCTCTGAGAATTCACTTATTTGATATTTGCTTCTATTAACTTTGCTTTCCTAGATCCCAAGAAATGCACCCAACGGACAACAGATGGCCGATGTTGTGTTTTCCCATTCTTGCTTAATGGAAAAATATATAATAGTTGTTCTGATGATAAGGGCTTTGAAGAGAAACCTTGGTGCCCAGTCAGTCTAAAGTTCAACGCTGACCCGACGAATCATAGCTTTAGGGCTGTTTGTGCAGGTAAGTTACGATCTGTAAGTCTGTAAGTATGTTATTGTAGAAATAGATACATTTATTGTTATATATTGAGCTTTTATTAATTTATTTGATCATTCATTTGTTCTTTTTTGCTTGTTTGTCCGTTGGCTCATAGTTATCTGTGTCTGATGTCTATCTGTCCTTCTGTCTGTCTGTCCGTCCGTCTGTCTACCCATCTGTACGTCTGTCTGTCCATCCGTCGGTCCTTCTGTATGTCTGTGCATCCGTCTCTCTGTCTCTCTTTTTTTCATACTCCCATCTTAACGTCACTTAATTTTCCCTTCTGGTAGATATAATATCTTCGACAGCTCCACCTCGTCTATCGACCATCTTAGTTCGATTCAAGTCGTTGTGTGAGCTTTTACGTCACGTCACATATCTCCCGACAAAGGAAGACTACAAATCCCTTCTTCCTCGAGCTTTGGTCAGATTCCCTATCTAAAATATGCTTGGAAGTTTACACTTCATACTCAGATATGGGCCTTCGTTTAAGCGAACATTCGCCATTTTTTTAATTTTAAACATGTGACCTCGTTAACCAAATCACTACGTTACTTGCTAAATCAGCAGGTTACATTTCCATTGGTGAAAAATAAAAATGAGGTCGACTTTTGACCCAGCTCGTTGCTGAGCGGATGAACGTGGACTTGCACAATGGCTAGGATCAAGAATAGTGATTAAGCAGCTCTTCACGTTTTCTAGAAAGGACGAGTCCCTTACCGGTGTTATCTACCAGATCTTTTACGAAATCTGTTCGTATACAACGGCCTACTGTTCATGTAACACCAACATCTTATTCAAGATTATCAAGCAATAAACCTTCCGGCCAGTCTGATCCTACTTCAGATGAGTGTTCAGAAGGAAATTCTCATCTTATCATACCCATCGTTGTAGGAGTGTGTAGTTTCTTTGTCACAGTGGTCGTCGGTGGGCTTGTTCTCTGTTTTCGTGACAGGGCAAAGGAAAGGTATGTTAATACGAGAGGATGCAATCCAGAGGAAGAAATTTTTAAAGTAATGTTAAAAAGTCATACACAGATATAAACTCATTCCTATCTCACTTTCTACCTTCCTTCCCACCTTCCTGTCTACATACCTAGCTACCTAACTACCCATCATCCCCCCTACCTATCAGGCTTACTGCCTAGCTCTCCCTCTGCATGCATGCATTCATTCCATTCACACATTCATGTATACCTAGATTCACTTATCATGATTACGAAAAAGTGAATGGCCGTAGACGTGTTCAAAATACTGAAGAGAGCTGAGTTCGTTCACCACATAAACGTTCGTAAAACTCTTTCCTGTGTTTTCTTTTGATAGGTCAACAACGTGGTCCCTCAAGATTTAATGTTGGAGCGACGACATCGTCCGTTGTAACGTAGACTTGGAATGCGATATATTACGGGTACAAGTCCAATGCGAAACAATACGCACAAATGCTTTTTTTAAAGACTATCAAAGACAATAACTTGTTTTATTTGTACTCAGTCGATCAGTCTTCGTGGCAGACCTCTTACCGGTTTTTGGTTTTCTTTTTGGAAGTAGCACGAGTCGGGTCTTGGTTTCTCCTTGAAGTGATACTGTAGTTAGCCACCGGGGACGATTCACCACCGGACATTTAGCCCAGGTAACCAAGGCTCGACTAGGGCTGAGGTTGAAGTTTTGGATTAGGATTGGTGGGAGAGTTAAGGTGAGGGTTGAGGGTGTGGTTACGCTTACAGTTCACTCTAGGGAATTGACCAGCTTTAGGGGGCAACTCGTTTTTTAGGATGATCGTTCGGAGGTTGTTTTGTCTTTGGATTTTTATGACCGGTGGTCTTTTATTCGTGAAGATAAACAGAGATAATGGCTATATGAGAAACCTGAGGTAGTTCAAAACATTGTAGCCTAACTCTGAATGGATACGCGCACTGAATACTGAAAGAAGAACGCAAAGCGCCTGATAGAGATAGAACCCGTAATCTTGTGATTGCAATGAGATTTTAACCACTGGGCCTTCGTTAACACGGCAATTGTCGTCTGTATTAATTTTAATCTGGCTAACGCCAGACAATTTTACTCTGTCTAACGCCAGACAATTTTAATCTGGCTAACGCCAGACAATTTTACTCTGTCTAACGCCAGACGATTTTACTCTGGCTAACGCCAGACGATTTTACTCGTGAAAGTGGAAACCCCAGCAGGCTTCAAAGGATTAAGCTTATTTCTTCAGACATATTAAAATCGCCATAGGAGATCAGGATGTAAGGAATGGGACTTCAACCAAAAGCTTCGGAGCCATAACTAATGATAGACTTTGTTGGGAAGAACAAACTGTTGTGATCGCCACAAAGGTTTCAAGAGCAATTGGCATTATCAGATCTGCTAAAGCTTATGCAAAAAGAGATTACGTAATTAATATGTAATTCGCTTATCTTCCCTTATTTCGATTACTGTTCTCCTGTTTGCGGTAATTGTAAACGAACGCTGAAGGAAAAATTCAAAATTGCAAAACAGTGCGGCGCGAATTATAACAGGTGACATACACATGTGAGTTCAAACGAAATCCTTTCTAAACTAGGCTGGACAAAACTTACACACACACACAGAATATCCTGGACTGTGTCATATACCACAAAAGCACTTCAAAAGAAATATTAAGATGTTCATGCAAACTTTAACACCTTCTAAAGACACCTTTAAAGAATTGACTTTGTCTTCTTTGAATTTGCCTTCAAGTAGCGTGTCATTGACCGTGAACTTAGGATTCCGAGTTTCCGTAAAGTAGTTGATAGCTGTGTGCTGTGGGTGAATATCGTCTGTGTTACAACATAACTGTTATTTCCTAATTGTTTGTTCTTTACGATTTCTCTTCGTCGTACCTTCTTTGATAACTCTTCGAAATCCTAGATTTTTCTTGAAGACGCAGAATTGAACAAACTCTTGGGACTGTTTCATGTCTTCACCTACGTTTCATCACATTTTTCGTGTCCATCTTCCTTATTTCCACCGGATCCGCTTAGGTCTTGACGTCGGTGTGCTATTTTACTGACGTTAAACGGTATTCAACCATTCATCGTTTTCGCGCTTCCTTGAATCGTGTAGCGGATTGCGTAGGACTGGCCACCATGACATTTCTAAGTATCTTGTCAGGTTTAGATAGATAAGGTATTTGTTTTCCTTTCTCATTGATTTCTTCAAAGTTTCGTGCTTGTATGACCGGTATGTGTTTTGACTATACATGGTAACGTTACTTATGGTGTGTTTTATTAGTAGACTCCTTGAAGGGCATGACGACAGATAATTGATGGACCGTTTAAAGATGCTTTATTTAAATGCTCTCGACAATCAAAAGGAAGCTCTTTGATACATTTGTTTTCCTAGTTTCGACCGCCGACCCAAAGCACTGAATTAAGGAAGTCTAATTTTGATACTCAACTGTCTGTTGATCGTGAAACTGCGATAATGAAATACCACCCTAAAGAAAAAGAAAACGAAGTAAGTGTATTTGTTGTTGTGGCTCGAATAATTTTGTCACGTAAAAGACAGTAACTTTCTTAGGATATCACTACACGAAACGAGTTTGGAAGATATTTTAGTCAACACTTAAAAAATATCTAGTATGTCCATCTATATATGGCCATTTTGTTCCTTGGTACAACCAAATGTTGACAGTTTTTATTGTTTTTCTCAAACACATTCATCCAAAGCAGTTCTTAGTTATTTTGTGCTTGGTCAAGCTCTCAGAACAGTTTCAGTTAGGTTTTGTTTATCGCATGGTAAATACATGCCCAAGGATAAACTATGAAATAAAAATGGAGTGCTGCGTAGGTAGTGTGAAAATCGAAGTTAAATAATCAGAAAGGTTTGAGTACTAACGAAATGTGAGAGTAGTTATCTAACGTTTCGAGCGAAGGCCCTTCGTCAGAGAGAAAGACCTTCGCTCGAAACGTTAGATAACTACTCTCACATTTCGGCAGTACTCAAACCTTTCTGATTATTTCACTTCGATTTCCACGCTGCCTACGCAGCACTCCATTTTTATTTCATAATCACAATTCTTTCAGGTGGCTAACGTTTTGTCACTTTACATGTAACATCATCAGAGCGAAATGAATACAGGATTGTATTGTGATCTTAGATCTCTTAAACGATTGCAAAAATAGATGTGATAATGCATAAGGTCAACAAACGTCTTTTGTCACTTTTTCTTTTCAAAGGAAATCTGCCAAGAAAAGAACTTCGAGCGTAAGCCTTCCTGATTGTAAGGAATTTTTCAAGTATAAAAGAAAAAGTTCAACAAAATTATCGCAGCATTGCTGCAAATTAGCAAGACGCCAAGAAGATGGGAATATTATAAGTTACTCTTAATTTCTTATATTTGCTAAAAAGGATAAATAAATTTTCAGCCTGTGAGGCGTTTACAAGTTTAAGGAATTGTGGCAGTTTTATCACCAAAATACCAATAATGGCGTCTAGAGGATTTTAAAGTTTCCTAGCGAAGTATGCCCCACACACTCGTAGTAGTAATTCCATGTACGTCCCAGAACTGCCCACAGTAAATACTTATTTGTGTACATTACCTTAACTTACCCATTTCCTCACATATCTTGCCTTACATTTCCTAAAAACCCCTTATTTTCACTTTCTGTTACGTTTCCTCATCTCACCTCATTTCAACTTTCCTCGCCATACCTTTCGTTACCTTCATCTTACCTTAACATTCCTCACCATACATTTGCTCTTAATACCTTTTTTCACCTTATTTTATTTTACCATATAGTGTTACATTGTAATGCACCACGCTAAATAATCTCAGCTATTTGTTATACTAGACTTCATTCTCTGAATTTCGATATCATAGATGGAACGTATGCTTCACTCCAACAAGTCACTCCACGTGATGAACAAAAATCACCTGACCGCAATTTCTTTTACGAACAACCGTCGATCATAGGAAGAGTTATCCATGGTGTTTCTCCAAAACATCTGAATAACATGCCATTCAACATAAAAAAAGATGCCAACACTTATCAATATGATACTGTGGGAGAACATAAATCTACGGATCAACCTGGTTCAATTTACGCTGTACCTAAAGTAGATTATTCCTCAACTACACAACTCCCTAAGGTAAAAGATTTTTCAGTTACTTTGGTTTATGAATTGTATTACTCAATGAAGTTCTCCCTACGATGCTTCATAATCCTTGTTGTACCGGACTAACCATACTGCAGTTGGGGCATTTATACTGCAGTCCATCACGTGAGCTCAACCATGTTTTCAAAATGATTAATGAGACAATGCAAGGGCAATCTTCATAACTGTAATTCACAATTAGAAATATTGTGATGCCTTTGGGGAAAACTGATAGTTCTCTGATATCTCTCATTACTGTTCCATTAGAAATGTGATTATGGTTTTCGTCCTCCTTCATTAGTCATATTCGATATGTAATATTTAATAACCGAGCAGGAGTGCTGCATCGGGATTTAAAACACGAGTTAATAGCCGAGTGTTTTAGATCCGACAAAGCACGTACTGCGAGTTTTTTAGATGTCTTCTAAAATAAACCTAATACGCTAATTCGCAAAGAAAGTTTGGAAATTTATCTTTTGTAAGCCGAAAAATGAACTTCTTCTTCACATACAAAGGTATATGTGTTTTTATCACATATAAAGACTCGACACGGATATGATTTTCTTTTGTGTTTTTCTCATGAGTTCTTAATGAATTTTAGAATAATTTATAGGGTATCGTTCACAGGCTCTTAGTTACACAAATATTTAATTTAGGCTAAAGGCAGAAGTGATGACCAAGCAAACCATATTTACGCTGTCCTCGAATGTGTTAACGATGCAGAAGCGGTAAGATCGTGATTTTTGTGAAATTGAACTTCAGTATATTTTTAATGCAGGTTATTCATGGCAGTTTTGTGAATAATTTGTGCTGAGGAGCGTCAGTATTTAACTGAGAAGGACTGTTTGTTGGAGGATATTGTATATCTTGACTGTTTCCGGTTTGGGTGAAGGACCTCAATTTTACGGGCCAGAGGAGTATTACGTAGTGTTCAACCCGTGATTTTAGTAAGGAACAGTTAAAGCCTCAAATAATCCACTTCGTACTGATGATTGACCCTTTCAAGAAAAATTATCTTTGCTGTGGCAGAACTGTTACAAAATGGCGGACGGTGAAGGGTATGGCTCGATTCTTGAGGATACACATTTCTCAGGTTTTACAACGGAGAGGAGATGTAAAGTATTGATGGGACCTCGGTAAAGCAACTTTGTAGCTGGAGAGGTTCTTTTCTCGATGCGATTTTTGACACCCAATCTAAGTATTGTTTTGACTAGAAAAACCTTGTGAAAGATACTCTATTACGACGTCTCGCAGCATATTTTGTTGCAGCAAGAGCCTGACATAGTAGAAACCAGTTCTACAATTTACAACGATTGCAGCAAAGCTGAGACGAATTTTTAAAGATGGACAGACTGGCCGCAGAGAGAGGCAGGCAGGCGCGCAGGCAGGCAGTCAGTCATGCAAACAGGTATGAAGGCAAATCCGCAGACCGACGTCGGATTGAAGACTTGCGCACGGTTGGGCAAACAGACAGGTAGAGACTTAGACAGGGCTTTTATGTCGAGAATAAATAGGGATATTTGAGACATGCATGTATGGCACCTGTGTTGTTTTTCTTCGTAGCCTCTTCGTTCAATGTAGGTTTTAAAATGAACTTGGATTTTTTTTATTTTGTTCAATTTTTGTCGATAAAGGACCAAAATCAACCTGACCTATCGGGACGAATTTACGACGAACCAGCAGAGATGACTTCATCCAAAAATGTTTACGACGTTCCAGTTGTTCCGGATCAGGCGAAGTGAGACTTGCTGTCTATAAACATTTTCAAGTGCCAAAGTACAAATTAATTCACACCAGTCTCCCACGTGGCTGGACACATCTTATTATTTCTGGTTCATAGAACCAAGAGGCTAGTCAACACAAAGACGTTACAAGAACACGGTTTAAAGTACGTTAGTAACTGAACGACTAAACGATACCAAAAAAACTGAAACGAATTCCTTCCTTTGTCAACGCTTTATCACATACCTTTAATGTGCATGATTATGATTTTGATCGACTGTAGCCAACTTTATTTCGGAGCGTGGCAGCATTACAAATGATGTCCTGAATTGTGGCTATAACTTTAAGGAAAATCTGTCGATTATTAGTTACGTAACTGAAAGTACTCCCGTAAATGCAGTGTTGTTTTGAGAAGTTTCTGCACACGAGGCAAGGTTAAACTTTGCGAGTGATATCGCTACAGTGATCACTGGTTATCACACTTGCCTTCTAATTAACAGTTGGATTATGACATGGGAATTTGAGGTGATTGCTGACGAGCACGAAGGGGAATCCACTATCATCTCATAGAAATTGAGAGTGAATGTAATTGCATTGGTAGAAATTCGTTGATTTTAGTTCTTCAAATTTGTATGGGTAGACACAAGGCAGAAATATTTTGTTTTTTTTCCAAAGAAACTCTACCTTATTGCCTTCCTTCACCGCTGCTCGATATCTATTGACAATTGGATATCGAGAAGCGTAGCCACTCGAGTTGCTGCGTTTCCATATGGACTGTTAGTAAGTTTCTACTAGTCAAAAAGCATCCAATACTTGTTGAGCTACCTTAGAGAACTTCGGCATGTTGGTATAGGCAACGAACGAAATTAAAATTCTTCATAACTTGAAGAAGCACTGATTGACTAAATTTTTCCTCTGATGTACCTTAACCTCTTTGTTTACCTGAAGGACTTAAAAGTCCGTCGTTCTATAAAGGGTTTAGATGACATGCACACATCACTGCGGTAAACAGTTAAAGATTACGTGACATGGAAATTAAGTCGATTTTATATCAAAGAACTCCTAAAGTGAGAAAATATGGTATTTAATGTTCCTTCCAGTCTTACTTTGCTCTTTAATTATGCACATTTGTTTGACATACATATAACATTCTCAGCGACGATATTTCGATGACAAAACATTTTGAGTTAATGGAAATTCCGGTATGACTTCGAAGCTATTCAACACAGTCATTCGAAAGTTCACAGGTCAGTGCATTACATTGCATTCGGCATCACAAGATCAAAAATGTCGTTACCAAGGTAACGTTTCAATTCCCCTATCCTTCACTCTGTAACGCAAAATTTTCTGTTTTCAGCCAGAGTAAGTAATGTTTTCCAATTGCTCAAACTGCTTTACCAATTAAAATGACGTCGTGGAGTATCTCATTTATAAGTCAAATCTGAATGTATTAAGGAAGTGAGATACGGCTGAGAGTTTATGCGAAGGTTACGCACTGTCACCTAGATGTTTAATGCACCAAACTATTTTATAGTATAGGTTAATAATATGATTGTAACCGTGGACTTAGGGATGAAGTTGAAGGACAATGAATGTTGAACATTAAAATGAGCAGAAACTAAAACACAATCCTAAATTGATGAGGCATGAGGTAAGGTGATAAATTAACTTTCACTATTAGTTCTGCTGTTACGTCATTACCAATGCAAGAATTGGGATTAGAACAGTCTGCGTACAGGTGTAGAATACTGGAGATTAACTCTTCCTTGCATGAATTTCTTTTGTTCTTTGTTCTCTTGTTTTTCGCTTTGCTCTTTCATTTGTTCTCTTGTTGTAACTTATTTTTCTACAACAACCATACGTGGAAAAGAGTTCATCCAGGTATTTGGCATCAGTTGCGATGTTGCAGCTCAACAGTTCATTCTGACAAACGCCAGACGATCTTACTCGTCAAGGACACTGACCATAAATCCCCTCACAGACGACCAATTTTTCCTTGACAAGGAGCCTTGCTCAAGAGCTGGTCATGCCAACTTTGGAAAAATGCGACTTGTCAAGAAAAAAATTGCCAATTTGTATCATACACACGAGCAAATTAAACTTGTCAAGAAAAACTTGGTCTTGTTTGTAGGGCTTATAGTCGGGATTCTGAATTTCTGTGGGTGTTCGTGTTTGAGCAACGTGGCTGTTATTCCTTAATTGTTTCTTTGCAATTTCTCCACATATTGCTGCCTCTCTTCGAACCGTCTTAGATTTTTCTTGAGGGATCAAAATTGAACGAACTCTTGGAATTTTTTTCATGTTTTCAACTACGTTTCATCACACTGTTCGTCGAACACTCATGGTCATCTCTCTTATTCACTTATAACAGCTTTGATCTTGATGTTTTTACAGACGTAATGTGGTTTTCAAGTAACCTCGTTTTCACTTGCCGTAATCGTATGACTGATTCTGTATGACTACTCGCAAAGATATTTCTAAGTTGCTTGTCACGTTTACATAAATTCGGCATTTGTTTCACTATTTTCATTGATTCCTCTAAAGTTTCATAGATTCCTCTAAAGTTTCATAGATTTGTGATCAGTATCTGGTATTACTGTACAATACTAACTCTACCTACGGTCTGTTTTATTAATGATGGTAAAAAGTTCAAAGGTTGGTAACTGAAAGAAACGAAGGCCTTGGCTTAGAAAGAACACAACTAAAGGCCTTGTCTTTGTGACGAAGAGTCTTTGCTCCAAACGTTGGAATTCTTTGTGATCAGTCACGCAGTTACCAACATATGAACTTTTTACCTTATCACTGTCTACTCAGTATCTTGTTTTTATTTCATTGTATGTTTTTTAATAGCCTCCTTCAATGGCGTGACAGCATTTACATAGAAGTTTAAAGAGGGTTTATTTAAATGTTCTCAACAATCAAAAGGAAGCTCTTTGATACGTTTGCTTTCCTAGTTTCGACAGTCGATCGAAAGCAACGAAGGAAGTCTGATGCTGATTCTCAACTTTCCTCGGACTACGATAATCAAGACTCTGAAGAAGAAAACAAGGGATGTGTATTTCCTGTTATGACTCGAAATTGTCACAAAAAAGGTTATAATTTTATCAAGATATCACCACACGGTACCACTTTATCTGATATTTTACTCCAGACATAAAAAGCTTTCAGTATCTATGGCCATTTTTTGCCTCGGTACTAGTTAAATGTTGACAGTTTCCAATGTTTTTCTCAACACATTTATGCAAAGCAATTTTTAGTTATTTCGTTTTTGGCCTAAGTTGTTTGATCAATGTAACAGAAAGTTACGTTTTGTCTGTTGCTTGGGTAATGCTTCGCGACAAACTTACTTGGTTTATCGTGAATTTTTAACCGTACCAAAACAAATACATAAAATAGTGACGTGGAAAACGTGTATGAACCTCAAGACTCTGAAACTGCATGCCTTAGTCACAAAATAACATGGTTTTCCCGAGGTCAACGGAGAAACGTGTTGTCATTGTAGTATTTTAAAATGCTCTACATTGCTTAACAATTTCCGTGTTCTCTTCAGATTTTGACTTCCAAGAAAATCTCTTCCACGTCAGTGACTGAGGAAGTGGGACAGAAATTTGTTCCAACATTCCACAGGAGAGTGTTGTCGTCCTAAATCGATACTATTCATCTATGGTCATCTGAACAATTAAAACTGTATTGATCCGACTGTTTGTTCCCGTTGGCTTTGTTCCCGACTTACAAAGAAGAGTCAGAAGGCTTAGACTTTTTGACCATACTGTGTGACTACATTCTGATCATGCTTTCAGCAATACTTTTATTGACAGTTATAAGTTGTTGGTCGAGTGTTGTATCAGCAGACATTTCAATTACAAGAGATACAAATGACCTGATTCAATTCCCAGATTGTTCAACGAACATTGTTGATTTCTGCCAGAAGATCAACGCCATACCGTATCTACCCAACGAGAGGCTTTGCATCTGCCAGTGCAAGTCTGACTATGTGATGTATCGTGATCCTGGCATTGATAGAAATTTCCAGTATGAAAGAGGAAAAGCCAGATGTCAATGGTGGGCTAGAAATCATGAAGGTATGCATGAATGCAATTTATCATATGGGGTTATCAGTGCAATAGTTATTTCTATGAGTGCAAGTTATTAAATGAGTTTATCAGTGCATGACCAAATGATATAACCATTAAGGTGGGAAGATCTCGTGTGGTTAATGAAATTGGCATTTATTCGTGATGGTTAAACAAGTAAATTCCTTGCTAATCATGTGCTGGCTTGATTCATTAAGCATCTTACCAGTCGCTAGAAAATTGCAAATTCTATATCTGCGTTAACATGAAAATGTATATTGACTTCCGTTTCAACTGTGCATGCACGTTTGTTTATACACTATGAATCGTTTTTAAATTGTAGCAGATATCTATATATTGATTTATATCGCCTCATATTTACAGTGGACATATCTAACATACCAGCTAACAGCTTACCAACATTTAAACAGGACCAACATGCGATAACAAATGGTAGTCAAGACATTTCTAGTTTTAATTTCAAGACATTTGAAGTGATACATTTGCGCTTACCCTAATTATTCACATAACTTCTCGATAACTGTGGAATGTTACCATATTCCTAATGTGATTGATAATTGTCACCATGACTTATATGTTTAGGTTGTACTGCCTTCAAAGTTGCCAGTCAAAGCAGAATTGAAAGGCCCATTATCATTGACTTGACAAGAGCTGGCGTTGAATCAAATCTTGAAGCAAGCGTTAACGAAAATTGTCTTGATATCACTCCTTACGTCAAGTATCCCGGAGGCAACAACTGGACTCGAGTAAATATTAACTTCACTCTACAAAAAACATCTGAGGACAAGTTCTCATTTGAGGTATAGATAGAATTCTTGCACTTCAATAATTATTTTACTGGCAGCTGAACAATACTATAATGGCTAACATACTCGGCATCATAATCATAGTGACTAACATATCATGAACATGAGAAAATATTTCCTTGCACGAGACGAAATAGCATCCATGATTCACTAGGAATTAATGATATCATTGCTCTTTTATTTTTTAATCGATTTTCATCGCATCATAACTTTTTTTTCCATGTTAATTCAAAGGGTAGAGAAGCATAAAAAGATAAACTAAGATCAGGGCAATACCCACCTCCTCTTCAATCAGTTTAGAAACTGTTCGTCGTTTTAATTTCTGGTTTTAATGTCCTAAACAACAGTCAAATAATATGCCTGAGTGAAGTGATTCAATAATACTTCTCATCTGATGTGAAAGTTTGATCTAAACATTGGTATAAACATTGTATAAAATTGAATGACTTTTAGTGGCAACCCGACAGCAGTAATAGATTTGCTTACCAAGGGTTGGCAATGAGACTTGATGTTTGTGGCAGGAATCCCAATTCAAATTGTATCCTAACCAAAGTCGATGGAACATATACAGGTATATAATTGATCAAATTATCTTGGTATTATTGAACGTTCGTTAAGCTTTGATTTCAGAAAAACGATTTCTAAGTCGCAGACGGGAATCGAACCTGTAACCTTATGATGACCGATTAGACGCTGTGACCATTGAGCCACCGGTTGAACCTTAGCTCGCCATGTGAGTCTCGGTTACTCAATGGTTAGATCGTTTAACTGGTCATTTGAAGGTTGTTGGTTCGATTCCCGTCTGGGACTCAGAAATCGTTTTTTTTTTTTAGATTAGAGCTTGACGAGACTTTATCTATTATCTTTGATATCTCCAGTTTCTCATATCTAAAATATATATATATATATATATATAAAGTTAATTAAAAATTCATGAGAACAAAGACAAAAGAAAATCGTAAGCGCGTCGAATCTATATATGTGATAAAGATGCATGTGCCTTTATATGTGAAGAATAAATTCAATTTTTTCGGCTTACGAACGATAAATTTCCAACCTTTCTTTACGAATTAGCGTATTAAGAGGTGAATTTTATCAGACATTTAAAAAACTCGCAGTTTGTGCTTTATTGTGCTTTATCGTGCGCTCCTGCTCGGTTTTTAAATATTACATATATATATATATGTATACTTATCTTGGTTTTATTGTTGCTAAGTTGTGTTAATGTTGAATAGTTCATTGTAGATGTATCTGAGATGTCCTTTATGAATCTAGTGTTGTTGCATAAGCGAATGAAAGTCATGCATTTATTACAAAGTGACCAAATTTAAACTAAAAATGTTTCCGTTTTAAAGAAACCGACTCACCCTTGTTCTCTTTGAGCGACAGTCAACGAGAGCGACTCTCTGCTCCTAAGAAATATCAGGATCGTGATCAGTAGTGATTGCCTAATTCTCTGTTCTCAAGTAGAGGTTTGAGCCAGTTTAGCATGAGAAATGCGGAAGTATAAACGAAACTTTCGTGTGAACCGGCGTAAAAAGAACGCAACCACGAGAAGAAGACGACAATACTTTCCTTTCTCTGTTGTGTAGTTCTTACGTTTACGCTTCTGTTTGCATTCATATCGTGTGGTTTGAGCTGATGATTGCGTTTTCCTTCAGAAATACCTGCTCTGTTTTAAGTTTTGTTTTGACTTCAGGTTTACTCTTTTGTGAACAAATATTAAATATCGATATTCCCCCCAAATGGGAAAATTTCCGAATTATTCTTCGTTAACACGCATTAGGCAACGTTGGAAGGAAAAAGATCTTCTAAACGTCTTAAAGGCGCTGTTATTTCCAATATTATTCCTCGCCATTGTCAACGTGATCTATCCATTACACTCAAGAGAACTTCGAAGATGAACTTGAACGAATCATAAGCAGGAACCTTGCTGCGTAGACTGTCACTGGGTTATTTCTTACACCAGGATAACAATTGCTGTGCGAAACATGGCTTGTGTAACAGCAGCTTTAACGTTCCTAGAACAAAAGAACTAATGAGAAAGGAAAGCTGAACTAGAGAAAATAAGTAACCAAAGGAAAAACAATACAAATTATGTTTCGACGGTAATTATGATATCAAAAACCAGAAACATGACGAATACTTAAAAAATGTGATTGAAAAAAGATTTATAATTAAAGAACAACACTTCGAGGTCACCTTAACGTTATTTTCAAGTTCAATGAAAAAAAGACACCCAGGGATTTACTAATACACAGAGACATTGAAAGTGATCATCATCGCTTGATGAATATGAAAAGGATGAATATGAAAAGCAATACTAATTTCGATTTGCTGTAGGAAATACCCCTAGTAGGTTCAAATTTTCTTTTACGGCCGTAGAGAGATTTCGGTGCTACGTCAGACTTACCTAGCCAACTAGCCCGGCTGATATAATGAGCTCCGGACAAGTAACAAGAGACTATGATTTAACAACATAATAAGTTTCGTTATTCCTTCTGTATGAGTTGCTTTCGAGATCCTGTGAAGATTAAGTGTTGACATTTACTTTTATTTGATTTGATTTCTTAGATCCCGAGAAATGCAAACGACGCACTGTAGATGGCCGGTGTTGTGTTTTTCCATTCATACATCAAGGTCGAATATATTATGAAGACGGCATTCAATCCCCTGGTTTTTGCGCCGTTAGTCTGAAATTCAACGGAGATCAATCAAACTCCGAGTTGAGAGCCTCCATTGCGGGTAGGTTATTTTCAGCGTTGCAGACCTTAAATTGTAAAAATAAAAGTCAAATACGAAACGCGTTGATAAACTTGGGCGTTGACAATAACTTTTCCTAGCTTTCATGGATAAATCCGACAAAACAATCATAAAGTGACACATTACGCGAAGGCAATCGAAATTTCAGGTTCTTGTAAGATAACTTTAAAACAATGGCTCTTACAGATTGCCGAGTGTTAGAATTTCCGAAAGTAAAAGTATACTTCGACTGTTTAACACCACCTTCATTACAAAGTAAATCTTTCCAAAAGAACCACGTAGTTGCTTGTTTTTTTTATTTTGTTTCCTTGGTTAGTTTTCTTGTTTGTCTTTTTGTCTTTTTGTTTTTTCGTTTGTTTTTAGTCTGTCGTTCTTTCTTGATTATTTGTTTGTTTGCTTACATCTTGGTTTTATTAATCAATTGATTATGTTAAATTTTGATTTGCTCTGATTAATATTTGATTTGATTTAAATGTTTTTGTCATGAAAACACAACTTTTCTTCAGCTACTTTTTCGTTATTGCAGATGAAACATCGTCGGCCTCCACACCTTCTCCATCAACAATATTCCATTCCTCGGGTAGGTATTCTTCAGCGTTGAAAACCAGAAATTTTAAAAATTATACAGATCCAATACGAAACCCCTGCGATAATCTTATCCGTTGATATAATAATTTTTCCCAACGTTTGTCGAGAAAGGTGACAAGAAATACTTTTTCATTTATTAAATGAATTAGGCCCAGTTCAAACGTCGAACTTTTTATTCATGTGCCAAATCAAATGCAGGTCAGTTTCAATAAGGGATTTTTTCTTATCAAAATCAAATCCGTCTCATGAAAAGTTCCGACGTTTGAACTTAGCCTTGTGGTTTATTTTCCTTTCTTACGCCCGAAGGACTGTAGCCTATTTCTTTAACAGAGAGTTAAGTTTAGTCCTTCCTACCACGCTGTATCAATCATTTAGTTTTAGTCACCATGGCACAGGAGTAAAATTCACGTCAACGTCAAAATTTTCATATTACAATAATCACGGTCGTGTTGCCATCAGAACATGTTTCCAGTTAAAGAAAGATAATTTGTTCTTACATCACCGTTTGAAATTTTCGCCTGTTTTTCACAGATATATGTTATGTCAAAATATGGGTTGTGTTGTGCGCCCTATGTTGGTAAATAAAGACCTGGAGATATCAGGTCCATGCCAGGAGACCTGGGAGCTCCACTGATTTATAGAGTGAGCCCCAGACCTGAAATTGCGTGCATATGGGAAAAGGTTTGGTGAAAAACGTTTCCACAAACTCTTCATTCAGTGGTGATTTCGGATGTAGTTTCCCAGTTTATTTTGAAGTGAAGACCATTTATTTTACCGACATCCTTAAGGTCTGTTCGCGTTTGCGATTTCGACAACGATTTTCTGCGCGCATACTGCGACATGAAGTTTCTTGTGTAAACCACTGGGAATTTCAATTTACGATTTTTCGAACATTCTCGACTTTAGGTTGCGATGAAGAATCGCATGGTCACAGATTGCTTATTTGTTTGTCAAACAAATGTTGATATCTCAAGAACGAAGCGAGGAATGGGAAACCCTTCAAGGCAAATCTTTATAATTTAAAAGGTTCTTTGAAACCAGGGAGTTTCTTCAGGAATAGTTTTCTTCACTAACTTCATGGACACTTCACTGGATCTTACTGTATTGACTCAATATAGATTACTACATCACAAAGATTATGAATAGTTCAATGTCTATTGGTAGTTTGCTAATCCTGGATGTACCTTGCAACGAATATAATTCATGAGACCTTCCCTAATACAAACCTTCCTTTGTCAAATGATAAGCCATCTTAGTTCGATTTAAGTCGTTGTGTGAGGTTGTCCGTCATGTCACATATCTCCCGAGAAAACAAGGCTCCAGATCCCTTCTTCTTTGAACTTCGGTCAGATTCCCTATCTAAAATATGCTTGGAAGTTTACACTTCATACTCAGATATGGGCCTTCGTTTAAGCGAACATTCGCCATTTTTTTAATTTTAAACATGTGACCTCGTTAACCAAATCACTACGTTACTTGCTAAATCAGCAGGTTACATTTCCATTGGTGAAAAATAAAAATGAGGTCGACTTTTGACCCAGCTCGTTGCTGAGCGGATGAACGTGGACTTGCACAATGGCTAGGATCAAGAATAGTGATTAAGCAGCTCTTCACGTTTTCTAGAAAGGACGAGTCCCTTACCGGTGTTATCTACCAGATCTTTTACGAAATCTGTTCGTATACAACGGCCTACTGTTCATGTAACACCAACATCTTATTCAAGATTATCAAGCAATAAACCTTCCGGCCAGTCTGATCCTACTTCAGATGAGTGTTCAGAAGGAAATTCTCATCTTATCATACCCATCGTTGTAGGAGTGTGTAGTTTCTTTGTCACAGTGGTCGTCGGTGGGCTTGTTCTCTGTTTTCGTGACAGGGCAAAGGAAAGGTATGTTAATACGAGAGGATGCAATCCAGAGGAAGAAATTTTTAAAGTAATGTTAAAAAGTCATACACAGATATAAACTCATTCCTATCTCACTTTCTACCTTCCTTCCCACCTTCCTGTCTACATACCTAGCTACCTAACTACCCATCATCCCCCCTACCTATCAGGCTTACTGCCTAGCTCTCCCTCTGCATGCATGCATTCATTCCATTCACACATTCATGTATACCTAGATTCACTTATCATGATTACGAAAAAGTGAATGGCCGTAGACGTGTTCAAAATACTGAAGAGAGCTGAGTTCGTTCACCACATAAACGTTCGTAAAACTCTTTCCTGTGTTTTCTTTTGATAGGTCAACAACGTGGTCCCTCAAGATTTAATGTTGGAGCGACGACATCGTCCGTTGTAACGTAGACTTGGAATGCGATATATTACGGGTACAAGTCCAATGCGAAACAATACGCACAAATGCTTTTTTTAAAGACTATCAAAGACAATAACTTGTTTTATTTGTACTCAGTCGATCAGTCTTCGTGGCAGACCTCTTACCGGTTTTTGGTTTTCTTTTTGGAAGTAGCACGAGTCGGGTCTTGGTTTCTCCTTGAAGTGATACTGTAGTTAGCCACCGGGGACGATTCACCACCGGACATTTAGCCCAGGTAACCAAGGCTCGACTAGGGCTGAGGTTGAAGTTTTGGATTAGGATTGGTGGGAGAGTTAAGGTGAGGGTTGAGGGTGTGGTTACGCTTACAGTTCACTCTAGGGAATTGACCAGCTTTAGGGGGCAACTCGTTTTTTAGGATGATCGTTCGGAGGTTGTTTTGTCTTTGGATTTTTATGACCGGTGGTCTTTTATTCGTGAAGATAAACAGAGATAATGGCTATATGAGAAACCTGAGGTAGTTCAAAACATTGTAGCCTAACTCTGAATGGATACGCGCACTGAATACTGAAAGAAGAACGCAAAGCGCCTGATAGAGATAGAACCCGTAATCTTGTGATTGCAATGAGATTTTAACCACTGGGCCTTCGTTAACACGGCAATTGTCGTCTGTATTAATTTTAATCTGGCTAACGCCAGACAATTTTACTCTGTCTAACGCCAGACAATTTTAATCTGGCTAACGCCAGACAATTTTACTCTGTCTAACGCCAGACGATTTTACTCTGGCTAACGCCAGACGATTTTACTCGTGAAAGTGGAAACCCCAGCAGGCTTCAAAGGATTAAGCTTATTTCTTCAGACATATTAAAATCGCCATAGGAGATCAGGATGTAAGGAATGGGACTTCAACCAAAAGCTTCGGAGCCATAACTAATGATAGACTTTGTTGGGAAGAACAAACTGTTGTGATCGCCACAAAGGTTTCAAGAGCAATTGGCATTATCAGATCTGCTAAAGCTTATGCAAAAAGAGATTACGTAATTAATATGTAATTCGCTTATCTTCCCTTATTTCGATTACTGTTCTCCTGTTTGCGGTAATTGTAAACGAACGCTGAAGGAAAAATTCAAAATTGCAAAACAGTGCGGCGCGAATTATAACAGGTGACATACACATGTGAGTTCAAACGAAATCCTTTCTAAACTAGGCTGGACAAAACTTACACACACACACAGAATATCCTGGACTGTGTCATATACCACAAAAGCACTTCAAAAGAAATATTAAGATGTTCATGCAAACTTTAACACCTTCTAAAGACACCTTTAAAGAATTGACTTTGACTTCTTTGAATTTGCCTTCAAGTAGCGTGTCATTGACCGTGAACTTAGGATTCCGAGTTTCCGTAAAGTAGTTGATAGCTGTGTGCTGTGGGTGAATATCGTCTGTGTTACAACATAACTGTTATTTCCTAATTGTTTGTTCTTTACGATTTCTCTTCGTCGTACCTTCTTTGATAACTCTTCGAAATCCTAGATTTTTCTTGAAGACGCAGAATTGAACAAACTCTTGGGACTGTTTCATGTCTTCACCTACGTTTCATCACATTTTTCGTGTCCATCTTCCTTATTTCCACCGGATCCGCTTAGGTCTTGACGTCGGTGTGTTATTTTACTGACGTTAAACGGTATTCAACCATTCATCGTTTTCGCGCTTCCTTGAATCGTGTAGCGGATTGCGTAGGACTGGCCACCATGACATTTCCAAGTCTGTTTTCAGGTTTAGATAGATAAGATATTTGTTTTCCTTTCTCATTGATTTCTTCAAAGTTTCGTGCTTGTATGACCGGTATGTGTTATGACTATAGATAGTAACGTTACTTATGGTGTGTTTTATTAGTAGACTCCTTGGAGGGAGTGACGACAGGTAGTTGATGGACCGTTTAAAGATGCTTTATTTAAATGCTCTCGACAATCAAAAGGAAGCTCCTTGATACATTTGTTTTCCTAGTTTCGACCGCCGACCCAAAGCACTGAATTAATGAAGTCTAATTTTGATACTCAACTGTCTGTTGATCGTGAAACTGCGATAATGAAATACCACCCTAAAGAAGAAGAAAACGAAGTAAGTGTATTTGTTGTTGTGGCTCGAATAATTTTGTCGCGTAAAAGACAGTAACCTTCTTAGGATATCACTACACGAAACGAGTTTGGAAGATATTTTAGTCAACACTTAAAAAATATCTAGTATGTCCATCTATATATGGCCATTTCGTCCCTTGGTGCTACCAAATGTTGACAGTTTCTATTGTTTTTCTCCACACATTTATCCAAAGCAGTTCTTAGTTTTTTGTGCTCGGTCAAGGCTCTCAGAACAGTTTCAGTTAGGTTTCGTTGATCGCATAGAAAATACATGCCCAAGGATAAACTAGCCTGGTTTATTCAGGATTCTGAGCTGCACTAAAGTATATCAATCAAATAGAGAAGTGGATTGCGTGTATGTACGTCAAGACTAAAACTGCACGCTTATGGTCACAAACCAATATCGTTTTCCCGAGTTCAGCGATGAAATGTGTGGTCATTAACGTAATATTTTGAACTGTTGATCTATTTTGCTTAACAATTTCCGTCATTTCTTCAGGTTTTGATTACCAAGAAAATCTCTCGCGTCAGTAACTGAGGAAGCAGGACAGAAATTTGTTTTATTATTCGAAAGAAGACGGTCGTCTTATGTCGATACAATTGATCTGTGGTTAACTAAACAAAACAGGATTGTTCCTACAATTTACTCACGTTGGCTACCATATTCTTTGTTCCCGACTTACAAAGAAGAGTCGGAAGGCTGAGATTTTTTTATCATACTGTGTGACTTCGATCTGCCATGCTTTCAGCAATATTTTTATCGACAGTTGTAAGTTGTTGGTCGAGTGTTGTATCAGGAGACATTTCAATTACAAGAGATACAAACGACCTGATCCAATTTCCAGATTGTTCACCGAACATTGTTAATTTCTGCAAGAAGATCAATGCCATACCGTATCTAAACGATGAGAGTCTTTGCATTTGCCAGTGCAGGTCTGACTATGTGATGTATCGTGATCCTGGCATTGGTAGTAATTTCCAGTATGAAAGAGGAAAAGCCAGATGTGAATGGTATGCAAAGAATCACGAAGGTATGCATGAATGCAATTTATCATATGGGGTTATATCAGTGTAATAGTTATTTCTATGGGTGTAAGTTATTAAATGGATTTATCAGTGCTATAGTTATTTCTTAAGGCCTTGAAATAAAGGCAATGAACGCTGTCCGGTGCGTCGTACCTTATCTGCATGACCAAATGATATAACCATGAAGGTGGGAAGGTCTCGTGTGGTTAATGAAATTGGCATTTATTCGTGATGGTTAAATAAGTGAATTCCTTGATGATCATGTACTGGCTTGATTCGTTAAGCCATCTTAGCGGTCACTAGAATGTAGCAAATTCAGTATTTTGCGTTAACATGGAGATGTATGTTGACTTCCGTTTCAACTGTGCATGCACGTTTGGTTATACACTATAAATAATTTGTATCGTTTGTTGTCGCAGATATCTGTATATTGATTTATACCGCCTCATATTTACCATTGTCACATGAATTAAGTACTATCAGTTCACGAATACTTAAAAAGGACTAATATAGTTGTTGGATCTACGTGCGATTGCAAATTGCAGGGAAGGCATTTCTAATTTATTTTCCTGACATGTGAAGTTATACATCTACCCTTATCTTAATCATTGCCATAACTGCTCCATTACAGTGGAATGTTATCCTATTCCTAATATGACTGATAATTATTACCATGACTTATATGTTTAGGTTGTATTGACTTCAAAGTTGCCAATCAAAGTGGAATTCGAAGGCCCATTATCATTGACTTGACAAGAGCTGGCGTTGAATCAAATCTTGAAGCAAACATTAACGAAAATTGTCTTGATATCACTCCTTACGTCAAGTATCCCGGAGGCAACAACTGGACTAGAGTAAATGTTGACTTCGTTCTGCAAAAAACCTCTGAGGGAAGGTTCTCACTTGAGGTATAGATAGAATTCTTGCAATTCAATAATTATTTTGTTGGCAGCTGAACAATACTATAATGGCTTACATACTCGGCATCATAATCATAATGACTAACATATCATTAACATGAGAAAATATTTCCTTGAACGAGACAAAATAGCATCCGTGATTCCCTGGGAATTAATGATGTCATTGCTCTTATTTTTTAATCGACTTTCATCGCATAACAACTTTTTTTCCATGGTAATTCAAAAGGTAGAGAACCATAAAAAGATAAACTAAGATCAGGGCAATACTCATCTCCTCTTCAATCAGTTTAGAAACCGCTAGTCGTTTTAATTTCTGGTTTTAATGTCCTAAACAACAGTCAAATAATATGCCTTAGTGAGGTGATTTCATAATATTTTCATAGGTAATTTCATCTAATGTGAAATTTTAATCTAAACATTAGTATAAACATTGTATATAATTGAATGACTCTTAGTGGCACCCGGACAGCAGTAATAGATTCGCCTACCAAGGGTTGGCAATGAGACTTGACGTTTGTGGCAGGAATCCCAGTTCAAATTGCATCATAACCAAAGTCAATGGAACTTATACAGGTATATAATTGAACAAAGTATTTTGGTATTATTGAACGTTCGTCAAGCTTTGATTTCAGGAAAACGATTTCTAAGTCGCAAACGGGAATCGAACCCGCAACCTTATAATGACCGATTAGACACTGTGACCATTGAGCCACCGGTTGAACCTGAGCTCGCCTTGTGAGTCTCGGTTACTTAATGGTTAGATCGCCTAACTGATCAGTTGAAGGCTGTTGGTTCGATCCCCGTTTGGGACTCAGAAATCGCTTTTTAGAGATTAGAGCTTGACGAACGTTTATCTGTCATCTTTGATACCTCCAATCTCTCATATCTACAATATATTTTATGTATATATATATATATATATATATATATATATATTTTATGTATATATATATATATATATATATATATATATATATATATATATGTTTGTGTGTGTGTGTGTGTTGAATAACTCTTTGTAGATGTATCTGAGATGCCCTTTATGAATATAGTGTTACTGCATAAGAAAATGAAAATCATGAATTAATTACAAAGTGACCAAATTTAAAGTGAAAATGTTCACGTTTTAAAGAAACCGACTCACCCTTGTTCTCTTTGAGGGACAGTCAACAAGAGCGACTCTCTGCTCCTAAAAAATATTCAGGATCGTTGTCTAATTGTTAAGGGAAACCTCGACGTAATCAGTAGTGATTGCCTAATTTTATGTTCTTGAGTAGAGACTTGTGCCAGTTTGGCGCGAGAAATGAGAAAGTATAAACAAAACTTTCGTGTGAACCGGCATGAAAGAAACGCGAGCACAAGAAGACGACGGCAAGACTTTCTTTTTTCTGTTGTGTCACTCTTATGCTTGCGCTTGTGTTCGCGATCATATCGTGTAGTTTGAGCTTATGATTGCGTTTTCCTTCAGAAATACCTGATCTGTTTTAAGTTTTGTTTTGACCTCAGGTTTACCCTTTTGTGAACAAATATTAAATATCGATATTCCCCCCCCCCCCCCCCCCCCCAAATGGGAAAATCTCCGAATTCTTCCTCGTTAACGCGCATGAGCGAACATTGAAAGAAAAAAGACCTCTTAAACCCCTTAAAGGCGTTGTTATCCTTATTTTATTCCTCATCATTGTCACCCTGATGTATGCATTACACTCACGAGGGCCTCGAAGATGAGCTTGAACGAATCATAAGCAAGAATCTTGCTGCGTACATTGTCACCGGGTTATTCCATACACCAGGATAACAATTGCTGTGCAAAAAATGGCCCGTGTAACAGCGGCTTTAACGTTGCTAGAACAAAAAATCTAATGAGAAATCAAAGCTGAACTAGAAAGAATAAGTAACCAAAGAAAAACAATACAAATTATGTTTCGACGGTAGTTATGCTATCACAAACCAAAACGATGACAAATACCTAAAAAATGTAATTGAAAAAAGATTTATAATTAAAGAACGACGCTTCGATGTCACCTTAATGTAATTTTTAACTTCAATGGAAAGAAGATATCCAGGGATTTACAAATGCGCAGAGACATTGTAAGCGATCATTATGGCTCGATGAATATGAAAAACAATACTAATTTCGATATTCTGAAGGAAATACCCACAGAAGGTTAAAATTTTCTTTAACGGCCGTAGTGAGATTTTGGTGCCACGGGTCAGACTTACCTAGCTGACTAGCCCGGCTGATATAATGAGCTCCGCAGAAGTAACAAGAGACCATGATTTAACAAATTAGTAAGTTTGGTTATTCCTTCTGTATAAGTTGTTTTCGAGATCCTGTGAAGATTAAGTGTTGATATTTACTTTTATTTGATTTGGTTTGTTAGATCCCGAAAAATGCAAACGACGCACTGTAGACGGCCGGTGTTGTGTTTTTCCGTTCCAACATAATGGCGAAATATTTAATGAAGACAACATTCAACGTTTTGATTGGTGCAGCGTGAGTCTAAAATTCAACAAAGATCAATTTAACCCCGAGTTGAGGGCTTCCATTGCGGGTACGTTATCTTCAGCGTTGCAGACCGTGAATTGTAAAAATAAAAGTCCAATGCGAAACGCGTCGATAAACTTGGGCGTTGGCAATAATTTTTCGTTGTTTTCTTGGATAAATGAAACATAAACAGTTCGTTTATTGAATTATTTCCGTCATATTTTCTTTCTGTATACCTGAAGGTCGTTCGTCGATTTCATTAACGGGGAGTTTATCTCCTCCTAACACTCTGTATCAATCAGTTAGTTTTAAGAGACGGTATAAGTGTAAAGTTCACGTCAACGTCAACATTTTCATATCAAAATAATTACGTTCGTGTTGCCACGGGGACATGTTTGGAGAATGAAGTGAGTTGATAATTTATTCCTACGTTAACAAATAAAATTATCCCCAGTGTTTTTTAAATATGTATTATGTCAAAATTTGAGGTCTGTTGTGCAAAGTAGCAAATAAATGCCAAAAACCATCAGATCAGTGCTATAAGGCTCGGTAGTACCACTGATTTTGGTGATTAACATCCCGTTTGAACTTTGAAGTACAAGTAACAATATATTGGGTTTCTCAAATTATCTTCAACTCATTAATGATTCATGAACCAACAAGAAAAGAAAATTATGTATCATTAATGCCTTGGAACTGAAGGAACGTGGACAGTGAAGGCGTAGATATGAAAAATTTCATAGGTTCTGGGACCTTTGAAATTTTTCCAAACTATTGGTAGTTTAGAAATAAGAAAATTACTTCGTTTGAGAAGTCAGTTCAAACCCTCAACGCTAGGAGGCGTTTGTTGACCAAAAAAAAAAAACCAACTCTCAATCAGTGTCGCTTCATGGGTCTTTTTCTATACACTTAACGTCTTGTTGGTGCAACAAGTCGTAATTTTTTATAAATTTATCAAAATAAACTGCCTGTTTATTTCTTGAAAGCTATTAACTGTTCGTAGTTAAACTGTCAATAGGAAATTGTTCACTAAGACTCTTTCAAGAATTTAGCCAAAAACTAGCTCCGTACAAGAATTGAGACTTGTCAGAAAGAGGTCTGAAAAATCCTTAAATTGCTTTGTTACCGGAAACTGATGTGCTTAATATGTGTCTTTTTTCTTCATTGATATGACATTTTTATTTTAAAGATAAGTTGATTTTGTATTAACAAAGTTGACGTACTGTATGTAAATATAGGCAAGGCAATCATGAAGCAATGGGGATTTCAGGTTCTTTTGAGATAACTTTAAAACAATGGCTCTTGCAGATTACCGAATGTTAGAATTTCCGAGAGTAAAAGTATACTTCGACCGTTCAACACCACCTTCATTACAAAGTAAATCTTTCCAAAAGAACCACGTAGTTGTTTGTTTTGTCATTTTGTTTCCTTGGTTAGTTTTCTTGTTTGTCTTTTTGTCTTTTTGTTTTTTCGTTTGTTTTTAGTCTGTCGTTCTTTCTTGATTATTTGTTTGTTTACTTACGTCTTGGTTTTATTAATCAATTGATTATGTTAAATTTGATTTGCTTTGATTAATTTTTGATTTGCTTTGATTCATTTTTGATTTGCTTTGATTAATATTTGGTTTGATTTAAATGCTTTTATCATGAAAACACAACTTTTTTCAGCTACTTTTTTGTTATTGCAGATGAAACATCGTCAGCCTCCACACCTACTCCGTCAACAAATTTCCCATCCTCTTCAACCATTGCCAATCAGTTCCCATCAGTGATTATACCATCATCCACCGTTACCCTACAAATATCAGCTGTGGAAACATCTAGAGATATTTTTGGTCCTAAATCGTCTTCACAGCCAGCAACAACTCCTTCACCAAGCTCTCCATGGCTTATTACTTCAAGTCGTATGTCAAGGGATGCTTCAATTGGCGGTCCATCTTCACGTGATTCAAGTGACTCTTCGGGAAATTTCGGTCTCATTATCGGAATAGTTGTAGCACTGCTGGCTTTGTTGATCTCAGCTGTCGTTGTGGTTTTCTGCCTACTTCGTCGGAAGGGAAAGAAGTAAGTGAGTAGCTAAAATTTGAGAAAGGAAGAGGTCGTAGGGATCATAAGCGACACAGAAGATAGGAGGGAGAAGTTAGGATGGCGAGAGTTAGTTGGGGTGAGTTGGAGAGAAGGATGGAAAGGAAGGGAAAAAGAAAGAATAACAAAGAATTTTAGGAAGAGAGAGTGGGAGTGACCAATTGACACATAAAGTCAAACCTAAGAATGGAAAGAGGGTGCGGATTGACAGATTCCGTTATTGAATTCAGTTTATCCTAAAATCATTTATCTTTGTAGAAATATCAGAAGAGGATCTGTCACTGAAAATCGTATTAACGACGGTTTTGATGAAGGTAAGACTATTATCCGTAGTAACTGGACGCATGTGTTAAAGAGGCCTTTTCGGGTCTAAATCGTAGAATTTGCACGGCCTAAAAAATTTGTAATTCTTTATAATAAAATCTCTTATAGAATTTCAGTAACAAATACGTGACTTATTTTAACAGTTCTATTTGATTATAATCCTTCGATTTCTCACCATTTCTGTTTAATTTTTCATATTGTTGAATTGTAGCTCGATACGCCTCTCTTTCCGAAAATTCTGCAAAACACACTGGAGAAAGTTCAGGCAATCGTGTTTTGTTAAAATCATTGGAGATGCCTCAGAAAGGACCATCCTTCATTGCGAAGCGTCGCCATGACAGTAAGAACCGTTCGGGTCCAACATCAGCCATAATAAAATCTGGGGACACTCATTTTTACGATATGGTAACAGAAGACGTACCTGCTGCAATTTACAACGTGCCCGAGGCTGATTATTCTCTGATTACGACGCTTCCCAAGCAAAAACAGGTAGTTCGTTTTTACACGTTCGTTTTCTTCTGTCTTTTGTACACTATTATCGTGACTTGTGCTTATCCCAAATTACCCTTAGTTTAGCCGGCTCATATCTTTACTCTCCATGTTTAGAAGACCACTTAAAACTGAATTTCGAATTGATGAATTCTCTGTGGCAATCTATAAATCAAAGAGTTTTTAACATTCACTCGAGAATAACGTTTCACTGACATCTGTCAATGTCGCTAAGGAAAATGTGATGAGAATGTTGGTAATTTTGTAATATTTACCTTCAAAGTCTGTTCACATAATCACGTTTTTCGATACTTAAGGTCAGCTCTAAATATGCAGTCTTCCGTACTCTCCGTTCCTATAATAGCAACGGGAGTAGCTTGGAATAGTGTTAAAATAAATGGCTTTAATCAAGCACCTTGGCAATGTCAATTTTGACACGTGTATTAGTATTTTACCGTAGAGATAAAGGACTTTAAATTGATGACCAAACAGCCCCCCACTAGAGGAATACTTCATTTACCCCCTGATGCTAAGTCTGACCCTTGATCTTGTGACGCTTTCTTTGTTTTTATCTGAGTGAATAACTTAGCAAATAATGTTTAATTTAGCATCGAAACAAACGTCCTCCATTAACTGATGATCCATCTAACCATGTCTATGCTGTTCTTGAGCGTGATAACGATCCTTCGAAGTATCCTGAACCAGTCGACAACGATGAAGTTTTCGTCGAGGGAAATCCTCTGTACGCCACCCGCGGTGTACAAAATGTAAGGTGACCTTATTGTACTGTGTATTACAGTGCTTTGCAGCAACGTAAATTGTTATTTTCTTACTTTAAAGAGAAAAGCCCAAAGTCAACTAGACATGGCAGGGACAATGAATAAACCGTCAGAGACGACTTCATCCGGGAATATTTATGACGTTCCCGAATCAACAGATAGAAGGGAGTAGTACTGCTGTTTCTGATAATTTTTTTGAGTGTAAAAGTTAACTTATTCTGGAGATCCTATTTCTTGATTTTTATTTGATTAGTATTTGTAAACAGATGTTAAATTGTAAATTAATCCTACATTAATTTTCCTGACATAAATTGAAAAATGTCAGCATACATGTTCGAACACAAACTGCTTGTTATAGATGTCTATTCAGTTCTATATTTTTGAACCTGACTTTAGAGGTTCCAGGGTCGAACTTCTTCAGGCTAGAAGAGTGATGTTTTTGGGTCATAGTTCGAGTTGCTGTCGCCTCGAAGAATGTTGGTTGTATATGTGTCTAATTAGCCCAGTGTCTGGTATAAGTGGAATGTCAATGGAACAAATTTTGACGTTTTAAAAGTGTTCTCGTGGTTCATTCTTGAACAACTGACACGTCACTTAAACTCACGAAATTTTAACATTTTTGTTACACACTACTCTTTTATTGAAATGGTGCAATAGAAAATGAGTTGGCTGACTGTTTAACGGTCTTAGTTAATTTTACTGTCCCGTCGACAACTGACTCTGTTATGATATAAAACTACGGTATTCAATCGGATATGGAAGGAAATTTTAGGTGGACATCTTGTCATGGTAATAAACATATAAATATTGATGTAAAAAGCGTAGCAACGTTGCCAAGGTGAATCTAATACTGGACCGCAGTTCTTAAAAGAATGGAGAGAAACGCCGCCCCCAACAACAATTAGAAAAAGAAATGAAAAGGAATAACACTTAAAATATTGAAACTAGTTCAAATTTTGGCTTAAATATTATTTGACAAAATAGGTGGAAATATTTGAAAGCTCCAAAGATTCAAAATATCTTGAGGGAACATACCCACATGCAATCTCCCTTCAAGTGGTATATTCCCTGTACAAAATCGCTTGGTACATCCTAATTTAAGGCAGTTGAGCCAGAAAAGAGCTTCATGCATCTCCATAGACAACTTAGCAATTTTTACAGATCTGTTAACGAATATATCATGTGAGTAAACTGATATAAGTGAACATTCTTTGAGCTGATTTCCATTTGTGACAAAATCATGAAAAACAGAACCGTAATGAAATACTTTCCTGGTGAAACTTTGCGAGGCAAACGAAAAATTCAACGTCGTCCACCGCCTCCAGAGCGAACTCTTCAACAGAAATCAGTTTCACAGTTCAGTAAAAACGTGTAGTGATGTACATTAGGTGTACGTTCATCTGAACAGCGAACAGCGATGCAATGCGCACTTCGACCTCAAAATTCTAGCTGCATGTTTGAGATCAAAGGCCAATATCATTTCCTAGTTGAGTGAGGGTGAGTCTTTGTTACTGCAATATTTTGAATTGCTACTTTATATTGCCTACGACGTCCGCCTCCCATTTGAATTTCTGACATCTTAGGATACATTTAACACATCAGTGATAGAGCAAGTTGTTGAAGGTCTGGACTGCTAATCATCTCATAATACCAAAACAAAAGGAAGCGTCGTTCTGAATCAACACTAGTGTTCCCGACTAAAGTAACTAAACTGTATGGATTGTTTTGAGAGATTATCAACCAACTGATTTTTCTCTTGCCGAGTTAAGAAGAATCTGATTCAAACACGTAGATATCTTTGATCCTACACTGACTGGAATCTTTATGGACTTTCTTACAGCGATATGTTTGTGGCCATTAATTGGTTGTTGGTTCAATATTCTGTCAGCAGAAGTGACAATAACTCGAGACACGAATGACCTTATTCAATTCGCTAACTGTTCAGGAAGCGTAAGGGACTTTTGCAACGAGTACAACGCCGATCCGTTCGTAAATTATGCGAGGCTGTGCAATTGCCAATGTAGGCAGGACTATGTCATGTATCGTGACCCTGGTGTTAATAGTACTTTAGGATATGATCCTGATACCTCAAAATGCGTTTGGTATGGCACAAATCATGAAGGTACAGCTCCAATCGAATACATACAGTAGAAACAGTGCCATGGTTGTTGTTGAAATTTTGTGACGTAAAGCAAGTGGGCGTTCACAGGAGATGCTTTGAGCACTGCGCGTGAGGGGGTCTCACCTGGTAAATAAGTGTGCCATTGATGATGATGATTACGTACATCAACCCTTCGCCAACTTGTTGCATAAAGGGTTTTACTTGGATGTTACGGTTGCGGTAATAAAGAAAGTTCGACATTTTTTATTACCTAGTTTTTGGGTAATAGAAAAATGTTGACCGAATTTCATTTAAGCTCTGCGTAATTGTTTACTTGTGCACTAAATTATATATGAAATACCGTTCAGATATTGACTGTTACAGCCTCTAACTATATTGGTTTGTTTACTTCGTTCTAACGATTGTTGGTACAAATACGTAGCAACTGCTGACAGGTTAAGTATGGTGAAACAGAGCTAATAGGCTACTTGCGCTAAAATGCTAGTTTTCGTTTAAGTGAATTTCAGAAAGTTGGATTTTCAAAACGTGCATTGGCTGAAAGACGATGACCCACAGCATGTGGTATCGTGACCAGAAATAGTTCCCATGCTCTTTCACAAAGCGACCTTTAACCTTTTAATGGCTGAATTTTTCTTTTTCTCTCTGTTCTATCTTTGATTTTTCTTTGTTCTCTTGCTGGTTCTTTTGTTCTTAGTTGTCCAATATATTGGACACGGTGCGTTAAAGGGTTAAAAGCAGATTTTACACTAAAACCACTAGAAAAAGGTAGGGAAATGTCTTAATGTTCACGACACGTCTAACCGAAATTATCAATTAGCCAGGTAAACATACATTTGGTTTTCTATATCCGCGTGGGATGACTTCCATGACGGCAGGAACTTGTCGTCCGACATGTTGGCAAAAAAACAAGCTTTACTTCTATCGTTCTAAATCTTCATTTCTTCAAAAAAAACGTAGTGTAAAGTACATTAAAACTTCTTTTTACAAGTTTCTTGTCTTTCCAGTGTACAGTTTACACTGAGAAGAGTTTTTCGATGAAGAAACCAAGTCCTTCTGATTACGTGACCCCAAAATTTTTTTTCCCCAAATTTAAGTTCTAAAGGCCTTTTTTAAACACATCACCGTGTGTTAAAATTGACAACGTATGTTTTCAATTTCGTTGCTGTTATTTTAAGAGGATTGAAGTCGTGATTTAGTACAGAAAGTGTAAGACTGTTAATATCTATTAGATCTAATGGTTGTTAATGACAATGTATTTCTAGCTGAAGTTTTTTAAGATCGTGAAAGTGGTGATCATCACGCAAGCTGTTCTTAATTACAGAAGGAGTTTTCGTGATTTTGGTAATTACTATGATTTCTGTGTTTAGGCTGTACTCGCTTCGAGATTGCACGCCAAGGTCGTGTTCGAAGACCCGTTATCATTGACTTGTCAAGCACAGGACGTGTATCGGGTCTTGTTTCAGGAAATGACGATGGCTGTCTCGATGTCGATCCCTACATCAAATATCCCGGTGGCAACGAGTGGTTTCGAGTCAACATTAACTTTACTTTGAGAAAGATTTCTGAAGGAAACTACGAGCTTCAGGTATCACATCGTGCATTGTATTTTTTTTTCCTAATAGCTACATTTTTAGTGCTATCTGCATGACAAAATCACATTTTCCATGAGCAGACCGGATAAGCTGAAAAAGTTAATGAGGAATTTAGGAAGCAATTATCAATTGTTTTGTCCTTCCATTTACATTACTTTTTGGTTTTTTGTATTGTTCTCAGGCATGTAAGGAACATAGTATGACAAATGAGCATGGTTGAGAGTATGTATGTTTCTCAACTTACAACTGCCTTGTCCATTTTTTCAGTTGTGTATCATTTTGATTTTGTGTTGCCTTAGTAGTCTAGTTATCTGCATTTATGATACGGCACAAAAATATCTTTCAGCACCAAATTAGCTAGAATAACATTTCACAAAATTGAATGACTTTTAGTGGAAACCTGGCAGGAGGAATTGATACGCCTACCAAGGGTTGGCAGTAAGACTTGATGTTAGAGGCAGGAAATCCCAGTCCAATTGTTGGCTAACATATCTTGCATGATAATCCTGGTGACTAACATATTGCCAACATGAAAAAATATTTTCATGCACAAACTAACCTCTTTAATTGGGTAGAAATTAATGATGTAATTCTTTTATTTCGCGATCGATTTTATATCGGTGTGTCATTTTCCTTCTGATTTATGTGGTGTGGAAGAGTAGAAAGACAAACTAAGATCAGGGCAATACACATGCCTATTTCCACCATCCACTCTTGAAACTGTCATTTTAATTTAAACAACCTACATTACCGGTCGAATAACTTGCGTTAGTAAATTGAATCAATAATACTCGGAACACGTGTGAGCAAGTATTGTTAACATCATATAACATCAAATGACTTCTAGTGGCAACCTGACAGCAGTAATAGATACAACTATCAAGGGTTGGCAATGAGACTTGACGTTTGTGGCAGGAATCGCAATTACAACTGTATCATGACGAAAGTCGCTGGAACATATACAGGTATATGATTAGGAAAGCGGTATTTTATTATCCTTATAATGTAAGTTGTATATTATATTACATCCGTAAATTTCACTAACTGATCAACTAATTAACATTTGCTGATAGTAACTTTAATCCCATAAAACAATGAAAATTCTTTTTAATCACAAATTTATCAATCGAATTGAACAATTTGTATTAAATCTTATTTCTACTTTTTATGATCAATTTAACCAATTTGTAATAAAATCTAAATTTGTACTAAATTTAAATTTTCAGGACACCCCTTATCTTACGAAAGATTTCTCTTGTTTCAAAGTAGACAAAGAAGTTAGTTCGGAAATGATCTGTTAAGGAAATTTCAATGATATATTTTCCACGTGCTAAAATATACTTTTCAATATACTTCTTCGCGCCCTCAAAGGATGCAATCACAGAAAATGGTTCTCGTTATTGTTCCTTTTATAATTCTCTGAGAATTCACTTATCTGATATTTGCTTCTATTAACTTTGCTTTCCTAGATCCCAAGAAATGCACACAACGGACAACAGATGGCCGATGTTGTGTTTTCCCATTCTTGCTTAATGGAAAAATATATAATAGTTGTTCTGATGATAAGGGCTTTGAAGAGAAACCTTGGTGCCCAGTCAGTCTAAAGTTCAACGCTGACCCGACGAATCGTAGCTTTAGGGCTGTCTGTGCAGGTAAGTTACGGTCTGTAAGTCTGTAAGTATGTTATTGTAGAAATAGATACATTTATTGTTATATATTGAGCTTTTATTAATTTATTTGATCATTCATTTGTTCTTTTTTGCTTGTTTGCCCGTTAGCTCATAGTTATCTGTGTCTGTTGTCTATCTGTCCATCTGTCTGTGCGTCCGTCTTGTCCGACGGTCTGTCAGTCCATCTTTCTGCCCGTCCGTCTGTCTGCCTGTCTGTCTGTCCATCCGTCCGTCCTTCTACCCGTCCTTCTGTCTGTCTGTGCATCCGTCTGTCTGTCTTTCTATCTTTTTTTCATACTCCAATGTTAACGTCATTTAATTTTCCCTTCTGGTAGATATAACATCTTCGACGTCTTCACCTCGTCTATCGACAAATTCTCATTCTGCTTCAGTTACCACGCACCAGTTTCCAGCAGAGATTTTTCCATCGTCCACCGCTACCTCCAGTCAAACTTCCAACAGTGTCACTGCTGGCGGTCGGTCTTCACTCGGCTCATGTGACTCTACCGCTAGTCTCGGTCTCATT
This sequence comes from Heliopora coerulea, assembly GCA_030142905.1. Lineage (NCBI taxonomy): Eukaryota > Metazoa > Cnidaria > Anthozoa > Scleralcyonacea > Helioporidae > Heliopora > Heliopora coerulea. The sequence goes on along the minus strand of JASJOG010000278.1, from coordinate 250,216 downwards.
TTGGGGATAGTCGTTGGGCTGCTGGTTTTACTGATTATCGCTGTCGTTGTTGTTCTCTGCCTTTGTCGTAGGAAGGCAAAGAAGTAAGTGAACTGCTTAAATTATGAAGTGAAAAAAGAAACCAGGAGAAAGTAGAGGAGGAAAGGAGCAGGGGGACATTGGTAGGAAACTGGAAGGAACGTCTAGGAATTAATGCATCAAGAGAATAAGGAGATAGATACGCGCAAAAGCAGACAGAAAGACAGACTTATATAAAGGCGGAGATAAACCTAAAGACAGGAGGACTAACAGACAGACAGATAGGTACACAGACAAATCGTTGATTTCATGAGTTGATTTGAGCGGGATTCAAAGTCCTATCTTAACCCGACGATGTAGGCTCAGATTCCAATCAAGTCGTGACAGTTAATCAGAATGAAGAATTTTCTTCTTCGGAAAGGAAGACGCTTCAGCTACCTCATTGCAATGAATTCTTATTTAATCGTTTATTTTCCTAGAAATATTAATAAAAAGAGCATCGGAACTCGTAATGATGGTTTTCTTGAAGGTAAGAGCATTTATCATCAGGACCGAGTGCATCTATTAACACGGCTCCTTTTTCTGAATCACCGAACAAAGAATTGAAAAACTATCATCCTGTTTCTTTCCTGCTCAACTAGGTTCAAATCCCATCAAGCATTTGAGAAAACAAAGACTTGAATTCAATGAACTCTAGAAATAGTTTGTTAAAATCCTAAGATTTCTATCCATTTCTACCGTTTATAATTTCTGTTATTTCATGGTAGCGTCTTACGACACCGTCACTGATAATTCTCCGAAAACTATGGACAGATCAAGCGATGAAGCTTTCTCTAAATGTAGCCGCAAGAATCTCTCGAGTTCAGTACCGGCGAAAATAAAATCTAGCAACACTCACTTTTATGATACGGTCACAGAAAATGTTCCCGAATTTCAACCTGCTCCAGTTTACAACATGCCGGAAGCGGATTATTCTTTGATTGCGACACTTCCCAGAAAAACAAAGGTAATTCAATTTCCAATCTTGTTGCCTGGGTAAAATGTGTTCCTCTCTGGTATCCTTTCTTGATCCTTACTGTACCCGAATTACCCATTGTGCTCTTGCGATACCTCCCCGCCCTTTCACATATCGCTTTGACCGACAGGTTGCTCCTTAAGACCAAACTATCTGATTCTTCGAATGTGGATTCTGGTGATTGATTATTTGAGGGCCGTGTTCTTTCATAGGTCGGTAATACGTGACGTGGAGTCTTACCGATCATCCATCTCAAGACACGTTGGAGCCCCGCCTTATAAGTAATCTATTTCTCTATATGCTCATTGGAAAATTACTTTATGGATAACAAGCGTTAAATCGATGGTCACACAGTCCTCCTGGAAAAAATACCCAGCTCAGTACCCGTCCCCAGCATACCAAATGTTTCTTTTGATCCATGACGGTTTCTATTTTCAGCAGAGTCTGTAAGTTTGTGATATGTTTTTTTAATTTAGACTGAAAACAGACCCTCTCTGCCAATTAACGATCCGCTAAATCATGTTTATTCTGTCCTGGAGCGTGATAATGATCCTTTAAGGAATCCAGAACCAGTGGACAACGATGTAGCTTTTGTTGAAGCGAATCCTGTGTACAGCACAAATAGTGAACAAAATGTAAGACAACGATTGATCCCCGTTTTGGTCCAAATCATTAATGTTCCTCAGATTATAAATGTGTTCACCAGGTGAACAACAGTACACTGTTGATGTTGTTATTATCAACCCATTTACTACGGACGTCGTTCGTCTTATATTCCTGTTCTCTCTTAAATATTTGTATATTTTCACTGACCATTATCGTACGTTATAATCAGTTTGAAGGTATTTAATTTTTTCGTTTTTGTAGGCGGCTCAAAGCCAACATGAACAGATTTACGAGGAACCGTCTGAGACGATTTCGTCCATGAATGTTTAAGGCATCCCAAAAGCCACAGATAAGGGCCTTTAGTACTGCAGTCTACAATTTTTTTGTGAAGCAGACGCGAAATGATTCTGGGCTTTACGTCTGTTGACTTCATTTGCAATTGTTTTAATACATCAAGACCAATTTTGGTCTGCAGTTTTGCATACTTTTAGCAGTAGCGACTGGAAGTGTGCCGTGAGTTTGAGAATGCGTATTACCGAAGTGTTATGAAATTTTTGAAGCATTTAGAACATTGCTAATTTGCTCACTGAGGCTCCAAGCAAACAGGTGTTTGGGTCGTTATTTGAAAACAACATACTATTTTGGACATTTGAGGAACTTATCAAGAATTCTGGCAAGGCTTATCGTGAGATTCGAGTGGAACAGACGTAACCTTTTAAGGCAAAAAAAATTCTAACAAAATTTTGTTACCAGTTAAATAAGAGAACCTCATGAATATCGTAATATGACCTTAGTCTACATGCTATTTAGTACTTAGTCAAAGGATAGTCTTGGTCTGTCATAAGGTTAGGTTACGCCAATACAATGTACACGCGCCCACTAATCTAGATGCTCATTCTTGGACAGTTGGGCAATCGGGAAATTTTTCTTCCAGTGGTTCTCGTCAGCACTAAATGAATCAAGCCACCTTTGTCTTTCGGGTATACACGCCAGCTCAAACTAAAGCTATGCGCTTAAATCCTATTTCAGTTTTACATTTTTGAAATCCATTTTAATTCAATAGCGCCACCAAGTGGTGAAGTAGTAGTGATTGTCTAGTTTTCCCTATCTACAAATCATTATTCGTCCACAAAAATCCTTATAGAAAGAAACTTAAAGAAATGAGATAGTGACCTTTACTTAGTCATTGACTGGTATTTTTAGAGTACCTGAGATGCCTTATTAAGAAATTTAGAGGCTCTGAAATGGAAAATTTTCCTTAAGTGATCTGTTTGTGGGTCATTCCAGAGTTGATCCCATCTCATGGCTGTGTCTTAATTTTAAGTTATTCGTGGCATGTCTGGTGTCTTCAGCCGTATTCTTAACATCAATGAAGTTATTTTTGACATTTGTAAATATTTCCTTGGGATTCTTTGAAGAAATAAGCTACTACAGTAAAAATATAAGTCAGTTAAGTGCATTATTATTTTCTTCGACTGGAATTTCTTCTATAACTGTATCATTGTAATGTCCTTCTCATTTAAGGCAAATGTATTCAGTCTATAAGACAAATCTGAATTTTAGAACGACAAACTTGTGATAATAATGAACCTAATTGTTGATTTGAAAGGAATATACAAACATTAACCAGAGATAAAGCCAAGTGAAGAATCAACCGGTAAAATATGAACCGGCCAAGTTTTGGAAAACATGTTCGAACCCGAAGCCAAGTTCCTGATACCGTTGGATGATTTGCCACTTGGTGAAAAATCTAGAACAAAGACGTGGTGACTGATTCCATTCCATCACCGTTCATCTGATGTATCTTCAGAAAAGTGCGAGGAAGACACAGAAGTCACAGTATTTGGGTTCGCGAGTGGATGAAGGTCCAAGCGGTACAAGGAAGAGCTTCGTTTGATTGACGCTTATGGTAACTCAAGTTTCCATGAGATGGATTTAGAATCACTTTGATATCTCCAAAGCAAATTTGTTTCTTAAGATCGCTGATTATTTGTGAGAAAACGCAATAAAAGTTCTAATTTGTCTCGATAAATATTTTACAAAACTAATAAATAAAGCATCAATTCGTTATTACATGATAATCTCGAAGATATACACGACTTCTAGAGTTGTCACGTACCGACATTGATTCAGCAAGATATACAGCGTTTACTGCACGCAAAGGATTATGGTTTTGTTCGCTTCTTTCTTGTCCGCTCACGTCAAGCATTTTTCTGCTGAATTTCGCCAAATTGAAAAATCGGGAAATTATCTCTTCATGTTTACCCTAAGAATGATTGTGAAAAAGTAACCCATCAAATCATTGTTTCAACTCTAGAAAAGCAAACCTCTTTAACGGAGTCGTTTTCAGTGTTACGCTCGTGTATTTGTCTTGATTATGTACATTGCTATAAACTGAGACAAATAACGAAATGAGGAATATGCTATCTGCCTCGAAATTCTAAAACCGTGTGCTTCTAGTTGGACCGATATCTTATTCTTCACTCGAATGCTTGAAATGTGTTGTAGTTGTGTAATATTTCGAATTGTGATTTCGTATTGCTCAACAAGATCCGTCTATCCTTGCGAACTGTTATTTGATAGATTCTTACCTTATTAATGAAAGATAGCTTGGGAAACGTTGACTATATTAGAGAACTCGGAGTCAGGACGTTTGAGGTTAATTGATATTGTCACGGTATTCTTAATTTGGGAGTACTGAGAAGAACTGAGCACTTCGACATCTTCGACCAAACAGTGAGACTTAAGTTTCCATCAACATGATTTCGGTGATATTTTTCTGGATAGTTACTGGTTGTTCGACGAACGGTGTATCAGCCATGGTGACAATTACTCGAGATACAAACGACCTGATTCAGTTCTCTAGCTGTACACGAAACACGAGAAACTTTTGCAACAACCTAAACGCAGACCCGTATGGAAATGACGCAAGATTGTGCAGTTGTCAGTGTAGGCCTAACTATGTCATGTATGCTGATCCATTTGTTAATAGGCGTTTTAAATATGAACCAGGAAAGTCAGGGTGTATATGGCATGGCCACAACCACGAAGGTACTCGTAAAATTACTTTATGTAATGTAAATCGTGAGATGGTTGTTCGTCAATGTCATGATATGATGCGAGTGGAAGTTCTCAGACCCGTTCATATTCTCAGTAGAACTTTTTGACAGTCTGGTGGATGGTAAGAAACTACAACCATTGAATGAGAAGATCTTGCAACTTTAATTTAATCCCATACGTGAGAATTCGCGAACAGACCTGTCACTGACTATCCAGTAGGTTGATACGTTATGCATCTCGTTCACGAAGGTTATAAGTTCGATGTTTTCTGGACGTATGAAAATGTTTACAAAACGTCATTTCCATTCCATACGATCGTTTTCTGTGAACTGTGTTATATGTGAAAAACCCGTCTGTAGCCTTTAGCCTTATTAATTTAAACATTGTATTATACCTTGTAAAATACTATATATGTGTGTCCCGATATAAAAGCCTATGCATTGAAACTCGTTACTTATTTAAATGCGCAGCTACTAACATAAGTCACACCTTCTCAAATACTAAAATAGGATTAACTATTATATCCAGTGGATGGTAATTAAGGCGTTATTAGCTTGTTTATTTGGTGATTTTGGTAGACATTGATAGTGATACATTGATACATATCTTGAACTTGGCCATTGGCAAACTTCTGCTTCGTTGCAATAATAGAGTATTTATTATACCGCTATTACTTTTTTCTATAATTCGTTTGTTTAGGCTGCACTAGCTTCAAAATTAGCCACCAAGGTAAAATTCGAAGACCTGTTATCATTGATTTGGCAAGAAATGACCGTGTATCTGGTCTTCAAGCGGACATTGACGAAAGTTGTCTTGGTATCATTCCATACGTCAAATATCCTGGTGAAAACGAGTGGATTCAAGTCAATATAAAAATTACTCTGATAAGCACTTCTAATGGAACGTATAGACTTGAGGTATGATAAAGATTTTTGCATTGTACGTTAATGATAATCACGATCATTACGTCTTGACTTGAGAATCATAATCACTAACATGTCTTGATATCATGAAGATGAAAATATAAATATATGTTGTTATCACTGCGGGCAAGACATTCTCATAATCTCGTAAAAACCACAAACATCTTGTACAGCCCAATATTCACACGATCGTGATGATTGCTTGGAAGCCGTGCTTCATAATTTGTATTAAGGAACTGTGCATATGTCTCAGCACGAAATGAAGTAAGTTAACGTCGTATTTGATCAAATGACTTTTAGTGGCAACCCAACAACAGTAACAGATATGCCTACCAAGGCTTGGCAATGAGACTTGATGTTTGTGGCAGGAATCCCAGTGGAAATTGTATGATCACCAAAATTGCCGGAACTTACACAGGTGTGTAATTACAGAAACATATGTGCTTTATCGTACAGTCGTCGTGTACCTCTAATGTTTATGAGTAAAATACCGATTTCTCGTGGTGACAAATGGATAACGCTTACAAAACTGTATCCGCCATTAGTATCGGCTCGTGTAAACAGATCTATGTTTTTCTACGTCAACCATATATCACTTTACAGATGATGCACGCACGCAACGAAACGTTAGTCAACTTATTTTAATGTTCCTTGCTTTTCTGATTTCGATTTAGTTTTGCCCTAGAAAATTTTGAGCTGGGCACTGACATATAGTGCATGAATAGTTTTGAAAAAATCTGTTGGAAAATTAACAGAGTTGGAAGATTTAAAGAATTACACCATAAATAGATATACAGTAGAAAGAAACCCCGGATGGAAATTTTGTCCAACAACTTATCAAGTTTTATGCATGCCGACAAACTGAAAGAGTAGACACGTGGTTATGGTATTGAATGACGTCGCCAAGAGTTGATGACTTTAAAATAACGACGTACTTAAAGGAAACAAAACTCTTTTGTTGGCGTCATATTGGATCAGGGAACTGTAACCTGATTCTATGCATAACTTTTAATTGGATGAGTTAGCAGATGTCTATATAATTGTGGCTGAATGATACTCATATAACAATCTTCCTGTTTATCGTTTTGTTAATATGACGTCAATTTGTTAAGATTTCAATTTGTTAATTAGGTTATGAAATACAATTTATGGGTGTCATTAATCATGCACAATTGTGCATTTAACTAAAGGTGATTAAAAATATATAAAAAAATTATATATTCCGTTTAATTACAGAATTAAAACAAGCGTGTAACCTGGGAAGGTAAATTTAAGTGAATTACTGTGGATGCTTTTGAGAAACTTAACCAACTGACTGCTGGTTTAATTTAGTTAAATTAACTTAATTTAATTTAATTGGTTTAATTAACTGTGGTACAAACACAGAAATCGATTCGCGTTTATGTTGCTTTTAAAAATCTCTTTACATTTAATTTTCTAATTGAACTTTGATTCACGTTTATTTTTTAGATCCCAAGAAGTGCACGCGGCGTACAGTTGATGGTCGATGTTGTGTTTTCCCATTCTTACTCAATGGAATTATATATAAGGATTGTTCTGACGATAGACGTTTTGAAGAGAAGCCATGGTGTGCAGTGAGCTTAAAGTTCAACATTGACCCATCGAACCCCACTTTGAGGGCTGTCTGCGCGGGTATGTTGTATGCCGCATGGCATTGCTAATTTCTAGAATGATACTAGCCTAGGAAATCTTTTACTGTTCATAATAATTTTTGAAATATTTTGCAAGGTTTTAAAACTCATTTTTTTCATTATTTTTTTCATATATTTAGAATTATGAAATTTCGATCACTTTTTTGTTGCTTTTGTCTTCTGATAGCTAGAACCTCGTCGACACCACTAACTGGTCCATTCTCTAGTTCCAAAAGCCCAGTACAGTCAACGGCAACTCCATCACCAAGCTTTTCACAGCTCATTACTTCCATCCTCAGATCAAGAAATGTTACAACTACTGATCCGTCTTTACGCAACTCAAAGAGCACTGCTAGAAATCTAAGCCTCATTTTAGGAATAGTTGTAGGGCTGCTGGTTTTGTTGATCATCGCTGTCGTTACGTTAGTCTGCATTCGCCGTAGGAAGACAAGAACGTAAGTAACACAACTTCTAGGGAAAAATTATTTCATCGGTCTCAGACTGACATTTTGTCAAGAATCTGAATGGCACTTTAGTTTAAAAACTGATCTAGGATTAGGGTGCGAGATGGGACCGGAGGATTAGGGTTAGCAAAATTGTGATGTCATAACCTAATGTCACCCTGAGGTCAGCAAAATAACGTCTTCCAACTACTTGAACTATGTAGTGGGGAAAATGACCTAGAGAGTGTAGTGGAGACAAGGAAATGGAGGAAGTGAGTAAGGAATGACTGAAAGGGGAATATAATGTGAAGCTAAGGGGAAAGATCGGAAAGTGATGGAGAGAAAAACACGAGGACAGACAGACGGCGAGAAAAACAGGAGACAGATCGACAGACTAATCTACAGACAGACATGGTCGGAGTGATGGAAAAAGTTTAAAAGACAGAGGCACGGAGTACCTGGACAAGGATACAGGCGAACACGCAAATAGAGACGGTAAAAGACGGACAGATACTGATATACTGACATATAGACTGACACACAGACAATAGTAACAGATGAGAGAACGCTTTAAAATTAATTCATCTTAAAACCATTTATCTATATAGAAACACCCAAAGAAAAGCCAGTGTTGGAAAGCAAACTAACGAAGGCTTTAGTGAAGGTGAAAGCATTTTATGTCACAGCTAAGCGCACATATTCACCAAGTCTCCCTCGTAGTACAATTGGACTTGAAAAATATACCGTTCTCTTATTTTTCTGCTACATTCAGACACTTGACAACACACCATCACCTGATTTTGTGGGCCACAAATATATCAGTTTTTATTTGATGTCAAATTTTTCCCACATTAAATGTAGTCAACGCAACTCAACTGAACTCAATTTCGCACTTTAAGGCAAACGACATGCATTTTGTAGGCGCCGACATGTTGCAAACAAATGTAATGACAAGTTTTACGGTTAAGTGCAGTATGACAATCATTTAGACACCATTCCGAGAGAAAATTACGATCGCGTCAATTTATCAGACGTTAAAGTTTTGTTGTTTCTGGCTCTTTAAGCTGTGTTAGGTCTGTTGAACTCACTAAGCTTACTCTGCACTCTGTATTCTTGTGGCTAAGAAGTTGGAATGTCTTGCCAGCATTCAGAACGTTGCGTTCAGAAGTGTCAAAAACTTGACACAGTTTGAACGCGAAGAAACGAAATGAAATGCATATGATCAGACATTTCAAACGTATTTCAAATCAATATGTTCTAAGTTGGACATTAAGCATGGTTCAGATTCATGATTTTAAGCAGTCACGGGCTATTTTGCATAAATACTAAAATCCGAAAATTTCTTACAGTTCTACCAGTTATATTTTTAATGTTGTCTTCTGTTAGCTCCTGGTGCATCTCTCTCTCAAAACTCTCGCAAAGCAATGCAACGTTCAGACAACCATCTCCCAGTGGAATCTGTGGAAATTTCACGTGAAGGACAATCATACATCACCAGACATGACCACAACAACACGAACCATTCAAGTCAAGAACTAACAAAAATAAGAACTGGTGAAACTCGTTTTTGTGAAACGACTAGCGAAAATGTACCCCATCGTCCTTCGATTTACGACCAACCTAGAACAAATTATTCACTGATTGTGACACTACCAAAGAAAACCAAGGTAACTTGCTGTTGAACTTCGTTGAGAAAATATTACCTGTGTGCATATTTTAGCAATGATTTTCTGTAATTCAGACTGGAGAAGGGAATTCTTCCTCAACTGACGATCCATTAACGGATGGTTACGTCGACCTTCAGCAGAATAGCAATTCTTTGACGAATGCAGAACCAGTTGACAACGAGTGGGTGTATGTCGAAGCCAACCCTTTGTACATCACAAAGAGTGCCGAGAATGTAAGACAATGATTTGTGGGAAATTTAGTTCGAAATACCACTTCTCAATGTGATTTATGTTCTGTTAGTTTTCAAACTTATTTACTTAGTGAACAAGAAACAACGTCTGCTGGGGTAATTATTGACGTCATTGTCATCGTCGTCATCGTCATCATCATCATTATGATCAACATTATCATCATCATTATCATCATCATCATTATCATTAAAATCACCACCACCACCATCATCATCATCATCATCGCCATCATTGTCATCATCATCATTAGCAGCAGCATTATCATCATCATTACCATTATCATCATCACCACTATCATCATCATTATCACCATCATAATTATCACCATCATCATTATCATCATCACCATCATCATCACCATCATCACCATCATCATCATCATCATCATCATCATTATCATCATTACCATCATCATTATCATCACCACCATCATCATCATCTTCATCATTATCATCATTATCATCGTCATCACCATCGTTATTGTCATAGTTTTAGATATAGTTATTACTTTGTTGTTTTCATTAGGTATTTTCATCGTTTAAATTGTTGACGTTACCATAACTCGATGTATAGCAGTTGTCACTACACGCTACGGTTGTTTATGTTGAATTTTATATAACATTTGCTGAACTTTTGGTGGCCTTTGTTGCGTTGTTCTTTCTGGGATCAATGCTACTCTTCCTAAATTCTCTACAAATTTTTCCACCACAACTGTCCAATGTAATAAGCTCTAAAATATGCTCCTTTTTTTTTTTCCTTAAGATAACAACCCATTATTATACTGACATGTCAGGGAGGCTTTAAGACGTTCCCTCAGAAACACGGTCATCCAGAAGTGCTTACAACGTCCCAAAAAGCACAATTGAAAGTAGGGAATAGATTTACTGTCTGTGCTGCGTTTTCGAATGTAGAAACGAACAAGGGGATCTCAGTGTTTTGTACTATTCTGTATTGTTTGTGAGCGTTTTAAAATGGAACACAATATATAGAGACGCTCTCTTCGGCTTGCAGATATTCACCCACTTCAAATATAAGCTTCTTGGTTGAAGAACTGTTATTTTTGGCTGCTCAAACAAGCGGTTCAATATTTAAATCTTTAAACCTCAACCAAATCATCATAAACTGTGAGTATATATCCCCCACGAAGATGAACTGTATATCAGTATAAACAATCAAAAAAGTAATTTGTAGATCAGCAAGCTTGTCGCGGTAAACATAAATATTGATTTAAAACCGTATACTTACTTACTATGGTAACTCAACAATGGGTGAACCCAGGACTCCTCGAAAGGAGAGGCCGGAACGTGTTCAGTACAAGGCTTTAATCCAATGATAAATATGTCCTGCAGTGGTTTTTAACCTAAATTAAATGAAAAGTTTCGTTTCAATCAAATGAGTTTCAAATGCAAACCTTGATATCAACCATCAGATCTGTACTCCGTTTATACGACCTAAAATTACCGGGATCTCAATGGCGATCAACATCGGCCGCGGTCGACATCAATTGGTTCGATGCTGATCCGTAGGTGGATAGTAGATGCCATTGAAATTCATCATGAAAACAGTTGTGAGATTGAAACCCGAAAACACGGTCATGCAACTTATTTTATGGCACAGCTAATGAAGTGCTGTTCCATTACGAAGGTAAATTTCAATGCAGAAGTGTTGCGTTTCCAGCGTACGCTATTTAAACTACAAGAAAATCTTGGATAATAAAAATGGCATTCTTGTTCACTCAGTGGTTTGAATCCGGGAATGCTGCATGTAATTGTACATTGTAGTTTGTACTTCCAGATTTATTGAAATTTAAAAACTGGAATTTTTGATGTTTATTTGTTCGATGTTTCGGCTTCCTACATGCATGCCATCTTAAGAGACGTCGAAAAATAATTTAGAGTGGGTGCCAAGTTGATGTGGGTGTCCTGTTCAATGTATTATGCAAACTGAGCATTGGGTGGATTGGGGCAATACGACCTGTCCGACCTATAGAACAAATAATTTTGAACGCATCTTTATGGCAAGTTGGTACATCAATACAGACAAGAATACCACCAACATTTGCCGCGAACCGTCAGCCTCTTATTGACTTACAGAGACTCGTTGCAAATGAGGAACGAGGCAGCTGCAAGAGAAGTACCACGCAAAGAGTCACGCCAACTTGATGCTCACGCCAATTGATTTTTCAACGTCTCTCCACCCTTTCCTGTCCGAGAAGTCTCCCCTTGATAAACAGAATCATCTTGCGTTGGCCAGAGTAAAATTAAAAAGTCGGGTATGAACCGGAAAAGGTTAAGATAGTTTCCGGGTAGGAAGCCGAAACGTCGGGCAAATAAACATTAAAATGTTTTCAAACTTCATTCAATTTGGAAGAACAAACAAAAATGTACAACTGCAGCAGTTTTGTAGTCCAGAGTCGAGTTAAGGATCTGTTCAGCAAATTAGTTCGCAGAGAAAAGGCGATCCCACAGCCCCTTCAGCCCTCCTCTAACTCCGCCCCTATATAATACTGGACTGTACCTAGCTAGTAAAAAAACAGTGGAAAATTGAAGTCTTTCCGGTCCCAGATGTCCACCCATGACGAGTAAAACGGTTGCTGTTTCCTGAAGACAAATATCAAATATCGAATTTGTACAGGAAGAGTTGACTTAAATGAAACTGAACTAGACTAAAATAGGACAATGGTTTTCGGCAGACAATCATGTAACATACGACTGTTAGTAGAATTAAAAGGAATTTTCCCTTTAAAGAATTAAAAATAGAGGTTTTTCTCAATTTTTAAGTCTTCAAAACTTGCAACTAGTATTTGAGAACTTAATTTGATAGTATACAGACCTTTATGGTCAAGGTTTGCAGTGCTGACCATCGAAAGAGTAGGTTTGATGCATTTGATAAACAAAAATTTCGTGACCCTTCAGCACTGGAGCAAATTGCTTTGTAGAAATCATTATCAATGACAAGCACATGCAGTCATACTCTTTACATGCATTTCGTATACATTAAAACAAATAACAGGGAAGGCGTAATACGGAACTGAGCTCTTCAATTCCACAATTTTGGTCGGACCAATATTGTTTTTCTGACTTGAGTGGCGAAGTTTTAAATTGTTATTTCATATTGCTCAACAACTTCCATCCTCAATGGTGAATTTTGACACCCAGAGAGACTTCCGACGCTTAGAATTCAGGAAGTATAGAACAGATCGTCATTCTACGGTATAAATAGAAGTAGAGAAACGTGGTGAATTCGTATTAGCGATTTTCTTTAAACAAGACACGAGCTGAGGACATTGCTGCCGTATTCCTTATCCCAAACCAACAGCAAGAATCAAGTGCTTTGATATCTTTGTCCGTACGCTGAGATGGAGCCCTCTGTCAACATGCTTACGGCAACATTTCTGTGGATAGTAATTGGTTGTTGGTCAATTGTTGTATCAGCAGAAGTGACGATTACGAGAGATTCAAGAAATGATCTGATGCAGTTCTCAAACTGTTCACAGAACATAGATGACTTCTGCCACCAGTTCAACGCAGACCCGTATGGAAATGACGGAAGGCTGTGCAGTTGCCAGTGTAAGCGAGATTATGTCATGTATCGTGATCCTGACGTTAATATATCCTTCGGATACGAGCCGGGAAAGAGGGAATGTGTTTGGTGGAGCCACAATCATGAAGGTAAACTTGCAGTGATTTTATTTAATGCGAACAGTGCAATTGGTGTTGCTGGATGTAATAGCATGATGCGAGAGCATGTTCTGAACACATTTAATCCCTTGTAAAACCTTTTAACAGTTTTGGGATGCTTGGCTACATGGCACACGAGAGGTGTTAGGTTGAATGAGGAGGTTGGTTGAATAAGGTAGTTTCCCGCAGTAAATCAGTAATGTTTTCTTGCGGTGATCGCATGAGTAAACCTCTTGCAAGTCATTGACCGGGTCGTTGCTTAAAGTGTGTCACCGTTCACCTAGAATTCGCAGATTCGATTCCTTTGGACATGAAAATGTTTTCAAAACTCCAGCTCAACCTTGTACGGTTTATTTTGTACTTGTTATGAAATACTATTTATTGATATTGGTTATTATACCCCATAGCCATATTGAACTTATCCACTTCATATTTGCAGTGTAGTAATGGATATCCTGAATCTACATGCAATGCAAATTGCTCTCAAGGCGTTGCTAGTTGGGTATTTTACATTCACTTAAAATTAACTCCTCCACGTTTGTATCGATTTCCGTCATGGTTTAGTGTCTCTAGATTACAGCAAAACTAGACCAGAATTTTAATAACTTTTCCCATATTTCATACGTTTAGGTTGTACTGGCTTTCGACGTGGAAGCCAACGAACTAATCGAAGACCTTTAGTCATTGATTTAACAAGATCTGGCCGTGTAACACGTCTCAGAGCGGAGTTAGACGACAACTGTCTTGGTGTTGTTCCATACGTGAAATATCCTGGCAAAAACGAGTGGATTCAAGTCAATATTAGTTTTACTTTGAGAAGAACATCCAGGACAAGGTACACACTCCAGGTATGTTACGAATTGGGCAATTTGTGCGTGCGTTAGTTTTTTTGCTATTTTTTCGTTTTGGTATTTTTTGTCCTGTTTTTTTTTTGTTTGTTTGTTTGTTTATCACCATATAGCCGAATTGCGGTAAGGGTTAAATGTTCTTTAAGACAGGAAGCTTGTTCTTCAACTTACCACGCATCGTCATGGCGTGCCAAGTTGAAAAGCGTTGTTGAACGCATTATCACCTATATCAACAATTTGCAACGCAACAAATTTTGGTGTCGTAAGTTGAACCAAAGTCATGCGCAATTTTGAATTCACACTACAACAATAATAATGACAATTCAGAACAAATGTTTGACTTGTTCTTTGTATTATCGCTCGTGCAACAACCTGTAACGTTTTCAGTCTTATGTCACCCTGAGCGACAGTTTTGCGCTGCCTTTCCCGAAGTCAAGCGGGTGAACTGCATTCGAAAGGACCAAAATCGTTCCAAAAGCACCTTGATATTACCCTCCGACCCTTGGCCTTCGACATTCCTGGTTGCCTCCATGTTTAACGCAATGATGCAACGGAAAAACGGAAAAGCCTTTTGCAATTTACTATCGCCCAATCACAAGACGCTTTTTGCAAGCGTGGGAGACCTCTTAAGATTGGCTACGAGTTGAGTTACCTACACCCACCTTCAGAGGCTACTTGGCTTTGTTTTCGTGTGTGAGTTGATCAATCACAACGAAAGATTCAGTCATGACTTGCTCCGACATACAACAAAACTTGTTGCCTGACATGTCCATGTGGACACAGCAGCGTAAAACAACGCTTTTTAACTTGCAAAACAGTAGTGTTGCAGTGGTAAGATAACGGAAAATATGACCTATTTCACCAGGTATTAACATGTCATGATGTCGTCAATATGACGAAATAATACTTCCGTGTGCCAACCCGAACCAGCGGAAGTAACTCTTAATTAGGAAATTCATGGCGTATTTATTTGTTTATTCGTCGAACCATTTTTATCACATTTTAATTTTTCTCCCACTAACAGATGCGTAGAAGCAAGGAATGATAATCGTGGGATAATAGGATGGATATAATGTATAATATAATAGGATAGGATAACAATGCAAAACCTCGCAGTCTCACTTATCGACCTTTTTTATCATTTTTATTGTCTTTACTCTCCCGAAAGCTTACATATTATGTGGCGATCTGTTTTAATAAACTGATTTTTAAGTTCCTCAGAATACTAATAGTTTTCGATAACTTTTAGTGGGAACCAAACAGCGGAAATCAATATGTTTATCAAGGACTAGCAATGAGACTTGACGTTTGTGGAAGGAATCCCCCATCCAACTGTATTATAGCCAAGATTGATGGAACATATACAGGTATATGCCACATAGGAAGAACCTTATTTATTTATGTGATGATTATGTTATTTTTAATGTCAAGGAGGTGTTTCTAAATACATTAGATATGCACTTTATGGATCCACAGGGTGTCCCATAAAAAACGAAAACCATTGAAATCACCAATAACAATTTAATTGTTAGAATTTGAATGCCTTAGCACTCTGTTGGTCCCCACGAGTGCATAAATGATTGATATAAGTAATTTTATAATTTGCTTTAAATTCCCACGGGCAAAAAATCGCGCACTTTACAAGGCGATTTTCTTACCTAAATTTTAATACATGTACCTTGTCAATATTTTATGCATCATTACGTTCAGCTTTTTCGTAGAGCATTCAAATTTTAACAATAAGTGATTTCAATAGTTTTCGGTTTTTTTGGGACACCCTGTAGTTTAAACGCATGCTGAAGGAAACCAGAGTTCAAAGCTACCAGTTATACCGTATATATATATATATATATATATATATATATATATATATATATACAATAAATACATTATCTATAATATATATTGTTTGTTTACCGAACGTTCAAATCAATTTGGTTTTTTTTCCTCACCAAAGAAATAACTTTCTATCACCGAAGTGGAACAGTGCTGTTCTTTTGTGAGGTGTCAGTAAAAATCTTTATACAATTTTCAAGTATTAGGATCAAAGATGTGACATGTCGATCGGTGGGAGTGTTCTCTTATGCATTCGGTAAAAATTCAGAGGATTCTCGGTTATCACGCATGTAATATTCACTAAAAATTTCTAATGTAGCGATGCATTCTTAGCTTAATTTTGCCTTCTCAGATCCCGAGAAATGCAAACGACGTACAGTAGATGGCCGATGCTGTGTTTTTCCATTCTCATTTAATGGAAGATTATATAATGATTGTTACGAGGGAAGAAGTTTAGACGAGAGGCCATGGTGTCCAGTAAGTGTGAAATTCAACAGACATTCATCGAGCAGAAGGTGGAGAGCTGAGTGCCTGGGTAAGTTATAGTTTGCGTTATAGAACAACAAGCGTCCTAAGCAGCTTCATTGAACGAGCTTCATGTTCTCTGCACAGAGACGAAGCTGACTCCGTGTCTCTTTGTTATAGAGTACAGAGACATGGATAACGTCATTAAAACTCGAAAAAACCTTGGTTATTTTATAAAACAAATAGAAAATAGCTTTCATGTCTCTGTACTGTGGTAGAAACATACAATCAGAAAAATACTTGAAAACACTCGGATACGCCTCATGTTCTACTAGGCATTTTTCCAGATGCAATGACGTCGTTCGTGTTTCTATCACAGCACAGAGATTCTCATCTGATTTTCTGTTTGTTAATTAGAGGTCTCGAATTGTATAGTGACATGGCTCTGTGAAACAGAAACATGTTATTATAGAAAATAAGATGGAAACACCCCCTTACTGTTCATTAAAAAGGATTATAGTTAAGACGTCATTCGTCAGTGATTGTGGGTTTGATGAAAAGGTAATTTACCTGAAGGTAAATTGGTTGAAAAATTAAAGATTCATTTTCCCGCGTGCAACTTTTTGCTGGACAGGGAAATCGTTACGATGAACAGTTTTCACTTGTTCTTTTGGAATAGTGCCAACCGTTTATGTTATGAAAGTCGCTAACGATTTATTATTTGGAGAGCCGTAAACATTTTATGAGTTGTTTCTGCGTAGTTGTAGGCATAACGCTCTCGATCGCTGATTCGCCATACTTGTTAATTTCCTCAAATGTTCCATGAACACCAAACGTCCTTCTTTTGTGTTCTTGTAGTTACAACCTCCTCAACAGTTGTACCTACTCCTTCAGCAAGTTCTCCTTCCCTTTCAAACACAGGAAACCAGTTTCCAACGGAAATTCTGCCATCGTCTGCCTCAACCATAAAATCGACCATGCAAAATACAGCAACTGCTACACCAAGTTTTTCACGGTATTCGACATCCAGTCTTAGGACGAGCAGTATCACACTTGGCGATCCTGCTGTCGGGGCATCGAGCGCCTCTAGTGGAAATCGCGGAACAATCATCGGAGTAGTTGTAGGACTGGTGGGTTTGCTGATGATAGTTGTAGTTGCTACTGTCTTCCTACATCGTCGCAAGAGAAAGAGGTAAGTAAACAGCTTCTTGTACGAAGGAGCGAAGATGAACGGGAAAGAATATTGGAGAGAGACATAGAGGGTTAATGGGAAGAAAGAAGGGCAGGAGAGGAAAGAAAGCTGAAGGAAGAAAAAAGAAAGGAGGAGACTTGAATACACACTGGGCCCCCAAAAAGGTTTGATAAACAGATACAAGGACAGACAAACAGATAGCTAGGCTGAAAGACAGTTTGACAGGCAGTTTACATTTTTCGCAAGTTATCCTAGTTGATAGTTGAGATATAAGATTCTGACACTCGGAAATTCCCTTCATCGTGTTTTAACCCCACTTCTATGTGACCTAGTGTAAATGCCAAATATCCATTGAATAAACTAACGGACGGACATCTGGAAAGGACGGACCAAGGAACAGACATAAGACAGACGGACGGACGGACCAAGGAACAGACATAAGACGGAGGACGGACGGACCAAGGAAAAGACATAAGACGTACGGACAAATGGACAGATGCACGGGTGGAAGGACGGAGAAAGGTACAGAAGGATGGGCAGACACAGACATACAGACAGACCGATGTAGCAGGAAGTCGAACACTTCAAGTTCGTTGGCGAAATCATGCATCTTAAAACCATTCATTCTTTGTAGGGATATCAGCAGAGAACCTGACGTCGCAAGTCGTACTAATGAAGGCTTTGCTCAAGGTAAAACCTTGTTCCGTCATAACTTAACAAACGGATTATGATGGCTCCGTTGGTCTAGATAGTGTAAAACACGGCTTGAGTAAGGTGTTATCATGTTCTTTTGTGGAAAATAGAGCAAGATTTTTTTAGTTATCTAGATTTGAGTTAACTTGACATCCATAGCTTGTTGCGATCGATTCTCATTATGCCAGGATTTGTTACCATATCTACAATTCATATTTTTGATTTTTATTTCTTGGTAGGTTCCAATGAATCTCATCCTGAGAATTCCTCAAGTGCAATGCAAAGATCAAGCGACCAGGCTTTGCCAGAATCTTCGGAAATGTCCGGTGAAGGACCTTCAGACACCGAAGGGCGTCGCCATGACAACAGAAACCATCTAACGAAACCAAAAAGTGGCGACACTCATTTTTATGATACGGCAGGAAGAGAGAACTCACAAAACGATGATTATGCCGTGATTGCAACAATTCCAAAACAAGCAAAGGTAATTCACTTTTAATTTCATTGACTGAGAAAATGTATTGAACGTTCGTTTTCCTCTCGTCTGATATTTCAAACGGGCCATTAGCTTTGGCTCTAACATATAGGTTTTCGTGCAAAAATCGAATATGATTTGAAAATGGGTCTCTACAACCATATGTCTGCTGGTATTTAATCTGACCCTTCATAACCCTTTCTTCGTTTCTTCCAGATTGTATGATTTAGTTATGTAGTTCATTAATTTAGATCAAAGACAGAAGTTCTCCTTCAGCCGACGATTCGTCAAAGCATTTCTATAACGTCCTCGAACGCGAGAATGATCTTTTGAGGGACCCAGAACCTGTTGACAACGATAAAGTATTTGTTGAAGCAAATCCTTTGTACGGGACTAATGATAGTGTAAGTGTAAGACTGATCGATTTGAAATTTAACACATCTTTTGTGGTTTATTTATGTTCTCTGACTCTTCAAAGTTACTTATGAACAAGTGACAACATTGATTGTGGTAGGAAGCAAGCCGGTTCATGGGAAATGAAGTTGTTGATGTTGTTGTTGTTGATGTTGTTCTTGTCGTTGATGCAGATGTTATTCTCCGAACATATTTTCAACCGTATACTTTTATTGTTATTTGTTATTGTTGTTGTTGGAGGTGTTGTTGTTGTCATTATTATTGTTAATACTATTGTTGCTGTTGTTGTTGTTATTAATGTTGTGCCAGCAAGACCGTAGGTCCGCGTTGGTGATGTTCCTGTTACTATTTCTGTAGTTTTGTGTTTTTGTTGTATTTAAAATCTACTGCTGCCTGCCTTAGCATTAATGCTGCCTTCCTTAACCCTTTATAACGTTTGATCAACACCGCTTTGTCTTTATTGCAAATTTCGAGATGTTTATTACTTTTGTTTTTTATAAAGACAAACGGTCTGAGTCATCCCGACATGCCTGAGGGAGTTAACGAGAAAGAAGTTGAGAGGAATTCATCCAGACAAACCTATGATGTCCCACAAACCACAGATAAGAAGCCGTAGTGCTCTTAATCCTTGTTCTTTTGCTCACATGAAAGCAAACTAATTCTGAGGATCTCATTTCATGATGTTACTTTAGAATACTTGTAGACATTTATAGTTTTAACACTGAACTAATCGTACTGTATTTACCAAATAATGGATACTCCGAATATCGTAAACATTTTATTCGACGTTTCGACTAGCTTCAATAGTCATTATCAGGAATGATAATGCTGTAATTTGATCATGTATATACAAAGAAAAGAGAAATGGCGTAGTCATGCATATATCTTATTCAGCTAAAAATGACAAGTTCTTTTCAAGTTTTAGTTCCGAGTTTGAGTGTTGGTTTTTGTCGGTGAATAGCTAGGGCTTGGAAAAGTAACAACTACCAGAGTTTTGTTTTTTTCTATTAATTTACAACTGTTGAAACCTACCTGGTACAGAATAATCGTATCTGAAACTTCGTACAAACCAATGTTGTAATTTTGATTATTCAAATTCTCATTAATGATAAAAAAGAAATAAAGGAATTCTAGATCTATTGGGTGAAAAGAAGTATTGTTGTGCAATATTGGCATTCTTGGCAATTTAAATTGATTTCCTAGTACGTCTTACGTCGTTGGCAGTAAGTAATCTTTGCGGTCGCGTTGCTACACTTATTTTGCTACCGCAAATATCTGAAGCTGAACGTCAGAAAAGCAGGCCTTTTGATCCTTGAAAGTGAAGGTAAATTCCGATATTTTCATCTCCATGTAAATTTACAAGAAATTAACCATTTGTACTTTACTGTTTTCATACAATCGAAAGTTCGTTTAATAATTTATGAGGAAAACGCAAAGGAAATAAGTGCAGACATAGTGGCAAATGTTATCTTAATTTCCATCAAGTTTCGACGACTTTCAGCCTGAGATTCTCCTAAAATACGACTGTTTTGGTTTTTTTGTTGCGAGGTATGATGCACTCGAAACAGCATTGATGTCAAAATTCCTGAATTAGCGTAAAATGCTGTGGTTATATCGCGTATTTTCATCACCTATATCTGCGGTTTGAAATCAGACCATGCAAACGCTTTTCGTGCTTGATATATTACGATTAGGCCTGCTTTATTCAGTGTGTTTGTTCTTTATTCAGTCACGTTTGTCGTGATAATCTTAAAAATTGGTTGTGAAGACTAGTAAATATTTACCTTGGAGAGCAGCAATACTTGACTTAAAGTCTTGAAAGGACGGAAGAAACTCTAAATAAATTTGACTGAGAGGTTTAACGAAAATTAAACGTGATGCATTTTGGCCTACAATTTATCCATTTTTATTCGACCAACTGGTATGAAATGAAATGCTTTCACTTAAAACTTGCAATGAGAATTTATCGAGAACCGAGGTTAAATAGTGCGGTGAACTGTTTGACCAAACTATGTTGAGTTGACATGACGATGAAATGAATTGATCTTAGTGGAACGCATTGATAACAGACCAAACACCACAACTTAAAATATACCCAGGAAAACGAAATCTGTTTATTTTGAAGGAAGACTGCATGCATCAAAATAAGTTTCAATAAACAAATAAAATAAATCTAAATAAGTCATTTTCACTAACAAAATATGCTTGCCAATGAACATTTTTTAACAATGGTTTAAGATTCGACAAATAATGCGAATGTGAAATATACATGGATCGACTTTAAAACTCTGGAATAATTTACTTTCGTCATCACCCAGTATTATTCTTCTAATAACTTGAATAGTTATTATATATTGATCAATAACTTTCGTCTTTACGTTGAATGCCTGACTGTCGAGACTACCTTTCACATGTCAATATTTGGGTGCGTTGGACAAAAAAACGATTTGGTTAAACCTAACGAAGTTGAGAAACATCGGGTTGCTGACGGCTTGCTAACATTGCTATCGAATTCTTTGCCGGTGACACTTAAGGAATATAAAAAACTTAGCTGTATCTTCGAGCGAAAGTGACACTGGTGTCTCTGTCAGTATGTTCGTGGCAATATTTCTGTGGGCAGCAGTTGGTTGTTGTTCAAACGTTTTGTCCTTAGAAGTGACAATTACACGAGGCACAAACGATGTAATTCAATTCTCCAACTGTACACGGAGCAACAGAACCTTTTGCAGAAAATTTAACGCAAATCCGTATGGAAATGACGAGAGGTTGTGCAGTTGCCAGTGCAAGTCTAACTTTGTGATGTATCGTGATCCAGGCGTCCTTAGGTCTATCAGATATGAACCAGGAAAGCCTAAATGTGTCTGGTGGAGCTACAATCATGAAGGTATAACAGTGTAGTGACTGAATTTTTGATGAATGTGATATTATAATGCCAGTAGATTTTTCCAGGCCGCTTTTATTTCGTTAAACGTTTTCTCGCCCTCTTAGTGTTCCGCTACATGGTACTAGACAGGGAAAATATTCTTTGTGAAGTTGTTTTCCACTGTGACATTGACTTATAATGACTGGAAGAGGAGACCCCTCGCTAAACGTGAGCTATGTCCAGGTGCTCAAAGCATTTTACTGAGCATGAATGTTGATTGTTGGTTGTATTTCTTCCGTTGACACTAAAATGTTTACGGAAATGCTTTTTCATTCTAGGCGATTGTTTGTTTAATTTAATGAATAGACATTGATTGACATAACCATTAGGCGTACAACTTCATGGGCTTCGTGCATGTTTAAAGGTGCTACATTAATTTTAATACATACAAGCGTAGAAATACCCAAGTCGGGACAAACCTACGGCAGGCTAGCAACAGGCTTTTTGAAGAAAAGTCTACCACTATTTCTCACATACCCTCGAACTTACTCGCTGACAAGTTTGGAGCAGGTTGTTTGAGATTTGTATGGCAAGGTGGGTGACTGCACCGGACTTGTTACAAGTTGTTCCAACAAGTCTGATATTTTGTGACTTTTCAGCGTAGCAGGTTATTACGACGTTGAAACCATAATCCCATGGCAACTTTGAAGAGGTAACGACATCGTGACTATTTGTTTACGTATTTGCTACAGGCCTTGAAAAGGTCACGAGTGATGAGATATTTAATGGAGTACCAGTAACTAAGTCCAATTCCAATCGTGTAACCTTTTATGAGCCAAACCAATCGCAAACGATGTTTTTGTCGTGGTTCATTTGTCCTGACTCATTTGCATTCCGTTCCGCTCATGAGAAGTTTCAGTTTTGAAACAGGAAATACAGGTTATAAACAGTCCAGTAGACTTAGTAGTGAAAATTCATAATTGTTAATGGTAATCAAGGCGTCTCTAATTAGTGTTATTTTACGGAATCGAATATGATTTACCGTCATCATCGCCATAACTACTCTTCGATTGCAGTGAAATCTTGCCAAGTTCTAATTATTACAATAATTCCGATGTTTAGGGTGTACTCGCTTCAAAATAAGCGGCCGACGTAGAGCTCGAAGACCTATTATCATTGACCTGGCGACAAATGGTGTTGTATCAGGTCTTGAAGCAAACATCAACGAAAGCTGTCTTGGCATCGTTCCTTATGTCAAGGAACCCGGAAATGAAACCTGGACGCGAGTCAATATCAGTTTCACTTTGCAAAAAATTTCTAACAACAACTACTCACTTCAGGTAAATAAGCATTTATTGTGTTATGCGGGTTTTGCTCAAGCCAAAATATAGTATATGCAGATGTATATGTATATGTATACGTATATGTATATATAAAATTAACAATGAATCGTGTATCTACCCATGGATATGTTTATGTCGATTGTGAAAACCAAGCTTAAAAGACAAGCCACGAGCTTGGATGTGCATAGTTCAACCCTTTTCCCAACTTTTACAAGTATCCACTTTCTTTCAACTGTTTATCATTATAATTTGTAATTATCTTTCCGATCTGTCACCTTTTAGATTGTGCGTCTACTAATCAGTTTATATAATGTTCGCACCATGATATTTTACAACACTGCATGAAGTAAGATAATATACTTTAATATTGAATGACTTGTTTTAGTGGCAACGTGACAGCAGTAATGCCTATCAAGGCATGGCAATGAGACTTGACGTTTGTGGCAAGAATCCAAACAGCAACTGTATTATGACCAAAGTTGGTGGAACATATACAGGTATATAAGTGGAAAAACGTCATATTTTGTAGTCCTTCTCTCGTATTTCATGTGAAGTAGTTCTTCCCAGATTGGTCAGGGACATCCGGTATGGATCGAACTGTTGAAGAAAACTGTTGAAGAAAACTGTTGAAGAACTGCAATTCCTCGTGTATGCGTTCAGCGTTAGTGTCATTTTGAAAGGAAGTGGAACTAAGAACAAATCAATGTTGTTCTCCTTGTACAAAAGGGATGATGTGATGCATAACTTTGTGATCGTTCTTACTCGAAAAAATCAGGAGTTCTACGTCATAATTTTACCAACGCTCGCCCAGTTCTTTAAAACCTTCCACTGTGCGTGATCCTAATCATGGCTGTAATATATTTGCTGAAAATACTCTTGAGTTCTTACTTGCTGTGCGTATTAATATTATATATCAATAGACTCTGGTAATGTGCTGAGAAACTTCCCGGCGAGTTTGTAAAGTTCGATTATCCTTCGCCGGGTAAGTCTGACAGAAAAGGAATGCCTTGTATTCCTACGTGAATCCTGTGGGGAACAAGAGGACCGTTTATTCAGAAGAATAGCAATAACAATGGCTCAAATAAGGCACAAACACTTTTATGAATGGCACCGCAGTGACGTTTTTCACAATTAGAATAGCCCAGGACTAATTTAAGTCGTGAAAATACGCGTATAAATAAACAAAAGACAGTGCACTAAATTTCCATGCTCTTCCGACAGTCCTCGATACTCCTCCACGAAGCCAAGTCATTTTTGGCCCAGTTGCAAGGACTCGTACTCGATCCGCGTAAAAGGAAGCGAAAGGAATCCCTCCCTTTTCTACACCGCTTCCTGAAACGTCAGAGTGAGTTAAACGGTGATATTTCGACTTGTTGATATTTCGACTCGATGATATTTCGACTGCAAAATTGTTTACGGATCTAAATTGGATTGGTTTGGTTCAAAGATCTTCGGGAAATTAAAATACCGTGGTATTCGCTTAGTTTAACTGCTTTGTATAATTTTGTCTGTTTAGATCCCAGGAAGTGCAAGCAGCGTACTATAGGTGGTCAGTGTTGCGTTTTTCCCTTCATAGTTAATGGAACAATTTACAATGATTGTTCTTACGACCAACGCTTTGACGAGCAGCCTTGGTGCGCAGTAAATATTAAGTTCAACATTGAACCATTTAACAGAGACTTCAGGGGTTTGTGTGCAGGTACGTTGTACAGTGTCAGCCACAGGTATCACATTGCAAAATAACGAAGGGAATGTTTAGGAATAAACGTTAGACCTAACAATTTATGCCCTTAATCATTTCAGACACATTATCTGCAATTAAGTTCGAAATGGCCATTAATTGCCGAAATGCTTGTTTATTTCTTTGAATGTTAATTTGTGTAATCATTTGATTATTCCTTGAATGATTGATTGATTCATTTATTCATGTATTCATTCGTTCATTCATTCATTCATTCCATTCTTTGGTTTATTTTCGTAGTCATTCATTCATTCACATTACTTCATTTTCTTTCATTCATTTACATTCGTTCATTTATATTCATTCATTCGTTCGTTCCTTTGCTCGTTCATTTATATATTTGTTTACATGTTTTGCTGTTCTTTGATATCAATACACAAATTTTTTCTTGCCTCTGTGTCATTGTAGGTGTAGCATTTTCGAGAGCTGTACCTAGTCTATCTTCAAATTTGTCTTCCCTTTCAAGCACAACATATCAGTTTCCAACGACATCACCTGCCTCATTATTGATTTTTTCTTCATCGACTACCTTCCCAACAATATCTACTCAAGAAACACTTAGTCCTAGCTCAAAATTCTCTGCAAAACTAACAGTAACTCCTTCACCAAGTTCATCATGTAAGAGGACTAGTATTGCGTTATATGTCAACTTTGATAAAATAAATCCTTTCTATCAGATAACAAGATATAACACGTGAAGAAGTTTGTCTCACTTTTAACATTGTCTGAAAACTCAAACAATGATTCTCATCTAAAGTTTGCTTTCTTGGAATTAGTTTTTACTTGTTCATTTGTTTATCATTCGTTGACTCAGTGGCGTGACGGACTATGGTCAGGGTTAGAGCAACTCCTAAGGGCCCCCGACCTCTAAGGGGCCCCAGATGAATTTGTAAAGACAATTGAGATAAAAGTCTTGACATATATGTCTATACCAAGGGGGGTGATGGGGCTGAACGAAAATCTCCTAAGGGCCCCCAATAGTTCCGTTATGCTACTGCGTTGACTCGTTCATTTATTTATTTATTCGTTTATTACTCATTTATTTAGTGACTTGTTTTTCCACTCTCTTATTGACATCTTTCTTCTCTTTTCTCTTAATTTCTTTCTTCCTTCCATTCATTCCATCTTTCCTTTCTTTCTTCTTTCTTCCATTCTTTCTTTCTTTGTCTCTTCTTTCCTTTCTTCCTTTCTTCCTTTCTTCCTTTCTTCCTTTCTTTCTTTCTTAGATTCATTCACTTTCCCCTTTCTCTTATTTAATTATTTCTTCTTTTACTTACTCTAATGTTCCTCCATAAATGCACAACTTTTATATTGTTTCTCCCATCTTGTAGCCTTATCATCTTTGACAGCTCTAGCTAGTCCTTCAATAAGTTCATCTTCCCCATCCAGCACAGTATACCAGTTTCCAAGAACACCAATCCCAACACTGGCCACGTTTTCATCTTTGACGGAGGTTTTTTCATCGTCCAGCTCTAGTCCTGAAATGTCAGCTCCAGAAACATTTACCGACATCCCTAGTTCTAAAACGTCAACACAGCCAAAAGTAACTCCCTCGCCAAGCTCTCCACGTAAGGACTAGCATTCCATCACTTCTGAATAAACTTTAAATAAAACAAATTCAAAGAGCTACATAGGAAGACATTAAATGTTTATAAGTCTGAGTGTTTATTTGTTTACTTATTTGCTTATTTACTTACTTATTTATTTATTTACTTATTTATTTATTTATCTATTTGATTAAATTGCCCTTCGATAGTTAGAGAAGACTTTTTTCCTTTCTCCTTCCATGTAGCTATTTCATCCACGACAGCTGAACCAATTCCATCGATAAATTCATCTTCCCTTTCAAGTACAGAATACCAATTTGTAACATCACCAATCTCAACATTGTCCACGTTTCAATCGGTAGAGAAGATTTTTTCATCGTCTACCTCTACTCCTGTAATATCAGCTCCAGAAACATTTACTGATGTCTCTAGTTTTAAAACGTTTACAAAATCAAAAGTAACTCCTCCGCCAAGCTCTGCACGTAAGACGACTAGCATTCCATACTTTCTCAATAAAAGTTTAATAAAACAGTTCCAAGAGCTACATTTTGAAGTCATAAGATATCCATAAGTCTAGTGTTTATTTATTTAATTATTTAATTATTTAATTATTTGATCATTTAATCATTTAAATACTTAATTATTTATTTATTAATTATTTAGTTATTTTATTATTTGTTTATTTGTTTATTAATTTATTAAATTGTCCTTTTATAGTTATAGAAGATCTTTCTGTTCCTTCTTTGTAGCTATATCATCCTCGACAGTTCTACCTAGTCTATCGATAAATTCATCTTCCCCTTCAGGCACAGCCCACCAATTTCTAACATCACCAATTCCAAGATTGTCCACATTTCAATTTGTCACGGAGATTTTTCCAACGTTCACCTCTACTCCTCAAATATCAGGTCAAGAGACATTAACAGGCATCTCTGGTCTCAAATCTTCAACAAAACCAACGGCAACTCCTTCGCTAAGCTCTCCGCGTAAGACGACCATTATTCCATAATTTGTGTGTTAATGAACTTTAATACAGTGAATTCCAAGTGTTAAATACAAAAATTTAAAATTTCCATAATTTTGAGTGCCCCCACGTGGCGGACAAACTTTGAAGATTGTCGTAAAACTTATGGGGTGTGACACGTACCAAAAGTTGGCGTTTTTATAATCAAAGAGATGAAACCAACCAACGCGTCAAACAAGCTATCAACCAACCAACCAACCAACCAGCCAATCAATCAATCAATCAATGGATCAATCAATCAATCAATTAACCAATCAAGCAATCAACCAACCAGTCGACCAACCAACCAAACTATCCATCCGTCCATCTATCCGTCTATTCATCAATCAATCAATTATTCAATTGATCAGTCAAACATTTGTTCATTCTTTCATTCATTCATTTGTCCATTCGTTCTTTCATTCATTTATTGATTCATTCATTCGTCCTTTCAATTGTTCTTTCATTCCTCCATTTATTTATTTATTTATTTACTAATAGTCATGATCATTTAAAATTACACATAATTTTTGTTTATCTCGTTGTAGCAACGTCATCCACGACAGCTCTACCTAGTCCATCCGTCGCTACACCTGTTTCTCCCAGAGTGCTTTACCAGTATCTAACGTCACCAATCCCAACAGTGTCCACTTTGACATCTTTTTCGGAATTTTCTTCATCATACACATCTGCTACTCCAATATCAGCTCAAGAAACACCTACAGGTACCTCTGATTTCAAATCCTCAACAAAAACGACAACTCCTTCGCTAAGCTTTCCAGATAGCCAGACTTCTATTTCCTATATTTGCCAGTAAATAAACTTTAATAAATTAAATTTCAAGTTTTGTATAGGAAGATGTAGCGTGTTCATAAGTTTGAGTGTCTCCAAATGGTGGACGAATTCAGAAAAATTATTCTGATTTACATTGCTTTCGAGATAGTCTTAAAGATTAAGAAGTGTAATGCTTGCCTAATGTTTGCTTTTTTATAATACATTAGTTTATTAATTTATTTAATTGATTGTGTATTTGTTTATTTGGTCGTTTATTTTTCCTTCTTTTTGTGTTCTTATAGCAACAACCTTTTCCACCGCTAGCCCTAGTTTACTGGCAAATTCTTCCGCTTCAAGCGCTGTGATTCAGTTTTCAACGGAGATTTTGTTGTCTTCCACCTTAACGCCGCAAGTCTCAGTTCAAGTAACATTGACAGATGTCTCAAGTTCCAAATCTTCTGTAGAGGCAGTGGCAACGCCTTCGCCGACCACTCTAGACCTTACAATTGTCACCCTTACGTCAAGAACCGTGACATTTCGCAACCCGTCAGCAAATGAATCGAGTGACTCCTCTAGAATTCTCAGTGTCGTTATTGGAGTAGCTGTGGCTTTAGTGGTGTTATTGATTATAGGTCTGATTGCTGTTATCTGCATTCCTCGCAGGAAGGGAAAAGTGTAAGTAACAGCTTAAACTTTGAAGTGAGGAAGTGAACACACAGAGGATAGGCGGAGTACTGGAGTAATAGAGGTAGGGAGAAAAGGAAGGACAGAAAGCAGGTTGGACTAAGATTGGCAGGAAAGTTGAAATGATGTAGGCGATAAAGAGATGGGTGTATACAGACAGAATAAAAGATACTCGAAAATAGACAGACTTTGGCTCCGATAGAAAGATGAAACAGACGATAAAGGCGGAACGATATGTAGACAG
Source organism: Heliopora coerulea (assembly GCA_030142905.1). Classification (NCBI taxonomy): domain Eukaryota; kingdom Metazoa; phylum Cnidaria; class Anthozoa; order Scleralcyonacea; family Helioporidae; genus Heliopora; species Heliopora coerulea. The sequence continues at coordinate 220,778 of JASJOG010000278.1, read as the reverse complement.
ACCAAAGGCTGGCCAGTGGATGGATGGACAGATATACTGGTGGTAGGACAGACAGACCGACAGACAGAATGGTCGAACAAAAGATTACAAGAAGAACACCTTAACTCCCTTCGTGAAATCAATCAATCTTAAATTTATTTATCTTTATAGTCATATCAATGAGAAAGTTAACATCGGAAATCGTACTAACCAAGGCTTTGAAGGTAAGGTCATTTTTCGTCATAACTGTGCAATTATTTTAATCACGGCAGCGAAACAATGTGGAAGGAATGTTGCACTACTTTAAGCAGCCACTCTCAGGAAAGTCGTGTTGGGCAAGAAGCGTTGCTCCTTTTTTGCAAAACTATAAAATCTTTTTACTTACTTCAGTAAACAAGAAATCAGTTTCATGAACTCTTTTTAATACTATTTAAAATCCTACGATACTCTCACTTTTCTACATTTTATAATTTTAATCGTTCTTTCCTGCCAGCTTCCTATGCATGCGCCCCTGAAAGTTCTCCCAAGAAGGTGGAAAAGTTAGATAACCCCGTTTATTTTGAATCATTGGAAATGACTCCAGAAGGACCCTTGGACCAGGAAGAAACTCAAAGTCATCCTGACATGTCTGGTAAAACTGATGGCGAACCAGCAAAATCAAAATCATCTCGGAGCATTTTTGACCCACCTGAGTCCACAGATAAGGAACAGTAGCCTTGCTTTCTTTATTACTTTTTCATTTGCGGAAGTAAACTACTTCTCGAATTCTCATTTTTTTATTTCTCCTTGAATCACTTGTAAACCTGTATAACTTTGTGTTTCAGTCCTGTAGTTTTGAACCTGATTTCAATTCAACGTTGCAACAAACTGAAAGGCAATGGGGAAATATTGTACAGCTTCCTTCCCTTGGAAAACCATGATCAGTGAAATCACTGATACCCATTTCTGGAAAATTTTAAGAAATAAGAACGTCAATTTTACTTTTGGTCGTATCTTTGACAGCGAAACACGTCAGAAAAAGTCGCCCATCTAATCTTGAAGTTTAGTTTACGGTCGACTATTGTAGGAATCTACTCAGATATTTTGTAGAGGAAATTTCCACGTTTACTGCAGAAATAATGTCGATAGTTATAATCGTTTGATTTAAATTGTAGTCCTTTCTTATTAATAACTTAATCTGTTGCCTTATAAGACGACTGTGTTCACTGTAGAGTAAAAATAACTTTTAGTGTAAAACATAGTATGATTTATGTATTTATATGCATTGTTGTCCATTGAGACAAAAAAGTAATGTGCTTGCTTCTCAGCGGAGATTAGCGTTTTGAGTGCATCGGAATCACGACGATAATTTAAAATCTGTCATATTTGTCACTGTCCATTGTCACTGGCCACAAAAAGCCTACTCAGCTTCATAAACTTTCGTGTGTTTTTTTCCTCAACAAAAAGTGTATAGGTAAACACAACCATCACAGTTTACACCAAAAGATTAACAGTTGTCCTATTGGTTAGGAAAAAAGCGACTTAATTTTTGAAGAGACGTGCTGAACCAATCTTTCTACAACCTGTATAATGATAATAATCACAATAACAATAACTATAACTATAACAATAACTATAACAATAACTATAACAATAACTATAACAATAACAATAACTATAACAATAACTATAACAATAACAATAACTATAATAATAACTATAACAATAACTATAACAATAACTATAACAATAACTATAACAATAACTATAAAAATAACTATAACAATAACTATAACAATAACTATAACAATAACTATAACAATAACTATAACAATAACTATAACAATAACTATAACAATAACTATAACAATAACTATAGCAATAACTATAACAATAACTATAACTATAAAAATAACTATAATAATAATAATGATAATAATAATAATCAAGGTCTTTAATAATAAGAATACATCAAACGTGTATCTTTACAATCAATGAATAATTTACTAACTCTAATATTATATGCCATTATACTACTTCATAAATTTGAAAACGTATCCGGTTTGGTATCTTGATTCCAAAGATTCGCATTGAGCATTCATTCTGGAAATAATCCTGTAATAGATTTTAATGGGATGAAAACGGGATAAAAGGAGAGAAGAAAGTGTAAGCCGGCTAAAAAGGTTAGACAATCCCTTGGTAACTTTGTCAAACTTTTATCCGCCATCGCCAACTTGCGGGCGTGGCATATCAGATGAGGCAATCACGTGAATAATCGGGCTCGGCAGGCTCAAACCCGGATCGGATGGAAGAGAAACGTTTTACACATTTTATTGTAGAATTGAATTTACTTCGGTGTCAGAACTGTACGGTCAACAACACGCTGCAGTTTGAAGGACGGTAAGTTTAATTTGCCTGTTTACGTGTATGATAAATTGTATAACTTTGTTTGTTAGAACTAGTTAGGCTACTAATAATGCCGAAAACTCAGAGAATAGTCATGGAGTTGCATGACTTTGGTCACTAATTTTTGCATTATGTTTAACACGCATAAGCTTCCTTTGTAACAGAGATATCTCAATAACCTGAAACTCGGCTATAAAACGAATAAAAATTTAGGGCACGTCTCTGGCTTTACTGAAGAAGCGCATCCGAACACACGAGCCGTAGGTCATCAGGTCAAAACTACCTTGGAGACCCAGACAATGGCCATGCTAATGCAGTTTTGCACCTCAGCCATATAAATGCAAGTAATGTGATTAAATTATATATCATTCGACAGTTTATTACCTGAAAATTACAGTGATACTATGATACCAAACATTCACTGCAAACATAATGCATTATAGCCTTAAAGAACATCCCTGTTACTTGGCGCCATGTTTGAATGTTTCTTTGTACTTCTTCGAAAATGTGTGTAAACGCAAAGGTTAGATTGGGGCAGGGGTGTAGTGGAGGGGGGGCTCAGTGGGGCTGAGCCCCCCTTATTAAAATTCCATGGCAATTTGGGAGTGCTGAGTCCCCCTTTATATTTTTTTGCAGATTGTGTAACTTTAATCATGTTTGAATATTCTGTGAAATTTATGTAAAGATATTCAGTCATTTCCAACAAGACTGATTTCAGTTATTTCTAGTCAGCCATAACATGTGCCGCCCAAGTACTGATCGTGGCGATTGTATTCCTAATATTTCACCTTTTACAAACACAGAAACACTGTTAAATGTTAATTACAGAATTACTGTTACCAAAAATAAAAAAAAATAGCATTTTTCAAGTTCATCATTTTTTCAGACCTCCCCTGATGTTCAGGACACTGTGTTGGTGAGCCCCCCTTGTTAAAGTTCCAGGACTACACCACTGGATTAGGGTTAGCATTAGGATTAGCATTAGGATTAGGGTTTATACACATTTTTGGGGCTTTTAAAGAGTGAAGAAACAATGGAGAGGGACTATACTTAAATTGTAAATAAATCCATAAACTTTAAGGTCTTGAGTTCTCGGTTCATTGTTGACGCTCATGAACTTCAATGTGCCTGGTTTTTTTCTGGCTATAATACCTTATATTTGAAGTGAATCCTTGATATTACTGTATCACTGTAATTTCTGGGTAAGAAGCTGTCGACTGATATGTGATTTACCTAAGTTACTTGTATTTATGTAGTTGATGTGCAAAACTACATTAGTGCCAATAATGGCTATAGACCTCCCACATTTTATTCTCGTGTTCGAGGAAAAGTACTGATTAAAAGAGTTTACGTAAATTTTTTAACGTGTTGAACTTCAGAACTTTAAAGTTGCTCCTCAGGTGGGTTGTTTAGTGTAAAAGTGCTAATGGTCTATACCTCAGTAGTCATATTTTTCTAGGTTTCTCGTTGTTTGATTGAACTGTACCATCTAGTTAAAAAACTCATTAATAATTCACAAAAGATTTTGGCTCCTAATCAGTATGCTGTAAGTGGCATACAGGATACTAATTAGAATTATGAACTTTTCTCTTCGATTTTCTGCATTAAAATATACCAAAACTTCAAAATAACCAGTAAACCTGGCCATTTAAATGGATTTGTATTTTAAGAAAGATGCAATATTTGTGTCCAATCTGTATGAGATTTACTATGGCTTGCCTTGTAAATCACATACAGATTGGCTGCTCATATTGTATCTATTACTTATGACAGAATTTAGTGAGATAAATGTACTTAGTTGGTCCAAAAAATTGATTGCTTCCAAAATGCCATTCATGTGGTAAAAAGCAGCAAGAATTTGTAAGCCAATGAGGGTATAAGACATTACCTGAAGCAACCTTTACAGGGGTGCAGCTAACAATTTTGAAGGGCAGGGGTTGGATGGCAGTATCAAGGCACTGTAATGGGTGATTTTGATCATTTCAAGTGAAGTAGATCTATGTGGCTTTGAGAAATGAGGGCAAAAAGCTGTCACTAAAAGGGCACATATAAGACCTCCCACAAAAGGGCAGATAATTCAGAATTTCAAGAATCTTCTTCATGAAACATGCCCCAAGAAATCCTTAAAACTGCACACTATATATGCTTTCACACCTTGGACCTACACTTCTGCATATAGCTTGAGGCCTTGTTCTGTCAAGCCATGTGACCCCTGATTTTTTACTGTTAACACCAAATAATATCCCATTTATCCATTTCAAATACAACTAAAATAATATCCATTGCTAATGAACTCTTGCCAACACAATCAAAACCACCATGGTTACCAATATAAAGTAGTAGTGAGCATCAAAAACCTATGTAGATTGAAATGGTCACCCGTAATTTCTTGGCTAAATTTAGTAGCCAAAAAATATGTCCTTGACACATTTGTCACCCTCTTAAAGTGAGAGTGGGTGAAAAAATTAAGTATTGGCCACACCATGCAATCAGATGGTGAGGGTGTCTTAACTAAACTATACAAGGTCAAAATTTAGAGCAATGGGGAAGGATTATGTACTTACATACCTTGCTATAAGAAGATTCCTTCTCAGTTTCCCCTGTGCCTACATAACTGATTTTTAACTTACAGTTGTCAGTAATTGTGGTTTTTTAGATTTTGATTTCAATGCAAACTAGAGTCATTTTGACATAACAAGGTCCTCTCAAGGAAAGTTTGTGGGGCTCATTGATGTTCCATACAAAGAGATGACATAAAACAAAAACAAACCAACCAAAATATCAAAAAAAGTACCTTGTAGTTATCACATGTACAGCTTAAAGCAATGGAACAATGTCACTGGTCTTGACTGAAATCCTATTCTCACACAAATTTTATTTCACTTAAATAATGGATAATCACAATTCACTTTCTTACCTCTACATATGCCCGCAGTTTTCCCAGAGTCATAGACTGGACCTTCACTTTACACACTCTTCACTCTTTAAAATTTTTCTTGAGCTCAAACTAACTAAGCTCTTTTGGTTTTAAACAGTGAAAAAAAGTTGAACCTCATGACTAGCCCCAAGAGATGAGCTTCCCATGGATGACTTTCCTTATTACATCTATGGAGTTGGTTCCCAAAAGCTGAGGAGTATGGAGAGATTTCCCAGAAGCAAAATGTTTATATGGAGGTATGTGGTTTGTTTCAGGTGACATGTTATATATTGCACAGGCACTCCAATAATTGGAGTATGTACCTGTATGTATATTATATTTGTGCCTGTATGTATATTATATTTTTATAAAGGCAGATAATGTGTTACATAATATTATTTAATATGATATCAATTGGTTGGGAAAATGGTTAAATTGAGTTTGGTTTTGTTTGGTGAACTGTTTTAAAAAATAAGTTTTATTTGGGATATTTTGGACTGCCCTTTATTCAGTTGAAATAACATATTGAGCCGTAGTAAGAACTTGATTCAATACCAAAAACTAAGGGGTACATACTAACTGAAGTCAAAGGGGAAGTCGAACTTTTTAAACACCTTTCCAGGTGGGCGCTCTCCCACTGACGAGTAAAATCGTGCGCCATTAGGCAGAGTTAATCGAAGTCTTATCCCGCTCGAAAAGAGTTAAAGATCTTAGACGTGTTTTCATGGTAGATTAAAAAAACTCATGAGTCTGATATATCTCATTGAACAAACAAATATTTTGGGCCTTCTTTGTTTTTTAATTGTGACCAGTAGGGCGATATTTCCTGGGTTCCTATAACGTATGATTCGATACCATAGTCCAAATGTACATGGAAGACGTACCATTTATTGATGTTATGACTGATGTAGTGCATGCTGCTGTATAGCCTTAAGTACAGCCAAGGATTGATAATGAACTGAAAGGAACCACAAAGGAATTTGCAATGGCAAGTTATTCAAACGCGATTGTAAATGCGCGAGGTCAGATTGTACATTCGTCCAGTTCGTATCTTTAATACGTAGAACGATTTGTGAATCTCTTTCTATGCGAGACATTTTTGTGGAAATAATTGTTAACTAGAAATTGCATATAGATAATTTTCTTGGAGAATATTTAATATGACTCTTGGTTGGTTGATTTTGAGAGTAATATCATGGCTGTTACCTGTACAGTAGATTGTAAACAGGTTTCTTCCTGGATGTTCAAGTACATGGGTTAGAACGAAGCGTGCTACAAATATTCTCTAATTTTTTGGTCGCAGTTGGAGTCAATATTCAACGTAACAAGGAGAAAAACACTTTCGAAACCCTCGCGAAGCTTTGTTATTTTCCTTTTTATCTGGCCTCGCATCCAGAATTACGTAACGGCCCCATAGAAAAGGCCAAATGTTGCTCACAACAGTCACAAGCCTTAATAACATTTTCTAAACCTTCCAGTTTCACAAGCGAGTATCTGTCTTGAGCGCAGCGTGGCTGAGTTACAGCAAGCAAACGCCAAACTTTCATTTTCAAACAGACATGTGAGTAAAGTCGAACAAATTTTAAGTTATGGTAACCTGACTATTATTTATCGACGTTTGGGAAAATATTGCATCCATCACGCCGAACTTAACATAAGTACTTGAATGAGAACAAAGAAGCTCATTTAGGAGCAAGCAGCCTTAAACTGCATCTTCCCTGAACGATTAATATCGGACTATTTCCGTCTCTATAAACATCCGTTTGTAAGAGTGGGTGACACACTTCTTTATCGGCAAGTAATAAATCAACATGGACGCAGCCTTGTACCTAAAGGCTTTGCTTGTTCTACTTTCGTCTTTGTTCACGGCGAAAGGCCAGTTCGCAATTGTTCGAGGTAGCCGCGATATTTTTCGCAACTTGAGTAGCTGCTCAACTGCTACCCCAAACTTCTGCTACAATTCGAACGCGGAAATGAGTTTGAACGACAACTGTATTTGCCGATGCAAGGCCAACTATACGTTGTACAGAAATCCGGACGTCAAGGTGAGTGGTGGAAAGTTTGTCAGCAGGGGAAAGCCTGGATGTGTTTGGTACGCTAACCACAGACTCGGTAAGTCAATCAATATTACTTATTTATCCATATTATACAGCACAAAAATCTATTATTCCTCTTATTATTTTTATATTTTTATGTTTAGTTAAATTGGAAGGCGGGCTTTCGCTTTTTACATATTAGAGATTTCACTTCGATAGATATTCCGAAAAATCTCCCTTTCGATTACTTTGTTAATTCTTTTTGGCCAGGATTTGTGGTATATTGAGAGAATACGCAGTTAGTTAGCCGCACACTAAACCTATTTACCCTGTATTTATCAGTATAGTTCCCTCTTAATCCACTTCCTTGTTCAATCTGTTTGCATTAAACAAATGGTTATCTTCGAAAAATAGCACATGACAGCATGAGAGCTTTGCTTTAAGTAAAGATTTACACTAATTTGTTATTTTGAGGTTATACTTTTTAACGTATATTAGTTCTAATGCTGAGAAAACACCGCTCCAATCGATCACTCTATGTTGGTTCAATATTGTTCTTTTTCTTTATTTTTTGATTAAGTGCACGACCAAATCAATCACAGGTGACATTTTCAATCACTCACTTGCCTAAACGTAACTCTCGCACGAATATATTCGGCTTAAGTGTCTTGCTCTTTTGCTGAAAAGAAAAAAAAAACTTACAAGTTGCAAGCTTTTTCTTTGACGTGTTTAGAATGTTTCCACATTCGAAAACTGAAGTCTTCAAGAAATGACGAAGAACGCGCGTTAGAATTGGATTTACGAAACCCTGGTGCAGTCGTAGTCCATTCAGACTATGACATGCAAGGCTGTTCGGTGCTGGAGACATCTATAAAATATCCTGAGGAAAGTGATTTTAGAGTAACGAATGGGTTGCTCTCTGCTTTTCGTTTGGAAGCCCATCGCCTTCGAATCCAGGTACATTTTTTATGTATTTCTTTGTTGTTGTGAAGATATTGGGAATGGGACGCACCATATGCTGGCTGTTTCTTTCTTTTCGATTTGAATGGCTGTTTTAGTCGTTAGTTCAGGAATCTCCTTATCGAAGGCTGACTGTCCCGTAAGACATTTTCTTTGCAATGAATCGTACATTAACTCGTCGAACCATCATGAAAATGGAATCCTTACATGGAGAAAATAACCCAAACCTCATCCCTACGATATTCTTTGTTAACAGCAAATCACAAGACCCCCTATATCTTCAAATGATTTTCGAATTATTTTCTATTGGATTATATTATTCGTTCAAAATCAGTTGATTTGCGCTGATGCATTTGTTTTCTTAATTCTCCCATTTCCATCCACTTGTCTCTCTTTGCAGTTTAACTTGGACATAATTTGAAAAAGATATTTTTACTTCCATCCTCCGATTGGTTTAAAACGTCATTAGAATTCAGTTTGTCGCCATACATGTTTAGGTCGATGTCATTCGTAAAAATATCTCTTAAGATATCGACCCGTTGCTCAGAACTAACATTTATAATCCGACTTAGCATGCGATTGTGATGTTTAAGGAACCCATGCAAACATTACGAAGAAATTCAAAGAAAACATTCACCGGGAGTACAATACAGTTTGATATAAAAACATTCTTTTAATTAAGATTTTAAACAAGATAAAATAACTTCAAAATTAGGACAAAATTTATACATAGTTATGTTAAGGTGATAAGATACATATCATATCGTTAACTAGGTTAAATCATCTTTGTCATTTTCAGTCAAAATCAAGTTGCAAAATTTAACTCAAAGGAAGAAGTTGTTTTCACTAAAGCAATAAAACTCCTCGTAACGTTAAAACCTGGTTTACACTTGAACATAAGCATAAGCATAAGGTTAGAACAAAACACGAAACAAAGGAATGAAGTCAAGCTTGCGACATAAGGATCGTCGTAATCATAAGCATAAGATCATAGTCCAAGTATAAGCAAAGAGCCGAACAAAAGACGAAACAAACAAAAGTTCTTGTTGTTTTATCTTCGCAAGTCTCGGAGGAGATGTCATGCTTTGTTTTCGTTTAGATCTTGTCGTTATGGTTATGTCGCTCGTGTGAACCAGGCTTAAAGAACCGTTGGATATTAGGGACTAAGATGGAGGTCAAATAGGTCAGACTTCCACGAAAATTGTAAAGAGTAGGAGGAGCTAAACTTGTGTTTACATTTTTTCATATAAACGCGAAAATGTCTTAAATCATATGCTTGCCGAAAATTTACTGAACGTCAGCAAACCTGTCGTCTGTCTAGAAAAATTCATTTCCCCTTTAAAGGGAAATAAACAAGTCATTTGGTCATTGTCCACCTTGACACTCAGAGGCAAATGAAGCCGTAAAGCCAACAAAAACCGACAACTAATTGTGAAATCAAATCGTTAGAATTTGGCGAGACACTCAGAAGCCAAAGCTTCTTTTGAATTCATACTTTATTGTTCTTGATGGGAATTAAAAAATCAGACCGAATCAGAGTTTTCTTCTGCAGCATTTGCACGTAAATGTGTCCTTTTTGGCGTCCTAGATTTTTGAGAGTCTGTTTTACTATCACTTTTGATCGGTGTTACCTTTAGAAAGATATCAAGTTGTCTAGACAGCATCATGGTGTAGCATATAGCAAATAAATCAATAACATGTTTCTAGTGCGTTGTATATTAATCTTCGTCTACCATTGCAATCAATTTCCCGACAAACAAAATTACTCTTTTCCGGTTCCAATAGTAACTACCCCGGTTTAACTTATAGATTTAACGTTCCTTGAATACCAATGGGAAAGGGTTTTTCTGTGATCTTTTTGCTCTTCCGTCCAAGTAGCATTTAAACTATATTGTTAATTTTTGACTTAATATTTGAATTGCAGTTCTTGTATTAGAAAATATCTGATTGTCGTGAAGAATATTTCGATGATACTTCGGCAAATTCCAGAGGTTTTATGATTCTTATGTTGAAAATCTTATCTTGAAATGGTGATCGATCAATTTTCCATAGATTTCACTTTCATACCATTTTCTCCTAAGTCTTCCAATTTTGTGGAGTATACATTTGCGTGACCATTGCTATACCAACGGCTTTCTGTTTGTAAATATTTGTAACCATAAACGCAATTAAACAATAAGAAATGTAATAGGATAAACTCTAGAATATTCCGTACATGGAATGAAAAAACTTGCATGAAAGCAGAACTGTGTTGTTGAGTACACATTACATGCCCAATGAGCAAACCCTAATGTGTTTGTGAAGTATGTCCCTCTGTCTGTCTGTCTGTCTGTCTGTCAGTCCGTAGATCGTCTATCATATTTCTAATCTTGCGCATACGCAAGACCAGTAGGTCGATTAAATATTTTTATATTATACATTTACTAGAGACTATCCACTGGCATTAACTTGATATTACTTTTCAATAAATCCTTTTTAGTGGAACACGACAAACACGACATATGAAGGAACAATTGTGCACGGTGTGTTCCACAACTGTTCAAGAGATATTCCGCTACCGAGACGTTGCTTTGTTGCTAAAATTTCTGGAGTTTATACGGGTATAGTTTCATTAGTGGTTCTTAGGATTATTTCTAAATACTAGATTACTGATAAGGTGGGGTTATTTCTGATGCAAAAAAACCCCTTAATGGCTGGGTTAAAATATCCGAGTTGCGGGATCTGAATGTTGAAAAACTAGCTAAAGGGTATGGGACTATGGGTGGCAAAATTTTAGATTTCAAAGAACTTTCTCGTTGGCAAAGTGATTTAGAATGAGACTTGAGTATTTATATGGATCCTGTTAAAAAGTACACCCACCGTGTTGTTGTACCTCATGGTATGATAAATTTTGAAGTAAAGTTGGATTACTTGCACAAGACATGATTAAGGTCCACCAGATAAAATATGACGCAGCTCACGTAAGACTCAGCTCAGATAAAACTCGAAAGCTAGAATGAAATAAACGAAACCCATGTCCGCGTCTGAAGCAAGCTGTGTCCAGGACAAGACATGCAAGTGTGGGTATTAGTGTGTAACTTTCAGTGAAATTGTGAACAGTATAAGTGGATTGTACATTAAATTTCCTTACAAATTTCCTTATAAATTTCCTTTAAATTACCTTAGGCGTGCCTTGTATTAGTCCCTTCTTATTTCTTTCTTATAAATGATCCTATCAAAATCTGACTTATATAGTTTAATCATTGCAATCGATGGAAAACGTTCAACCTCTCTTTTCTACAGATAACTGCAAGGTGCGAGCCGCAAATGGAGACTGCTGTATTTTCCCTTTCACTTACAAAGGAAAAGTGTACAAATCTTGTACGTCGGTCGACAGTCCCATACCGTGGTGTGCTGTCAGGCTTCGGTTTCACAATGAGTCCAACTGGCGGGAAAATTGCACAAGTATGGACAAACTATTTATCTTTGACGTTTGATTTTGTAGCTACTCTGCGTGCGTAACGTTCACATTTGTGCATTGGGGTTTATAGACTGCTTAATATTCAAAGATATGTTGGGCTTTAATGTTAAATTTCCACTCTATGATTAAATTCTTATTAACACAAGTATAAACATCAAGAACTTCAGCACAGGCACGCAGTATCATCTATGATGAAAGACAGTAATCAGTAATGGATACAAGATACATGGCCAAACTCTCTGGGGTTGATTAATTTTTATTTTTATAAATCCCATACAACTCAAACGCAGATGTTGAATGCTTATTAAGATTCAAGTATTTAATGCCAATAAATGTCCACGTTTAACCAAATATTCTACAGGTACAAGCCATCTTAGACGTGTAAATCTAAGGAAATATCTAGGGAAGTCGGGATGATTCAGCATCTGGACTTCAACTACAAATGCGACTTTTTATTTTGGCTCAATGTTTTCCTGTTTCAACTACCATGGAAACATACTACCTTGATTGAAGTATTTCCTTGCCAGTGTGTATACTCATTTAGAAATATACGCCCAAGGACGTGTTTACCTAAGTTAAATTTACCAACTTAAAGCCAAAGTAAGACGATTAACTCCAACTTCGTGCTTCATACACAGGGACTTTTGTCCCTTCGGGCAAGGAAAAATCCCCGGATACGAGGTTTCGATCATGAGATATACTGTACATTTGTGTGTGTGTGTTTTTTTTGTTCATGAATTACTGATATAAACAGTCTATTAACTTTTGAATCGTTGTTCAATAATACGTTTGGTTTGCAATAGTTTACTGAAGAATTTAAGTTTATACAAATGTAATTTACTCCACTTGCATGTCATGTGCTTTCCACTGATGAGACCTTAGTTCATAAAGACACGTTCTCAGGTGAACCGAGAACAATGTTCTGAAGTTCTCAGATTCCCGGCAATTTATTGTATTAAAGTCACATCGAACTTATGAATTTTCTCGTCTTTGTCTAGATACTCCTCAAATCACGTCAAGTTCTTCAATCGCCTTGAGCAGTATTTCACAAACTCCATCCCTGAAGGAAACTTTTTCTGCCGTGCAGATATCACGCATATCAACGTCGACGTCTTCAACGAGACTTAAACCTCTTAACTCAGAACCAACTAGACCGATTACTACACCAAGCTCACGAGTAGATTTCTCGTCAGCAGTTCGCATTGGCCAAGAAATCCAAGCTAGGACTCCGCTTCCTTCAGGAAGAATATCTCCAAATTTTATTTCCATGAACAGTCGAGAAATTTCTTCCAGTATCTGGATGAGAACCTACGCTACTCCGAGTAGCGTTTCCATTTCCGCAGAGGACTCCATATCCCCAGAAGTCCAACGTTCTTCTGCAACTGCTGCCTATCCCGAGCGTGTAAACGTTGAGTTAGTGTCTGACCCTCGAGACAGTGAAAACAGGCGAACAATTCCAATTAAAACTTCAATAACAGAGTATTTTCCTGAAAGTAAATACCACATGACTGCTTCTGATCAAGAACCCAACCCATCTATATCGAAGGTACTAGTACTCTTGGCATACCTAAAACATCAATACCTTATAAAAGCGTTGTATAACAACTGAAGATTTCAGACTAATACTTTACCTGGCTCAGTTTGCGTTTGACAGCTTTCTTAAGTTACTCTGGCGAACTCCCGATCATTTTACTGTGGAAAGGGACTAATAATTTTTCCTAGTACCAGCGCCAGTAAACTACTGAAGGAGCCAGCATCGTCGGGAAAGAATTTAAGCCTACTTTCTGATTGCTGTTAGATTAAATTTATCATTGTACATTACAATCGGTGAATTTCATTAGCGATCTTCTTAATATCCGCTGATAGTGTAAAAATGACATCACCTCAGTCGGATGGGTTTGGTAATTGATAAAATATCAAATTTGTGCTAAAACAATAAGACAGCTCTCTCTCTCGTTTTAATGGAGCAAAAGTCAACGTGGGCTTCGCCATCGTTAAATGATCATAGAAAAGTTGGCCTTGCTTGCTAATGGTTGAGCAGAATTGGTGTATTTTTAAATAATTAGTTTAGTTTTATTATAATTCTTGCTAACTAATTGGTATATTTTAACGTAATTAGTTTAGTTTATCATACTCTGTATATTGATAAACAAGTCGTATATTTTATCGGTATTATGTGTAATTTTAACCTATATGTTTGGCACACAGTTGGGTTGGGTTTCCTTCTTTCAATAATTATCGCATTTTGTTTAGGTAACTACACCAGAACCAGTCAATCCACAGAAGGGCGTCATTCCTGAAATCATACCAGTTTATTCTTCTTCATCAAATAAAGTGACCGACATCTCATTATCAACTTTTTCGGAAAAGATGATCGTGGAAGAAAAATCATCTTACATAACAGTTGATTTTTCCGAGCAGATCAATATTGAGTCCGTGTCCGTCCTTCGGGGCCAAGAAATCGGACCAACAATGTCAATTAAAACTTCGACGATGAAGGATTTTCCAGGGAGGCGATATCACGTGAGTGGTTCTGAGCATAAACCTGAGCCATCAAGATCAAAGGTAGGTGCATATTAGCGCGGTTAAGGTATTGTTTTTTTTCCAAATGGATAATAATAGGCCGTTTCCGTTTTACTTATTTCCTGTGCTTTGAAACGAGGCCTGGATTCAAAACCTTCATAAGAAAATTATTCAAATCCAAATAGACCCATTTTCATATGAAAAGTTAACCACCAGGTCCCGTTTTAAAATAATTAATGAATGTTTTCAGGGACCTACGCCAAAAGAAACAGTTCTGGTGGAGCCTACTAAGCCTATAGCTGGGGTGACAGAAGAAAGTACAGAACCCGACAAGATTATTCTAATTATTACTATCATTGCTGGCGTCACATTTTTGACAATTATTGTGCCCTGTTGCGTTCTTTTCTGGATCAGGAAAAGGCACTAATGTAAGAGAACTACAACGTAAAGTTTGGTTTTCAAAAATTAGATCAGTATCATCTCGTAATGAATATATGGACGAAATAACGAATGAAAATAGCAAATGACCTTCCATATTTTACTTCTCATTACTTAGTTTGTTATTAACTTTTTAATCTTATTGGTTATTTTTGGGTCACATGACTTTTTTCACCTCTAAATATATGACCCAGTTTTTATATTCACGTTTCAGTCTGACGAAGGACCTTCGCTCAAAAAGTCAGTTTCTTATCAAACGAGTTTTGGCAGTCCCCTGACCCTTTTCGCTTTCTACTCATCTTTCAACGCTGCCGAGGTAGCGTTCTGTTTTTATATCATTGAATGATTGAATGGTTGAACGGACGAACGAAAATACGGCAGAACGGGTGGACGCAGTAACGAGCGAAGGGACGGACGAAGGGACGGTCAAGAGACAGACCTACGGACGAAAAGATGGTCGAAGGGACGGACGGACAAACGAAAAGATGGTCGAAGGGACGGACGTGCGAAGAGACAGAGGGGACAGACGAAGTTACCAGTAACGGAACGGTTAAGGGACGAACTGACGGACGAAAGGAGTTTTTGAAGGGGTGTTGGGACGGTACGAATGGATGGTGAAACGGATGGTCAAAGAGGTGGACGAACGCTCGGACGAGTTCTAGGAATGATGAGAGGAGGGAAGGACCAATTGAAGGGGAGAAGGAAATGTGAGTAGGTGGACAGAGTAGAAGGGAAAAAGAAATACAAACAAATTAATAGAACGAGGGAACGACAAGTCGACAAACCAAATATGCAAACAAATAAAAAATAAGCAAGCGAACAAAATTCAAGTAGTGTCCTTTCATTCAATTGACCGGTATTCTTCATGAATTCTAATTAATTTATTCCACGTAAAATTTACAAGTCAAGTCGGTTATCATTGGAGGAAAAAATACCTTTCCCTTGAAATATTTCTTCGATAAGAATCGTGCAATTTCGTTTGTTTTTCTTCCATAAGATATAACTAATTATGAAGTTGGTCAGTTGTAAGTCAGTGTACAGGAGTGACTCCTGTACTTTAATTTGAGGAGTGTACTTAGACATTCGAACTGGTTAACACTGGCACGAATTAAAGTAGTTTAATTTTAGTGCAAGTTTTATTCTCCAAACTAAAATATTGTCTCACATTGTTTCATTTTAAACATTCGTTATCTTTTTGAATTTTTCCACAGCTTTGCATCATCGTAAATAGGGCGGGAAATCCATCAAGGAGCATGAAGAAGAAAATGATGATGATGAGGAGGAGGATGGTAAAAAAAGAGAGATGGAGAAGAAGGAGGAAGAGAAAAAGAATGAGAAGAAGAAGGAGAACAAGGAGAAGAAGAAGAAGAAGAAGAAGAAGAAGGAGAAGAAGGAGGAGGAGGAGAAGGAGGAGAAGAAGAAGAAGTATGAGAAGAAGGAGAAGGAGAAGAAGAAGAATGAGAAGGAGGAGGAGGAGAAGAAGAAGGAGAAGAAGAAGAATTATGAGAAGAAGGAGAAGAATGAGAAGAAGGAGGAGGAGGAGAAGAAGAAGAAGAAGAAAGTGAAGGAAAAGAATGAAAAGAAGAAGAAGGGGTAGTAGTTGAAGATAAAGAAGAAGGCACGAGACTCGATTATCAAGGCATAAAATTGATGTTTATAAAGCTGAGGAAGACTGGCAATCTTAAAATGTTGAATAAACTATTTACCCCTAAGTTTATGAAAAGGAGAACGAAACTACAAAAATAAGTGCCATTATGTAAACAAACTAAAAAAATTAATAAATGTGTACTACGAGATTGGTTTGTGAGCTTGGGCAATGTGAAATTTACTTGTTACCCTAACGTTTGTAATGATGCGCTGCTTTAGACAAGAAATGCAGTGATGTTATCAGAAGATCTCTGCTATATAGATTAAAATATTCTTTAGTTATTAATGCAATAATACAAAATAAAATGCGACCTTTACAGTACCTGTAAATTGAAAATTAAATCGGTCTTTATTGAATGGACTTTTCAAGGCCCTGATGAGTCATGAATGTCACTGCCTTTTCGGGCTGAATCAACGATTCTTGTGGCATTGTCTTTATTATGACGTCGTAAGCTGGTTACCAATTTATGACATTACTGTTCGCAAACGAATATACAATATAAGATCTAGGACGTCATGCATGTTGGACGTCATGACCACTGAGAAATGTTAAGGTTAAAATTTTTAATATTATTAATAAACTATTTTACAAAATTTAATTTCGCACTCGACAAAAATCTCCGGCAAGTAACAAAATATATGTAATACTAAATAGAATATAATGGTGGTGTCATCTTACAGTTATTTCTCAGGCCTTTTCTTAGATCAGTCAAACTATTTGCAACCATAGATGTTTTTAATCGACGTTTGAAACCTAGAAAGCCGACCAACAAAAAATACTAAGTTGAGAACTTAACTGTTGGTTCGTTAGGTAAATTTAGAGTGTGTGTGTTATTACTCTAAAGGCACTTAAATATATAAATATATGTATCAAAACTCCGATGTTATACCATATCCGTGCAGGTTTATCGGGAGAAGTGTGGGAGTACCCATGAACTTCTCTGGCTTTGGCTGTAACGACTTTACTTGTGTTGAAAATGTTAACAAACTGACGTACTGTTTTGGAGGTTGTCGCCCATCTCTTGAAAGAACAGGGTACTCTTCGGTTTCGGTCTCAGTTTAACATCTTCATTGTCCTCGTTACTTTCGTCATGGTTCGCAAATGCACTCCCAAGATTCAGTGACTGCTCGGAATTCTCTGCAGGTTTATCTTCAAGTATATGTTTCAGTGAACCTCTGTTTGGTTTTACAAGGCCTTCCACGATCGCATCTTCAGGCAGATCATAAACACTTTTATCTTTAAACGACTTATAATCTTCGTTGGAAATGACGTTCTCAGCCGTCTCATATATATGTTCATTATCGTCGCCTTCTGTTGCGGAAATAACTGATTCTTGTAGTGAAAATAATCTTTCCAAACCGAACGTTTTTGACGGTAATGATGGTCTTCTTTCATCTTTGGAAAATAACTTATCTGGTTCCTCATAAAATGTTTCATTTTCCCATGGCAAAGGATTTCCTCCAGAAACATAATCCTCATCAGTGCTTGTTCCATAAAAAGTGGAGAAACTTCCCCAGGAGAACAGACTTGGGTTGTCGTCTGAGTTGTGTGACATGGACTCGACATCCTTGTTTCCATTACCGTCCTCATGTTTAGCAATACTTCCTCTATCCCGTTCGCTATGTCCAGACTTTCTTGATCCAGAAGCGTGGACAATCACGCAGTCTTTTGGCAGCACAATGATCGATCCAGATTTTAAAATTCTTGAATCTCGCTTTGAACTGTGTACTGATGGGGTCTAAAACACATAGAAATCATATTAATTTTGTGTGTTCATTTATTTATCAATTCTAATCGTGATGGATTTTCCGGGCTGAAAACGTAAACGAAGGATAAAGATAAGAGTCCAGCTTAAAATTGTTAAATAAAAGTCCATGAAAACGATTTGAAACATATTTAAATAAATTTACTGCCGTTTAGTTGTAACGTGCAACATCTTTAGATTCTGTCGATCTTCCTTAAACCTTGAACTTCTCATTTAGGAGAGTTTAATCGTTTCCAAACTTAAACCTTCTCTCAACGAAAACATCTCCTCCATCCCACTCTCTCTCTTCTAACCTTGTTCTGATTAATTAGGCGCTAATTAATTATTCTCACATATAAATAGACTAATATATAGACATTCATAAGTTTGTAATATTATACTCTGAAGATGTTGCACGTTGCAACGAAGCGGTCGTAAATTTATTTAAATATATTTCAAATCGTCTTCATATATGGCCTTTCGTTTAACAATTTTGAGTTGGGCTCTTATCTTTGTCCTTCATTTATCAGTTCTTTCACTCATTTACTCATTCACTTTTTCATTCGACTCGCCTTATTTCTTTGAATTCCATTTTTGACCGGACTTGGATCTTTATCTCTTCGAAATGTTCCCATACGTGCATAAATATGTCGAGGCTCATCAAGTTCATCGTTCTCGTAAAGTTGAACATTTTCCGGGTAAGATTGAATGGAATTTGCAGATGTGACAGTCATGCCATAGTTATCTAAAAGACAGAAAATTGATTGTCTTTAGTATCATTCAAATTGATTGAAACTTAAAAACTTATAAAAGGCATTAACTTTAAAAGAATATTATAATATTTTCCAATGCCCTATGTTTATGTCATTCGCAGGCTCGAAGTACGTTCAAGCTTCCTCTTAAGAAACTTTTCGCTGCTTTGTTCACACTCTCAATTTTTCTCATACTTCGTCTTCTCATCGTATATATTAATTTCCTAGCATGGAATTCAGTGTATTAAACTGCGTGTTTGCCTATTTTCAAGAAATTAAACTTTTTAGTATTTTGCTGTCACGCTGCACAAGGGGATAAACAGTAATTAGGAGAGTTAATTGATTAAATTAGATATTTTCGGATGAAAAAAACAGTCCTCGGAGTCAAAGAAGGGAACGAAGCACTCAGTGACTCAAAGCTTTGCATTCCCTAAGACAACTTGGGGAACACCACGTGTATTTTCTAAATAGCTGAACGTGCTGTCGTCTTGTTGTGGTTCCGGGGCTTTTCCTATGTCAATCTTGAGATAAGGAGACAAAGTAATAGTGGTTGAGCAATCTTGACAATCTTGCACTAAAATTAACCACAACCAATATTTCACAGACAAAAAGCCTTCTCAATTCATGACATTCTTTTGGGTACTATATTGTCACCTACCATAATTAGCGACAGGATGGCTTCTCAGGCTTTCGTTCATCAAATTTTTACTCCTGGAGGAACAACAGTGAAAAGATCGCCAACGTTTTCTTAACCAGTTTTATATTAAAGCAAACAATGGGGCCCCTTTTTCATACTACTTAAAAAACGCATCAACACATGTCGAACCAAAATCTCACACTGCTATGTACGTTAAATACTAAAGTACACCTCTTAAATTCGCGTGACCGTAATCCTTCGTCATGTTGCGAAATAACTTCATGAAATATTATGAAAGTCCTGAACTTCACCAGATAAAAACTTGCAATTACAGAAGTCTACGCGGTGGTACAAACATATTAAATCAAAGGAGCTATATTGAAAATTTACTCTACAAAGCAACTCACAAAAGCTAAATTCACTTTGCCGTCTTGGAAACTAGTTCAAATGTTTTGGTGTGTCAATACTGAATATGTGTTGTGTTATTTCATCCGATGAGATGTTGAGAGACAGAAATTTCCTGTTTCTTCTTTCATATTCAAAATTCTACTATCCTCAGCTGATCGCTTTTTTGGTACATGACATTTTATCTCAGACTTTAAAAACTCCGACAAGCAAGAAACTGTTCGATAGTTTTCAAACATTCAAGGGTATCCCCCCCTTGCCTTCTGGCGTAACTTCTCTTGGGAAAGAGCGTAGAGAGTAACGTGCATGTTGATAGATTACTGCATTTCCAACATCGTTAACACTCGTCTCCTCTTACTTAAAATATTCTGACCGGAGTGAGATCGATATCAAAACAGTTTCTAGCACAAGCACGAAATCATGTATTTTGATTTATTACCTCTTAAGCATTCTCTGATAAAGAATTTACTGCTCTCCCTTAAATTCTAGAAGCACGTAAAAACGTAGGGGACTGTTACAGTCTTCGGTAGCCTCAAATTTGGCCCTTGTAAAGGGACGTAGCTGTATCAAACTGTTAAAACTAACAGTTGGATTAGTTGTTATATCATGGATGTTTCAAGCCAGATATCAGAAAAGGCTGGAACAGTTCGTTGCGTTTGTACGTATGAAGTGCGGATGACAGTGGGAAGAACTCCTAAACCAAAAGGTTATTCTGGCTTTGAAAACGTAATGTAATCAAATGCAATATACAAAACATGCGCACTTGCAGTTTTGAATCACAAACCTTTGTTTATGTTTTCGCCGTCGATAAAATAGGAACAACACTACGCAAAGCACCTCAAAGAATGCAAAAGCTACAAAAAGGATGACTAAAATCCAGAATGTCTCTCCGTGTTCTCCTTTGGTGTTACCGTTAGAGGTTGCACCTGGGCTGTCTGTTTTGTTCATGGCGCCCATCGGTTCCTACCAATCAAAGAAAAGAAACGAGTGAAATAAAGCTCTACAGCTGAAATATATTTCATTCTCACGTGGTCATAAGCATCAAGTTGTGAGACTGGTGGACTAGCAACACTGCCAGAAACGGTCAAAACATCTTGGACCCGTTCACACTAACTAGTTAAATCGATTTCAGGTCGATCTAACTGAAAAGCGAACTGAGTTTGAATGCTTGAATGTGAACTGAGATCAATCCAAACGAGTCCATCTCGAGTGTGAACGTCTTCACGAAGCGAACTGAGATCGATCTCGGTGTCAACGGCCCCTTAAGCTAATGGAAATACATTCCAAGGTAACACCTACAAGATGTAGGACCAACGGTATTTTACTGGTTTGGTTCTCAACTAAAAGAAACTTCGTAATCTTTCCAGATCTGTCTCACGTCGCAATTTTTTCTGTTTTTTATATTCTAAGGTTTCCAGTGTTTTCTTAATCCGGACGGCTATTGGACTTTTAAGTAAAAAGATTCGTAGAGTGACATTTTAATAATTTAATTATTGTAATTGAAAGTAACCCTGATTTTTGGGTATTTGCTGGTCAGAACATTTCGATTGACCAATTCCAAAACATTCATATTTCACAATGTGAATATTTTCGTTAGCTTGTGACGTACTTCAAAGCATACAAGATTGACGATTCTACATAAGTTCTAGAAAATTCGTAGCATCAATATAGATTTATGTCGAAGACCAGTTGATGCCTGAGTTTTTAACGACCTTCTCTGGTGTTCGTTTAACGTTCGTCGTTAATATATTCATAACTCCTGGCAAAGCCGACGTCGAAGGTCTTGTCTGTTTTTATAGAATCATTCATGTAAAAGTGCTGGTAAAGCCATGAAAACTGACGTTTCACCAGTTCGCAAGGAGTTTTGTACACTTGAAGAGCTGTCAAAGCCTTCATAAATAATTCATATGACGGTGAAATTACTACCCAAAACGTGAAGTTAAAAGAGTTATTGAAGTTGATTGAAAGTCTGGTTGTGCAGGAGGATTCATACACCACATATCAAATCCAAGTTCAATTATAAAAGAAATAAACCCACCATTACTTTATTTAGGAATGAATTATTTTTTATTGTTGTTCCTTGGTGGGTGGTAAAATATCGGCTGTTCTTGCTACAACATCAATTCTAACGCGAAAGTCAAATTTTATTTAGGTGGGTCAAAGAGTTAAAAGACCGGGAATCATCCATTCCGGGGTCATCTCTATGACATAGTTCTTAAATCAAGTAGATTTAGTAGCCATTTGTTTGTCAAACCGTTTGTTGAATCAAATTTTTCTTAGATCAACAACAAGTCGCTCCAATTTTTTATTTTTTGGCATTTCGTCGACTGATTAATGCACATAGAATGACAACCATTCTCTGAAGCTTAATTACCAAATACAACACAATTTATTGATTTATAACAAGTATTTTGATTTCTTGTTGGTGGAGGTTTCCTCTGCGTGGTTACTCGATTTCATCAGTGTCGTGCGATGTAATGGTTGATCAATCACCACTTCACGATGCAACATAACTTGATGTAAGTGAAGAGAACAGAAACTGAATAAAACCAAACGTCTTTATAAACTCTTACTTGTGGTGTTTGGCTTGTACTGACTAGAAGCGTGGGTAAAGTTGCTGTTTCCGCGGTAGTTTTGGGTTCAAGTTTTTGCTGACCGTCCACACCTGGCTTATCGGTAGGAACCTCTAATGAAAGATGATATAAACATGTTATAGTAAGCATTTATTGACTGCTTTTAATTGCTGAGGTTTACTATTGAATCCATTTACTAAATACCATTTTATCACATGCATGTAACTGTTCGTACTGTAGAACACGTTGTTGACTCGAGCGCAATTCTTGCTCACAATTCTTTCAGTGTTGTCAAAATACGTCCTTATGTATACAGTGACGGAGTATACATAAGAACAAACATTGGTATTTCATACGACAATGGCATTGTGTACATAGGTTATTAAAGAGCAGTTTGATAGAACAAATACGTTTCTTATGTTATGTTATTTACGTCATCATAAAAGGTCAGCAAAAGGTCTTTGTGTGAGAGATTTTAAAGAACTCCACATACACTGCAGTGTTTAATCGATTCATTCACTTCCTTTGTCACATTGCTGAAACTATAGCCTACGCAGGACTACAAAAAATGAGGGTGAAAAAATGTGTGGGCGACTATTTCACTCCACATTTTGTCCATCGCTTGTAAAAATAACAAACATATGACCTTGGGAGTTGCATTCTAGTGTCAACAGTTTGATTCTCTCATCAGTTTTCGGCGATTATGCCCCAGTGTCTGTTTCTGTTTTCATCAGAAGACAAATGCCTGTATACCTCTTTTACCTTCATTTTCCCTCGTCGCTGTTTTTTCAGCTAACTTTTAATCTTTTTCTAAAATTCACATTATCTCTGGTAAAATTCTATTGTGTATTCTACAAAGTGTATTTTAATCCGTAATCAAATCAACTGAAAGTTTAAAATCAGACCTTTCTTCCTCGCATGATGAAAGTGTCTTTTAGTCATTAGCATTCGTCGGCGTGATATTGTTCAAGAGGTTCCAAGTGTCATCGCATACTTGAACTTAACTTGTTCTTTTGTCGTAAAGAGACATGTATTAAAGGAATTTCAATCGTGTTGTTTCTAATCTTTAAAAGACTGGATATTCTCTTGTTCAACATACTTGTCCTTCGCTTATTTTCCTTCTAACTCAGTAACCCTTAAACCAAAGCCCTCTCAAGATTCAGACATGCCAAGACATTTGTCATAGCTGCCCGGCGCTAATTTTTCTTTAAACTTCGACCAAGATCAAGATCCATTTATGAAAATCGTCGCATCGCAAGCCCAAATAGTTACATAAACCAGGTGGCAATAGTTCGCATACATCAATCTTTCGTCATTTAAAATCCCTCAGTTATCGTTAATATTAGCCGTATTCGTAAATCTATTTTATATATTTTATAAGTTGCTATACGCATCACTAGAATTGTAATGATATCTGCCTACCAATTTTTGATTTCTTACTACAGTTATGCTACCGTTTGTCGTTAAGGAGTTTCAGATGAAGATAAAAAACTTAGCTTTCATTACGTTTTCGGCCGAAATACCCTGTAGTACTTGCCCGTGACCATAGGAACTTGTCATAAGCAAGCTACAATCTCGAAGAGCAATACAAATGATCTAGCTTTTATTATCGACAATTAAACACGACAATATTAAGTAAGATGTTATTAGATATTCTCTTACCTTGTTCAAGTTTCTTCAAACAAAAGCAGTGGTGAGTTTGTTGATTTTAAATGTAAGCAACCGTTTCAGAAGTTGGACGAGTGTACTTCGTCATGAAAATGCGGAAATGTTCTCTGTAACGCCGATTTAAGGAGGACGTTATGGAATAATTAACTGATCGAAAATCTCTCTCAACTTCCTAAGTGTCCCGCTTTTTAATGCATCCGCTATATTCTTGGCGGTTCATATCGTCTGGCGTTAGACAGACTAAAATGATCGACTCATTCAGACGAATGGAGTTATAGATCCTTCACTCCTTCAAAAGGTGTTCGAAGGATAATAGAACTTAGTGTCGAGAAACGGAACAACCTGATTGTTGAACAAGTTTTTCAACTTGCCAGAAACGTGTCGGCATCCTTATAATATTGGCATGAAAGTCAAACGTTGTTTCGTTTATGACATGACATTATTACAGAGTTCTATCCACGGCCATAATAGTAGGTGACCATGGGTCACTCTTCTAGCAAGAACTCTTTAGTAATTACCATTTTTCAAGTCTCTTACTCCAAGGTTTCTACCTTGGTGATGTATGGGGTCGCGAGCAATCATTATCATAATTATGATAAATAATTATTGTAAAATGTTAATTATCAGCTGTTGATATTTTACATCGATAACTAAGGGAGAGAACATTGCTTGAGTAAGGAGCTGAGATTACGATATAAACTGAAGTTAAACGTGAATGTTGACTGAAACATGATTCTGCCTCTGCATGTGAATATTGTCAGACGGCTCGAAGATTCATAAATCATTGACTTATAGTCGTTGACGAGACTTTTTCCTGCACTAGTTAGCCCGTATTTCATTACTTTCGAAACATGCTCATCCGGCTCAGAGTTCATGGGAGTTGCGTCAGACAGACTTGTGATCGATACACAACGTTTTGAGTCGAAGTCCAAGTCATCACTCTCTACCCCGAGTCACGAATTCAATGCTGTTTTGCGCGTAAAAACGGCCCTTGAGTCTATAACAGGACTGTTTATACGAGAGTAACAAACCACAGCAAACGAAGGACGCAGCTTAAATGAAGTGCGCTACTTACTTTACACACGGTGCTTGCGTAAGACGTGACCGTGATTTTGATACCTTTTTATACGAGCCTGTACGAACCTGTGCCTCATAAAAATCTTGTTTTATTTTGTCTAGATCTTGTTGAAGTAAGTCGTCAGGGTTAATGCATGTAGCGCTGAGAAAAAATTTTGGTATTTACCGGCTGACGTTGCGGCGGCCTCATTTTTGGTCATCTTCTTTTGTGGTTAATAAGTAAAGAATAAATGCCTTTTGACTCTGAAGTGACGATGACCGCCGCTGAGACCGTCGGGACGTCAATCAATATCAACTTTCGATGTCAAGACCACGCGCAAAACTAAGACGGTCAACTTCTACAGAAATCCAATGATACTCCTAGGTTTAAGGCACATACTTCGTTGTATTTTGTCTCTATGAACTGTTCTAATAATCACCGTTTTCAGTAAACACGTCAGCGTTAATAAACAACCTTGGTATAACTTGCGTGCTTATATTAATCAAAAAGGGAGTCATCTAGTCACTCAGAGGAAGCAAGAAAGTCGTTATTGTGAACGGTCTGACTCGTCAAAAGTAGAAAATTGGTAGAGAGCCTAAATTGATCCAGGTCTGGCTCTACAAACTGCAGAACCAAAAATATATGATGTGATTCAGCGCCTGCATGGTACATTAGCTGTATGCAATTTCTAGAAGTCATAGGCAGTTGAGAATATGGGTCTTCGGACCGCGAGTCACTTGAATCCAGGCCAAGCCACAAGATTTGAGTGCGAGTCAAGAGGTAAGATGACTCGAGCCGAATGGAAACAGATTCAGTCAATACTCGTGCAATAGTCAACAGTTTAATATTTGCAGGAAATAACTCGATCGAATCTTAGATCGATTTCTCAATGTTATGAATTTAGTCGGATTCAAGTCCGAGTGAGGAGTCCTATTATCATTGTGCTTTATGTGGGCCAAGATGTCGTCGGTGACCATCAAAGTACACAAACGTCATGCACATACACAAGAGTCGCCATTCTATCGCCTCCTTTTCCGCCCACCAATGCTTTTGCCGCAGTCTTGCCAAAACCTCATGTCCTGTTATACAAAGGTTATTGAGCTTAGACGAGACGTTTATACTGCACTGTAGCCACCAATTGATCATTGTACGGCGTTGTTGTCTATCTTCGTTTGGCTTCTGAGGGAGCTCAGTAGTTAGATTTTGTTCCTGCGTGCCGTATATGCGCAATACCGATCATGATCTATCCGCCGTGCCGTGCAATCCTCTACCACTGCCAATCGAAGGAATTTTTTAGCTTCTCTCCCCTCTTTTATAATGATCTAACTTAATTAGTATTTAAAAAACCTACTCTTTGATTAAATTTTTTCTAATTTTGCCATTAATTTTTCTACTTTAACTCTTCAGTTTTAGCTAAATCGTGGTGTATTTCACTCACCAGATGAGTTCGTTTCTGTGTCGTAGCTTCCTTTTATCTTCAAGATCATACAAGGCTCCGGTTGTCCATTCTTTAAGGCCGATCTGCATGTAAAATTCAATTTAAAAAGGATTCCACCATACATCGGTCCTTGACTGCTCCACTAAAAAAGATCATGTCGTTTAAGTATCCGTGAGAGGAAAAAACGGCTGACCTCTAACCCAGTTAAGACTTGGCTGTTTTGCAAGCTCCTGGGAATGGGAGGAGGCGGAAAATTCCCGTGCCCAATATTTCAGAAAATGTTTACCGTGCAACACCATAGTTCCAAACTCACGTCCTATTTGGAATTTACAAACATTGTATATTTCTGTGGCAACAAAACGTGACGTCGTTATGACGTTATGATCTTGATATTTTAGTTAAACCTGGAAATCTGAAATGTCATCATCTAACGCAAAGTCAATCTTATCACCAAATGACTTCTTTTCAATAACATAAAGATTTTTTACCAAAAAAAGAAAGTTTGAAAATTTGGCAATAGAATTTTTGGTACAGTAGCTCTTACGAAATTGCCCTTGACTTTGTATCTGATTAATTATTTTTGCTGATATTTTTTTACCTTGAAGTCAATTACGTTTGCGGAAAATTGGCAAAATGTTTGTGGAGTAAGTTATATTGTTTGCGAGATGTTAGCTACCGACGCTAGCGCAAACAAGTTCCATTCCCAAAGTCTTAATAGCGTTTGAATAAAGAAGGATATCATTTAAATTTTTCCTTGTTAGTTATTTTTGTCTGGATATAAACATTTAAAATTTTAGTTTGATTACATCCCAAGATAAAAAATCGTCGACTTGTGTTACTACTTTATTTTGCTCTCATGGCAACATGCTAAGTTCCAAGCCCGTATTTGGTGTACATAAATACTTGCCACTTGGTTTTAACAAACGCAGTCATTTCTCATAATAAGATCTGTTTTCCACCGAAAGAATTTTACCAAACGAATTGTCGTTACTTTCCATAAACTGAATGGATTTGTCATGGATTCCAGCCGATAACCTGTTAGACTGACTAAAGACGTCATCGCTTCGACGAAAAAAAAAGATCGTATACTGGAAAAGAGGTTTAAAAATGTTATAACACTCAACCTTAACAAAGCCAGGAATGAGTTTTCAGGGAAAATAAAAAGTTCACTTTATGAAATAAGAATGAAAGGATCCGGAACCAAGTGTTAGCTCATGGTAACTATCGGAAGCTAACTTGTCAGTCGAGTACTGAAATTCTTATATTGATCCCGTGTTTTGGCATAGTCCATTTCATGCGTTATCGAAATACGAACACTTTAGTATTTCTTTTATAAGGTTCCTCGATTTTGGGACGTCGAATTCTTATATATAACATTGTTGAAATTGTTATATCTAGACAACGGCAACTGATATAAACAAAAATTCAAATCTAATACTTTGTTCAAAAACCTAATCTCAAACGAGGTAAAAAAAATGTGGAATGTCGATGGTCTCGTTTTATGAGCAATTTCGAGAATGGGAAACTTCACGACGTTCTAAATTCTTAAAATATTTTAAAAAACACCGAAGTTATGGTCTACCAGACTACATGTGTAATCCCTTAATCCTTAACTCTTGTCGTCGGAAAAATACGCTAATACACAGACGTTTGCTTTTTAAAGGTAACCAAATCATTAATTCAGACCAGAAGCTTTGGAAGATTGAGGGATCAGCTGTAGGGGCTACTTGAAAAAGCAAGATCAAAATCTTTCTTCGCATACCCTGCATGGAATTGTATGCGTTCTTACGTACCTCTAAGGTAAGATCACTGCGATCTGTTTGATGCCATTCTGTTTTGAAAATATTCTCTCCCTTAAAGTTGACCCATGCGCGCTCGAAAGGTCTTTTGAAGAATAAATGATACTGGTTGCATCGATAAATGCCCTTCAGAGCTACTTTCAAATGCAAAGTGCCATTTTTTTCCAAATTTATCAACGGCAGAAACGGGTTGCTAGAATTTGAACGATGTTCCTGAATGAAGCGACATCCTAGGAGATAAAATAAGAAGAAAATTTTCGCGCAATATTAGATAAGACAGTTGAAATAGTTTCATCAAATTTCAATTTCTCTTATGATAATAATCTCTAATCCGTACATCCTCTTCTTTTCCCTCCTCCGCCCAATATTGTAATGTCTGACAAAGAATTTTGCCAGACTTCAAGAACAAAATTTAACAACATTGAACCGGAACGAGGGCGGAAATACGATTATTGAGTAGAATATGGAGCAAAGTGTTGGTTTTGTAGTTTTTCCTTTGCTTGTCTGAGCAGCTTCTGTCCGAGATTATGCCTTAGTACTGCTTGCATATAGTCGGACCTTGAGAAGTTTTGACTGCACGATAAATAAGACCTCATTGCAAGAAGCAACACGAGTAATGTTCATACATACCAAGAGAGGAATCAGTGTAACCCATGGAATAGGCAAAAATGGTCCGAATAATTAATTACTTTATGAAATTGAAATGCAATTGCTATTTTTATATGCAACCAACATACGAATTGAGCTTGGAACATCAAATCAAAGATCTGTAAACTGACAGAATATTCGTAGAAATAGTGGTGTGCATGTAAGACGGGAGAGTCAGTTTAATTTAAGCCAAGGTGATTGCTAATGTTTGATTTTTGAATGCTATAGCCGAAATTTGTGCCGGCCATTAAAAGATATTGACTACTTAGAGTTTAAACTTTCAGCCTGAGAGTGGACAGCTTCTGCAGTACTCCACTTGATAATTCGTATTTCGCTTAGTATACAGTGAAAATGAAGATAAAATGAACATCTAGACGGTGTAAATTGTGTATTAAAAGTTGTTCCAATAATGTAAGGAACTGTTGAGCCCGTCAACACAGCCAGAACTAATTGTGTTTTCACTGGACTTGGAGATCAATATCACACACCATATAATGCACTGTAGTGAATTGTGTTATCTTCGTATTTTACGTGTATACTTTCGTATTTTTAGAAAATTTGAATTACGTTTTACACCAACATACAATTTTATTACCGTGGACAAACCGAACGCTGTCAATCAGAATTGAATTGCGTATCTTATTTACAGTGCGCTAATACTTCAGCCAACCCACGCTGCTTCATATAGTCTAGCACTCCATCACATTTGAGCTAAATATCACGAACAATCTCTTCCACTTGTAAAAGCCAACATACATGCCCTTCAGCAAACCATCCAGTATACTTTAAACGTATTGAATTTCCGATAAAAATTTAAATTCAGTGTGCGGAGTGGACAAAATCTCTTACAATTATCACAAAATTCTCGTTGACTTCATGCTCTATAGTTCTAAACCCACACTGAAAAATTGCCGTTTATATCGTATAAAAGCATGCCATCCAAAAGTGATTCAATCTTTCATTTACATTATATTGTGAAAAAATCTTAATCCAAACACAAGTTAACTATAGACTGACGTAAGGATGAATTTTAGAAACTACAAACATTGAATAAACTTAGCGACAGCACACTAGTAAACCTAATTCATCAAGACTACGAGACTAGTATCTTTCTAAAGCAAAAATCTGGCACGTTTTGACTGGTGTCAGCTCATTCGGTCAAGATCATCGGACATTTTGATTTGTGCTGCGGACACAGGCTTAAGTTATCGTAAATTGCGATGCATAGTCCCAAGTAACTCTTTATCTATATCTGTTGTGTACGAACTAAATCTTTTCTGATATAGTTAAATGGAGTTAGTGAAGTATTTATTGTATTACCTTCATGTGCATAATGATTCCAGGCACAACTTTCTTTTTTGTCAAACCTGTACGCGGCCGTTCCATTTTCCAAATAGTAAGACACTCCAGGACTGTGAAAGGTACTGTAGCCCTTTCTGCATTTACAAGTGCAGCAGTTCTCGCCGAAGCATGTCGCTTTCCTCCCTGAACAGTATCTTTTATCGTCCACGCAATTTTCTGGATTTGGATTACTGAACAGATCTAGAGTTTGCCTCGAAACGACAATGGCTTGCACGACGACATGAATCGAACCGATACACCATAAAATATACCAGGTTAGTCTTGTACAGTTCATCACGAAGGCAAACCAAGGATGCGTCTCAACTACGACGAAACAGTATATGAAGTTAAACTCTATATTATGCATTACTTTATTAAGTTTTTTTTTCCTGTCAAGGTAGCAATATTCATCGATAATTCCGTTAGGCCGATATATAAGGATAATCCGGAAGACTAATTAATATCCGGGTCAGGTATTGTGTTATATATCACGTTCCTTCGACTAAATCGGAAATACTTTTAAGAGTCATTGTAGGGTTTTTTTCTCCCTCCTTAATAACTTTTCGTAACATCACAGGCTTTGAAGTACATAGCTATCGTACTCTTCAATTTCTAATCTTTAGTGATTTCCAGGAATCATATGCAATTGACGAAATTCTGTTCCTACAGTTGTGTTCTTGACACAAGAATGTTCGTACATGTAGTTTTTGGAGATTATATTTGGTGAATGACATGCTCGAGTGTCATAATTGCACATTTTAGGAGCCAATCGTGGTCAATTGCGAAACATACAACTGTAGCGCGCCCAGCTGTGAATCGAACCCGCGACGCTTCAAATCTTGAACTGTTTTTGGTTAAAGTTAAAGTTAGTGAACAATGACAATAAACCTAATGCTGAGATCCCTTAATTGCAAAGAGAGCGAGCGAGAAACCTGAAATATTCTGTAAGGAATTCTAATTCACGCCATCAGTATGTTAGTAGGATATTCAACTATTCCAAGCCTACAAGCCGTAAGCGTGAGGCCGTGAGCTGGCCATTGAAAGACGCCGTATGTATATTGGTGTTTCAGAAATTTGCTTCTATGTGTGAATCTATATATTCTTTTGGTAGGCAGTGTCACATTTGGGACATACTCGAGGAAAATCAGTGATGAGATTGACTAGTTTACTGAGAATCACAAGTTAAAAACATACTCCGAAAAATTTTGAAAATTTTTGAACTCAAATTTTGAGTTTAAGATGGAACTATTTTTCGGAGTATGTTTTCTACTTTATTTTCACAAGTTAAACTCCGAGCTTTTTCCCCTGATGTTCTCGTCGTCACCATAGTGATGGTTGTTAATATTCATGGCGCATCGCTTCGCCCTCTGAGTAGATTATAAATTTGGGGGTAAGTCTATTGTGTAAGCGTGGGTCACCTTGGCGGGGTGTTCAAGAGCAGGCTCCTCCGGGATAATTTTGATAGATAGAATTGACGGCCTTTGAAATGTTGGAATACCGTAAAAATTGACCATGTAATTTTCACCCGTTTAACTAAAAGATTGCGCTAGCCTTTCACTAATTAAACGTTTCATTATGCCATAACATTACGAAGTCGTAATTCTACTGGAACGCAAGTTTTAATACTGTAAATGGAGAACGTTTAAAGGCAGTTTTTTGCAAAGAATCGACAGAACAAGAACTTTTTCTACTTCATTCATACCGTTGTGACGCGTAGACCTTTGCTTGTACTTTTACATATATAGTTCGTTCAGTTGTTTATGGAAATAATTTTAGAAAATTTCAGTTCCAACAGCCTTGAACGCTTTGCGTCTTAAACACTACATTAACAAACCGGTATGGCACACTTTTACTTTCCAAGTATCTGTTTTTTGCTTTTTGGTCAAACCTTTTTCGCCTTTTTAAGTAGTAATAACACTAATCTTAGTTGATGATATAAACCCGTGTACTTGTTATTCAGTCGTGATATGCTCTGGTGATCATTTAAAACCCTTGCTGTGATTCTGAAAAGGGAAAGAAGTTTATAAATGCGAAAATGTCACTCTGAATATTCTAATTATGATGTGGGTTTTGTTAATAAACACAAAGTCCCTTATCCTTGTCAGACATCCTCAAAAAGGAATGAATCACAAGTCCACAAGATTGTTGGCTAGCAAAGTAGTTTATTGTGGTGTGACTTGTTACTTATGTCACTTTTTTTCCCTAGTAGCTTCGTCTTCCTGTGAAGTAACTTTAGTGACACGAAACTATACCGACAGCTTCCGCATTGGAAAGGATGGCTGTGTAAGGAATGAAAGTGTTTGTACTACGGCAAGAGCTACTTGCCAGGACGATGGGTTGTGTTTATGTGATCTCAGTAATCCGCATTTCCGTAATCCTAAAGTAATAAGAGGAAACAGCAGGTACAGATATGGTAATTCGTATGGTTGTTTGACTGCAGAATATATAATGCAACGAGTAGGTGAGCATGTTATAAATCTGAGTGGTTTTTTTTGTTTGTTTGTTTGTTTGTTTTTAACATGCGGATAATCTAGCCAATACTTTCGTCAATTAACTTGGTGTTTTCCTTTTGATTGTCATATAAAGACGATGCAAATTGTAAGTTCCATCCATATCAAGTTATACCTAATGGGTACCAAGAAGCAACGACAAAATTTGACCATGATGATGATATACTCAGCAGCTGTGATTTCAGAAGTGCTCAAGCAAAGTTCCCCAGCAACAATACACAAGTCAACTTGGAATGGTTAAATAAAAGTTTCGTCGAGTTAAACATCTCAGAAAATGTACTATATTTTAGAGTATGTATTCCCGGTTCATCAATGCGAGTAAGCCTTTCTGTACAGTACTTCCTTAACAGACCCTTGAAAGAAATTGTGCTTATCTTTATCCTTATCTATTAACTTTTAGTCTTGTTTGAATGATGTGGAACGTGAGCAATGTTGATTAATTGGGAAATCAAATTTACTAGATATCATGGTCTTTAATAACTTACAACAGTTCAGTTGACAGAGCAATAAGGCTATCACAACGTTCTTTCGTTTCTGTATCAAATGATCATTCGAATTTATTTCATTACAGTGGAGAAGGTCTGTTAAGAAATTGCAAGGATCACTAATTACAATCATCATGTACTGTCAACTAAAGACATCTACCAAATATCGTACAGAATGTTTGCAAGCTAAGGTGTTTGGGACATGGCGATCTTCTGGTAAGAATGAATTAGTACAATGCCATTTCAGTAATTTCCAGTGACGAAGCGAAACATAGCAACAGGTCATGCTGTGTAAGTATAAAATTAGGTACGATATTTATACATCAAGCTAAACGTCCATCAGCCGGTATTTTTGTAGCAATTTTTAGCTTATAATAACCGCTAGCTTGACCACTAACTGTTGCATTTTGATTGAGTAACCCTTGAGTTGGAGGATGTCTGTGGCTAGATATCTGAATATCGTAGATTGTTTTAATTTTGCATAGCAAAACCTGTTGCTACGTTTAGCTTCACCACTGGTAGTTTCTTATATTTGTAACCTATACAGATGCAAGATTAAAATAAAAATCTACTTGGTAATACGGTAGCGAATTCCCACAAGTCCTAGACTGATAGCACCAACTTTTCTAATTTAATTCTTTTAACGATGTAATTGTGGTAGAGTGGGATTGAATAAATTTTAGAAATATGTGACATATTTCTTTGACATATTTCGTATAAAATTTAGAAATATGTGACATATGTGTTAGTGTCGGTATTCTGAACCGCAGGCATCTTACCAGTGATCCGTGCATGTGACATGCTAAAATCTATGGTAATGATATACAAAAGGTGTCAATGAATCATCAAAGTTTTTTTCAAAACAATTTTACTGAATAAGTCAATCTACAAAAGTAGAAAACATCAAAAATCTGTGATGTTCTCAATTCTTAATAAGGTTAGTATCAAGCAAATCCTTTAAAAAGGCAAAAATGTATTGTTTTGTAAAAAGTCTACATCGTCATAAATGGCTCCAGACTTCTTGGTTGCCATGTCCTATCACAAGAGTAACTTTTTAGCGCAGTCCGGAAACTGGGGACGGTGTTCCGAAACAGCTTGTAACAGGTACTGCGTCTGTTCCTCGTTATTAGTTATCAGTTTATTGTATTCATTCATCAATGCGACACCTCGTTCGGCATTATAATTTACCACTCGTAAGTTTTTCACTATATCACGAGCCTTACAGAAACACTCAATTGAATCCCATTCAGCCC
The DNA here is from genome assembly GCA_030142905.1 of Heliopora coerulea. Classification (NCBI taxonomy): domain Eukaryota; kingdom Metazoa; phylum Cnidaria; class Anthozoa; order Scleralcyonacea; family Helioporidae; genus Heliopora; species Heliopora coerulea. The sequence continues at coordinate 186,122 of JASJOG010000278.1, read as the reverse complement.
AGTCATCATTCAGAAACTCGGATGGCAAGTCTAGGGACTGGAAGAATTTCCTGGTGTTACTGCTCACAAAATCTTCAAGATTTTTTTCCTGTATAGCAGATTGATCAGTAGTGATTCTTTTTGCTGGTTCTTTCTCAGCATCAGTATTAAGACCTTGCACCATTTTTCTCTTGGTCTCATTTGACACTTTATCATCGAAGAAAGGAAGTGCAACCAATTCCTCGCTCAAATACCTCAAATTACCAGGTAGTTTCTTTAACGAAACCTTCGATATGTCTGGTTGGCGGAATTTCAAGGCATCTAATTCTTTTAGCCTTTAAGATCATGTGCTGGAGCTGAGATAGGGCAGCGTGAGAGAAACCATGACTTTACATAATATCGCACCAGCCAAGAGTTCAATGATTTTATACCATTGACTTCTGTCCGAGTTAGCGTGAACTGGTTACGAAATAGCCATATCTTGAGACAACAGAAGGCCTTTGCCATCCATCTCGCTCGGTGCAAAGCACCAGGGGCAACAAAATGGATTCCTCGCTTCGGTACTTCACCAAGTATAATTATTGTCAACTCTAGGAACTCTTGATAGTCGTCACGCGGTTGAAACTGCTGTAGTTGAACTTCGCAAAAGTGAACAATATCTTCAATTGCAGTATTATCAAGTCCCAATATCTAGTAATCCGTGATCAAAGTTATCCAGATTGATAAATTGCCACTGGTTTTGAAATCTCTTGAAAAGTTGTAATTCTGGACCTGATGTAGGTACACGCATACAGGCACTGAATACGGCTTCCAATATTATTTCGTTTATATGATGGCGGCATGCGAAATACAATAGTTCTTTTTCCAATTTCTGCTCCAAAAGTACACATGCACCATTTCGATCACCTGTGTTACTACTTGTTGTGTCAAAGCACATTGCTCTAATTCTTTCAGCAATTCCCCATTCCTCAATTGTGTTGTACACATAGCAGTAGCCATTTGTTCTCCAGTACCACCTCCTGCTAACTTTGCTACAACAAGCAGCTGGTCTGATCCTCCACCTGAAACTATGATAGGCAATCGATCAACAACCTCTCTGCCTACCATGTCGGCCATCATTTTTCCATCCCAGTGAATAGTCAATGCATGATTGGGGGAGAAATCAGCTTTGATGCGTTCGGCCACAATCTTTCTATACTTCATTCTACTCCTCCGTATGGACTGTCGACTAACGGTTATTTTGCTGACGTCATGACCAAGAGACTTTGCAGCACTTGCCAGGACATAAGTGGCATTGCGGTCACTCATTTTTGTGCGGTCTAGGGAAGCTGCAACACTCGGTGATATAACAACTGGCTTTGGCTTTTTTTGATTAACATTTGGGATGCTTGCCAACCACGGTTCTGCGATAAATGCAGGGTCAGGCCTTTCTAATTCGACATATTTTGGTACATTCACCAGGTCAAGTTCATCCTCGCTTTGCTCACTTGACAATGACATTTCTAGTACAGCTTTTCTTTTTGATAAAGGAGTGGTTTGTAGGCCTACCTGACTAGATGCCTTATGACTGGTACAGGGTAAGGAATAGGTCATCTCTAAGTCTTTTTGATGAGCTAGAATGCGTTGATTTCTACGTGTTTCTAACCTGGGTTTCTTCTGTTCCTTTCTGGCAAGATTAAGATCTACTGACCCTATCTTTACCCGGCGACCTTCCTCTCTTTGGGCCAAAAGAAATTATCTGTCTTCCGGTATCTTCATTAATCCCAGTGCATTCTGATGTGCAATATCGAAAAGTTGATCCAAACTTTTTTCAAACACATTCTCTTTTTCTGTGGTTTTAGCTGAACGTTTCATTTTATTTTCCTTGTTCTTGCACAGATTTCTCCACTCATTGAAAAGGCGCTCTATAGCAGTAATTACATGCTGCTTCTTCTTTGTGGAGATCCTGGCTTGATCCCAGAAACGAAGAAGTTCTACTGTAAGAATGGTTGCACATTCTGGAATAGTTTTACCTTTAGTTTCATATCTATGGCGATTGATAAAAACGGCCAGAATTTCACGTTTTGAAGGCAGTTTCGAACCAGTCAGTTCACTTAATGGTTTGCCAACTAACCATATTGAAGCTGCACTTCGACTGAGCATTGTAACAATTTGGATATTCAGTATACAAACTTAACTCCAGCTGAAAATGCAATACAAGCAAAACTCTACAAAATCCGCCATTTTGTAAATAGTTCCATGTGTTGGGTAGTGAGTACCAGTCCACTAAAGAGAGTGCGCATGTTTTACAATACTAGTATTATTACTTTTTTCTGATCTTTAAGTTACATATTTTGAGGAATGCGCCATAAAATCTGATATATGTAAACTACGAAATGTTAAAATTCGTATTTGGTAGCAACCTCTAAAATTCATCCAATCTAAATCAAATTTGAGGATATTTTCTTAATTATCGACTAGAACAGAATGGCAGCTTGTCCCCAACAAAATTCGAAAAATAAATTTTGTGGACCATCCTAGTGATTATACAAATGATTTTAATTATGATTATGATTATTATATCACGATTATAATTAAGATTTGATAAAAGAAAAAATACAAAAAGGATTGCAGTTTTAGATATTATGAACTGTCTTAAAAATATAAAATATACAAATATAGTATAAATATATTGAAATTTGTAGAATAGGCATCAAATTCATCAAAAATTGCTGCAGAGAATTAGAACGTTTCCAGTGGATCACGCAGCAAGTCATTCTACTTAAATTATTCCTGCTTAAATGTCTTACAGAATTTTACGATAAGTGGCAGGATTATCATTCAGTGATTAACGAAGTATTTCTTCCTTTAGTAGATGTCGCTTGTCGTTGGTTACGGTGATGTAACTATTGCAAATGCAATGCATTTCAGAAAGCTAGTGAAATAAAGATCTCTAACTCATCAGCAATTCATGCAGAAAAATTAACGACGGAAATCAGTACCAAGACGGACTTGGAAAATGTGGTCTTAACTATGATAAAATTTGGACAACTTTCAATCGGATATTCTCATTTATACAGATATATTTGAGATGTCATATCACGCAAAAAAAGGAGTGTTTGATCTCATATCAAAACGCCACAAAGCATAGGTGGGAGTATGGGGATGCAGGGGGCGGCCGCCCCTGTCGATCGGAGAATTACGCCGCTTTCTCAGAAAACGCTCCTCTTCTGCCTGGTAAAATGAGCCCCTCGCAGAAAGTACAGAAAACTCCTGTACAATCATATCTTGGGAAACTCTAAAAATGCCGTTTCAGGTCCAGTAATCCAAAAATTTACATGAATATTATACCCTCAAGATCTCTAAAAAAAAGATAATTTTATGACTGGTCAAGTATTTACAGCTACTGTCCTTCCTCTAGTCGATTGCCCCTTCTTCCAGTCTTGTCTAGGTCCACTACTGCAATGAAACTTTTTTGGTTTTAGAGTAGGTAATTGGAACCACACTGGTGCTACAGTTGTGTAGTTGTGATTGTCTAACGATTGGGAGTGAAACTGTTAATTATGGAAAGCGCTTTTAGCCGTGGGCTATAGTGAGCGTGACATGGCAACGCTAACGGTATGCCATGTAATGTTGAGTGAATGAGTATGAGTTTCTAGTTTCAGAGTAAATCGTGGAGTATACATTTGTGTTGTGCAGCTGTATTAGTAATTACCATGAGTGCGATACGGGAATTCAAAACCAACCACCCGACCTTGGAGTTTTACCGACAGTTAGACTGCTATGCAGTTGGCCATGCAGTGTAGAGTTTAATAGAGAAGTATGTATGAATACAGAGAGAAAGAGTAAAAGATGCCTAACACTGTCAACTGACATTCAACCCCATCATGTCATTCAAATCATTTTCGTACAGGTTTGAAAAAGAAATTTATTCGTCAGTCGGAAGATGCTGGCAGGACTTTAAGCACACACGCGGTATCAATTTTATAACAAATCTGTGGTAGCAGACCACGAAAATTACTGTCTTCTGACATTGGTAATCGTGTAGGTGTTACTTTGCATAGCACGAAGCTATTTTGGTCTTTATCTCTTTGTTTTTACTTTTTAAACGTCTTTGCTTTTACTATCTCGTTTGTGACTCTTTTTTTGCCCTTGCTTTTTATTCTGTATAAATTCTTCGATATCTTTTAACTTATAGAAGAGAATTCTTCATCAGCGATTCACACAAGTGTTATCTCTGCATTATCCACAAATATTAGCGCCATTGCTACCACGGACCCAAGTCTTACGTCCACCAGTACTCCCAATTTGTCTGGTGATGAAGATGAATCTAATAAAGTGACAGTTGCTGCTGCTGTTGCTGCTCCACTACTTGCTTTAATCCTGATAATTGTTGTGGTCTGGTATTTCTTGAAACGAAGAAAGGCATACGGGTAAGCAAGATGTTTGATCTTACATCATTGCACCTTACATCAGAATTTTTGTCAACGTATGTATTGTTTCACGCAAATACATATTGTCACCATTTGTAAGTGAGAAATAAGACGAACATTAAGAAGCCACCTTAAAGAAGGCACGTACTGTCCCGTTTATACGGAAATGACTTGTACGGGTTGTCTTAGATACGGTTTTGTCCAAGTAATAGAAATTCAAACTCCAACAGAAATTCTAAAAGAAACTATAATTCTGATAGAAATTCTAATTGTAATGCAAATTATAATTGTAGTACAAATTATAATTGTAATACAAATTCTAATTGTAATACAAATTCTAATTGTAATTGAAATTGTAATTCTGATGCAAATTCTAATTCTAATAGAAATTCTAATTGCAGTTCAAATTATAATTGCAGTTCAAATTATAATTGCAGTACAAATTATAATTATAATTGTAATACAAATTCTAATTTTAACATCTAATACTAAGTCTAACAGAAATTATAATTCAAATTCCGGCAGAAAATTCTAACTCTAATGGGAATTATAGTGAAGTTACGCAATTCTTGCAGAACGGACCGTGCCCTTTCGAGTTCTTTAACTTTCAATATTTTGTAAGGCAGTAAAATCACGTCCAGACAAGCTTTCTTATCCTCTGGGAGAAAACTTTTTCCACTCCTTTGTACCCATTATCTCTTTATTAACACATAACACGTTCGCCAATACCCTCCTTTACTTAAAAACAAACTATAATTAAAAATACAGGTGTGGCATGAGACCCGAATTCATTACGGTAGAAAACATAAGAATGAAGTTAAAGGTTGTCGAGTAAATTTTCAGTATCGTTCTGTTCACAGCAACAGAAGAATTCTAAAGTGTTCAACCTCTTGCGAAAATAACGGTGAGCTAAAGCAGCGTTAAGTTATATTTTAATGGTCCATTTGTTTATTTTTTTTTGTAACCTGAATTTTTAACTTGGGTTCATATTCTCTGCATATTTACAAATACTGGAACAATTATTGATGTTGTTCTTTGGTCTCGTGTTATGAAATTTGTTGATTAACATCCTTATCATCATTATCGTAGGTGACTTAATACTTGCTATAATGATATCACATTGCTTCCTGCACAATCCCATCATCGTGTGCTGCTGCGTATTATAGTACTTAGATAAATGATGTTATTGTTACTTTTATCATTATCGTTATACCTATCGCTGTTATTGTCGTTCTTACCCCCGTATTCATTCATGTCCTTATCTACACACTGCTTATCCTTGACTTCGGCGTTGTCCTTGTCTTGTGCTAATTTTCGTCGTCATCTTCGTTCTCCTCTTTGTCCCCCTCCATGTCCTCGTCCTCGTCTTCGTTTTTGTAGCTATCATTGTTGTCACTTTTATCATCGTCACCATCACTACCATCATCATTATCATCATCATTACCATCGTCACCATCCTCCTCATCACCATCCTCCTCATCACCATCCTCCTCATCACCATCCTCCTCATCACCATCCTCCTCATCACCATCCTCCTCATCACCATCCTCCTCATCACCATCCTCCTCATCACCATCCTCCTCATCACCATCATCCTCATTACCATCATCCTCATCACCATCATCATCGTCATCGTCATCATCATCATTATCACCATCATCATTATCATCATCATCATTATCATCATCATCATCATAATCATCATCATCATTTCCATCATCATCATTTCCATCATCATCATTTCCATCATCATCATTTCCATCATCATCATTTCCATCATCATCATTTCCATCATCATCATTTCCATCATCATCATTTCCATCATCATCATTTCCATCATCATCATTTCCATCATCATCATTTCCATCATCATCATTTCCATCATCATCATTTCCATCATCATCATTTCCATCATCATCATTTCCATCATCATCATTTCCATCATCATCATTTCCATCATCATCATTTCCATCATCATCATTTCCATCATCATCATTTCCATCATCATCATTTCCATCATCATCACTACCACTATCATCATCATCACCATCACTGTCATCATCGTCATCATCATCACCATCATCATTATCATCATCATCTGAGTTTGTATATTCAATACTCCGAGAGCTGTTCAGGGAACTTTTTCAAACTTACAAGCTTGAGAACGTGAACTCATCAAACGACGTTGCTTTGCTCTCTTCACAGTTACATTACCATACCCGATGTTAAACCGTTAAATTCGTTCTCATAATTTTCGAAATTATTATACAGACAGTGGACGTGTGAACATAGGAATGTGGCATCGAACTGACAACGCTCCTTCTGATAAGATATTAAGCTCAGTAGACTCACTCAGTACGTCAGCTGACACATCAAAGCAAGTGAATGACTTCTCAAATGCTGAATATGCCAAACCTGAAATACAGAGAGTTGAAGTCAATGGAGACACATACGCTGTTGTCAACCGAAGTCAAAGAAAACCAGAGGCAGAGGTAAAGAATGAAATATTTCTGTACATAGCTCATGTGATCCCTCTTTTGCAAAACGAGATTTCTGCAACTCTTCGAAACTTCCTTAATCTTGTCAGCAAAGACCAGAGGGTTCCAAATCCTGCTGTTTCGCATTGACTGCGATTGTTTGACACTCAATTGGCAAGAGATATCGACACGTCGAAATTCGGCACAATAGCAAAGAGGTGACCACATGAGCCATGTGGTCCCCCCTTTGCAAAACAAGATTTCTACAACTCTTGAAAACTTCCCTGATCTTGTCAGCAAAGGCCAGAGACTCCCAAATCCTGCTGTTTTGCGTTGATGGCGATTATTTGGTGCTCGACTGGCAGTAGATATCGACTCGTCGAAAATCGGTCCAATTCGTCGAAATTCGGCAATTGTAAACAAACAAAAACACACAGCATTTCCATGAAGACATATTTGTCGGATTCTTTTTCTGTTAGTGTAAGAGATGAGTCTGTCGTGTTCTCGAAAGCTATTTCTTTGGCCCTGATAATCGAATTACCCCGTTGTGTTTACGGAGAAGGCTGTAGAATTATATGTTGCCGAGTTCTACCGGTATATCTACACTCATGTTTTCGTCCGATCATTTAAGGAAAGGTTGTCACTGAACCACAGTAGGTCAGAAGGCAACCAACCTTATTTAGTTTTAGCACAACGAAAAAAACATTAATGTGGAACTGGTTAGGTTTGGCCCATAAGACATCTCTAGGTCGTAAACGTCAGTTGGAATTGAGAGGCTTATCCAGAAATTTCGATAACAGCTCAGTATTTTAATTAGTACAAAGCCATGATGATTCTGAAGATTTTTATTTTATGTAAAACCTCAATTTTAGAAGTAATTCTGATTAAGTAAAGCATCACTTTCTGTAATGGTAATGCAGACCTAATTTTGTGTTGATCAATTTTGCGCAAAATTTACAGACGCTGATAAAATACAATACTTTCACTCTATAAAAAAAGATGGCATAAACCAACTGACAGGAATGACATATTAAAATGCTTTTTCAAATAATAAAACAGCGATTTTGTCGTGGTAACAAATTTAAACACAGTTTTTAAATACGTTGATACCATGGTTAAAAAAAATGCTTTTTATCATTCAGAAAGCAGTAGAAACAAACAAACTCAACTACATGGATCCTGGAAATCTTGCTTTTAATGGAAAGCAGGACGCTGGACAATCATCTCAACCTACTGAATATGCTCACATTACTGGTGTAATGCAAGAGATGGACGCATAGTCAAGTAAACTACTTAAAAACGTCAATTCAATATTTTTAGCAAAAAGGTGACGTGTACAGAGTCTACAGAAACTCTAATTGGTATTGTTGCGTCGAATCAAAATTAATGATGATTAAGTAGATTTTCTGCAGTTATGATTAAACCAGTGATCAGTGGAGAAGTAGCTTTCAAGTCAAGTAGTATTTCTTTAAATATCTCGTAATAACTCCACATAACCAGGTAACTCTTTGCCGCTTAGTTTTTTAATTATTCAGTCATTCCCTCAAGATGTTGAGAGCTCTTTAGAACCAATGAAACATCACCACACTTCATAATAATACACTTTTTTCCTCTGTGTAGTAATGTTATTAGTACTAATTACAATATGAGCAGCTGCGTTTTATTGGATATATAAGCACAAGCCGAAGGCGAATGATTGTATGTTCGATACAACACCGACGCGAATATTGCAAACAACTTATAAACGAATACATGTCGACGTTCGCTTTCTTCAAAAGTGGTAAAGATTACAACGATTTTAGTCCAGAAAAAAGCATGAAAAATCCACGTAGGTCAGCGGCTGTATCCTTTGATACAAAAGATATGGCTGTATCATATTTACAGTAAATGATTAAATTCTTTTGTTTCTTCTTGGTGAATTATTAATGAGTATTATTATTATTATTACAACTCCCACATCACCGAACTAAGGACAGTGGAATTACTATTACTACTACTGTGGAATTATTACTATTACTGTGGAATTATTACTATTACTGTGGAATTATTACTATTACTGTGGAATTATTACTATTACTGTGGAATTATTACTATTACTGTGGAATTATTACTATTACTGTGGAATTATTACTACTACTGTGGAATTATTACTATTACTGTTATTATAATTGTTATTTTTGTTATTGTTGTTGTTGTTAATTTTTTTCTGTAACGTTAGAAGAATAATCCTGATATTTTCTCGTCGTGTTATCCTGCGGGCAATTCTATAATTCTGAGTCTCATCAGCAGTTCGGAAAAAGCTTCACGTAAGGTAAAATCCTTGCAATACTGCGATGCAAAGAAGGAAAATATGGCCCCCAGATAATCATGGCGCCAAGCAGTTTGATAATCTTGGATCCGAAATACCTGTAACTATAATATTAACCTGAAGTGTTAATTACTTAACAGAGAACCGCAGAGAGACCAACCAAACAAGAAATGTAACCTACACTTATGAGGGTAATCTATTGTTTGAGATTTCCAATGAACAATAACCAGTTCGGTTTATGAATTACTTATTGAGAGAAGCCAGCAGCAACAGGAAATACCGCATTATGTTTGCCCACAGAAACCAAAATAATGTGTGAAAAATTTCTTGATAAAAGTCTTCTATTCCTTTTTGTTGGCGAAGATGCGGTGACGTTGTTTAAAAGGATTAATTGCACAGACGTTAATGAGCTGTTAACCTTCCTGGTTAACCTCGGCTTCGGGTTAAACTGATTTTGTGACTTTAAAGAAGAATTCTTTAATTTTTCATGTTATTTCCGGTTTTAAAACCATCAACTCCAGCAAGACTTTTGTTCATTGCGGTCCACATCCGAGAAGCCACGTCCCATCGGATTACTGGGTTAATCCAGTCAGAGTTGAAAACCTAGGATATCTCTAAAGATGTCTTTAGTTTACGTTAGAAGTCAATGGTTCGAGATTGTTTGTGAGCCGTGACCAATTACGGCAAGATTTTGACAGGCTATCATTTTTAAGCTCGCTTCTTAATACTATGAAGCCATCATCTCTGTCTTTCGTTATCCTGCTACATTTTGAAGTGCGCAACGCACTGTCGTTCTTCGAAAGTTTACCAGGCGACACGGACGTGTTTAGAAATCCGAAGTGTGGAAGTGATAAATCGGGTAAAGACTCATCGTCGTGTGACTGCGCCGAATTTAACGCTCTCTGTGTGCGCTCTGGATGTGGTGAATGCAAGTGCCGAAGGAAAACACGAATTTACCGTTCCGATGTTCGTAAATGCCTCAGTGACCTTGAAGCAAGAGATCCATGTAAGTGGTTAAGTTTTTTATTTTCCTAAAGATGTGTGGTCGTTCGAGAGGTTTAATTTGTTTGGTATGTTTACCTGAGCTTCGTGTGGGCCTCGAGTAAATGCGTGAATTCAAAGAAGTAAGGCGGTGTAAGTATTGAAATAATCAAGAAAAACCACCGAAATAAATTCAGCAATTTAAAACAAGGGACAGCAGTACTGATAGTTTTGACAATCGAGCTACATCGGTCGTTTGGTGGGAACGGCTTCGAGCACTTTTTGCGTGATCGTTTATCATTGTGCATGCAGCAATTATCCATTATGTTTGCTTTAATAGTCTTGTATGTCAAGCTGTATTTGTAATTGCGTCTTTATAATCAAACTTCACAAATCTCCATCACGGGAAAACGTTATTCCTTAGTACAGCTATGAATACTTCCAGCCAGCACTCAAAGGTATCTCACTTTTGACGGTCTGCGAAAACTGGTGATGTATCCCTCAGGTTTTTAACCCAGAAAAGATCCCTGTCCATTGAAAGCTTGATTGAGCTGTGAGTGATACCTAACAGATGTGTAGGGTTTCGTTAAACTGAACAACAGAGACGTTAAAATCATTTGTTATCAAATGTCTTCATATTAATTAGTTTTGACAGGTTGAGTAGAATGCATAATGTGCCGGCCATTTTGCTGTTGTACCAGAACACTTGTGAAATACCCAGTTGACATGGTCCTTGATATTCTGGTAACTTTTTCTCGTCTTCCACCTGCGCATATTCATATCATTCTGGCGAGCCTACAGTTTCCCAAGCCGGAGTCTTCATTGTCTATTCTATATTTATTTTAGAAAAAAAATAATGATGATTATTCTTGAAACTTTTCTGTCAATGCTTTCGTAATCTGTATATATATGCGCATATACTTTTTGCCTAACTGTTGCAACGTTCATTGAACTTGGCACAAATTTGGGAGAGTCATGGGCTAATATAGCTCTCACATATTTTTTGTCATTGTTTGAAAAATGACCCCTGGAAAGGACGAGACGTGAGTCCGCCCACACAATTTAAACTGGAGACACAATGTAGCCGCACCTCGATGGCTACTGCTTCGAGTTGTGTCATACAAATGTGTGAAAGTAAGCTAAATCATTCAACAATATCGGCTAATACCTCTGAATTCGAGACCTGTAAGTCGTATGAACGTACCATGCGAAACACAAGATTTCTTCCTCTCATTTTAACTTATTAGTCGGTTAGAAAAGGAATGTAACTAACGAATATTTGCATTTGGAGCACTTGAACACTTCGACAAATGAACCACACCTTGTTTTGATTTAAGACCATGGTAGTAACATTCATCAAGGTTTGAACTTCAAAGTTACGCAAAGAATAAACGTTGTTTATAAAATACCAGTCGTGACGGGGAAAAAATGTGTGACGCTAATGGACGGACAGTAACCTGTACAGGGTTGTTCTCCAGCGTTTCTGTATGCTTTGTGAAAAATTTCAGTGAACTATTTCTAAGAATTACAAGATTAAAAAAGTGCAAAATGGTCTGTAGGAGCCAAGGGCATATGATGAATCTTATTCCATTCACAACAACCTCGCTTTAGAATGTTAAAAATAATGTTTTCGCACTGGAACAACTCGTCGATACTAAATGATAACAAAGTTAGACTACTTCAATCGATGCGAAAGGATATAAGCAATTATCGAAGATAATCAAATTGACATTGATAAGACATGACATGCGTTTTGATAAACAGTTCTAAGCTGTACTTATGTCGGTCAGCGATTGAAACATCTCAAAATCAGACCAATGTTATCGCCATGCTCTCGAGTTCGAAATTATCGTAGTCTCTGCCAAAATACGATATTTAAAACACCTATATCCTGATTTTAACTTCTTAGTGCGTATTACTAATGGCAATATGACAAAACTTTAATGTATTGACTAACAAAAAACTACAAATATGTAACTAAGGCAATCTTCATGCATTAATCATGTAGTGCTAAGTATATTCCTGTCTGTTTGCCCCACATAGCCAGCTGCTCCAGGCCAGTCATTTTGCCGCTGAGTGGCGAATGCCGACATTTCCTCACAGTTAGCGAGGGAGTTTGCTTCCACACCTTGTTAGCGGTGACCACCTGAGGAATTAAGTGTGACCTTTGAAAGGTCAGCTCCCACCAACAGCAGTCTTTCTCAAGTTGTGACTACACTAACCTGGACGGTATACTTAAGCATTGGACTCGAGCTATTGGTGACAATTTTCCTAAGCGTAAACCAAAGTTTTAATTCCCACAAGTCCGATGTGATGAAATTGTGGTTTCCTCAGGCTTTAAGTTAATTTAATTTAAAAAAAAAGACTCGCCCAACATTTGATGAAAACATTGGCAGAAAAAGGCTCATTACAGGTTGCGGGATATGTTCCGCTATAAACTTTGTTGAATTGCACACAGACAAAAAATGGCGTACGTGACTCACTGTAGTTTGAATTTTTCATTAGCTGCCATTTCTATCATTAAAATAATTATAAGTTCAGTACGTTGTACAATCAACTGTTTAAAACGTGACATGAACATAAGATATTGTTCAAATGAATCAACTATCTATGCTTAGTATGTTAAAAATAGTGCTCTATAACATCGGCATTCTTACAACTATGATGACACACATCTTCGTTTCTCTTACATAAAATTTTCTAAAAATTAGTATCAGGATGGGCATGTTACTGAAGAGTAACATGGCAGAATAGGGGAGGCTGTAGAGCCTGAAATTTTGCAGTTATAGTTAGCGGATTTCAAAAACTTTCGTATCGTGAAAAAGATTTGAAAGTTGGACGTGTTGTTAGACCTACTCTGCTTTGCTTTAGTAATTTTAGGGAAATTCACCGAAACAAACATTACATTGACGCGGGCCGTGCTGCCGTGATTGAATAACAACGTGATAAGATCAATATCCACGCATGCTTGCAGAGACATCTAGTTACCAACCCCCTCTTTGAACTTACCGTAGGGAACAACCGTAACCTGCTGAATACACATGTATCATCTTCGGCTCAGTTTCTTTTGTTCTTTAGAGGTTGATAACTAACTTATCAACCTTATTAAGATATTTATGTACATTCTACCGTAGTTTCGCCATCTCTATGTTTTTCAGGCGAGTTAAATACTTTTTTCAAAACTTCACCAACGATGATATAAGTCGGTTATGTACCTAGACCTTGGTGTTTAAGCGATATATCAAGCTTCAGGCTTCACACTCAGGTTCATGTATCGCTTAAACACTTCGGCCACAGTATGTAACCTTATTTACTACTGCTCATAGTTACTACTACTTATAGTTACTACTAAAGCCCTGTCCTTCCTAGGTGTCTGCGCGATAACTTGTTAATTTTGGTGTCAAATGTTTAAGATAAAGATTTGAGAGCAATGAGGCTTGTGGCAATCGAGTAACAAAAAAGTTTGGTTGATCCTATATCACTTGTATTACAGAGCATTCCAAGAAAACCAAAAGTGTTTAGAACTGACAGGAAGTATGAGGACAGGCTGAAATTGCCGTTCACACGGTGTGATATTGGACGAGAACGGGGAAAATCTATCAAGAAACCTTGTTTATAAGAACTTGCAAACAGGAAAATTGCTTGGAGAAAATGTTGTACTTAAAAAGGGTTGGCTTCTAATTTTTCAGATTCCACTTCAACCAGTTTGGATATGAGGAAATAAGGTCGTGGGGATTTCTGTACCAATACGAGAATGTCTAACTTTCTTCTTATTATATACATTTTAAGGGTGTCGTTATCAGTTTTTTAACATAAAACCAGATGTTATTCCGACCATTGACCTCTCGAGACCTTGCGCGAAGAACAAATGTTCACAGCCAATCAACGCCCCTTTGGATAAAACGAAACACGTCTGTCGTGTTAGCTGGGTGCATTACCTCGAAAATGGAACGTGGCGTGAGAATCCCGTTCGGAAATTCCAAGAAACTTTTGATCTTCGAGGTTCGGATTACTTTCCAGAACAAGGATACATGTACAGGATAGAGGTAAGACACAAATCATGATACGTCAGGTTGTATCAGGTTATAAAGTAATAAGGCGTGCGGCAGTTAATCTAGGTGTGTTGTGCAGAGGTGAAGTGGTTGGTGATGTTGGGCTGTTTGTAGTGTGTTATGACTCGATGTTGTGGTCAAGGTCTTGTATCTTTGTATGGTGAAGTAATTGTGGTTTGCTCGTGGGGTACTGGTGGCACAGTGGTAATGGTCGTAGTGCGCGCACGTGTCTTTTACCGTTGTGACTGGTTCGACTCCGGTTCCGTACAGTTATCTCATTAAAGTTACCTTAGTCACATGTGAGAAGAGTGTTGTCCAGTTTGTCTCTACCAAGCATCGCGGGTTTTCTCCGAGTGTTCCAGTTTCCTCCTGCAGTAACACTGGATCTATAAGGAGTGGACCTTACTGGACGTCTAAGAAGAACACCTTAGTTATATCTGATAGGGTTATCCAGTATACATAAAGACACTTTACCTATATAACCTGGTGGTGGTGTACTGATTCTGGTGCAATGGTTTGGCAATATGGAGAGGTGACTGCGGTGATAGTTTGATGAGACTGTGTTTCTATGGTTCGTTGCTGTTTTATGGGTTAGTTTTGGTTGGTGTGGGTTTTGGTTAATTACGATGTGCTTCCTGGTGAATGTTAACATCTTAATACTTTTCATTTTAAGTGGAAAACCTCTCGGGAGTCTCCTATTCCGAAGCGATTGTTTCAGGTTTCCTTGGAATGTGTCGATCGTGATTCCATGAAAGAATCGTACTGTTTGATGTTTCGAGTCAGAGGTTGGTTATGGTGTTCGTCTTATGAATGATTCTTGATCATCTGTCATTTTTATATGCTCTGAAGTTCTACGTAGACGTTTCAAGATTTAAATTAAATAACTGAGTTGTGGTCATAAGTAAGTTCGTATCTCGACTCGTTTTATTAAAGGAAAAGAAGAGCAAGCTGTTGTTCCTATTTCAAAAAGCAACTTTAACGTAAACACACTCGATACAAAGAAGGTAAGAGCGTCGTAAATGATCGCTGATGGTCAAAGTGCGATCGCGCTGTTGGTTTTAACACTTTTTATTAGTAATTTTTGCAATTATTTTCATTTTCTGCCAAAATTTGACCGGCTCCATTTATTTATCGCATTCTTCTGCTGGGTATTACATTACTTAACAGTGCATTGCATTGTGCTGCATTGGATTGCATTGTATTGTATTTCATTGTATTGTATTTCATTGTATCGTTGATGCAGCGTACTGTATCGTGTCATATTGTGTCACTCTAAGGAACTGTACAATGCCTGTCTTGCCACTAAATACACGACATTTATCTTAACCGTAGATGGGCATACTTCCTTAACAGAACTACTGACCTTAGATTAAAAAGCGCATCTGTTTAGGGAACTTTTGCCCTACTAAAAGTTCGTGGAAGAACTCAGTATTTAGTATCAATGCGGCATGAAAGAATAACACAAAGGCCGATTGTTTTTGCTTTTATTTAGCCCACGCATTCAATTAAAGCAACGAAACATGCCCGTCGTCGAGTAAACACTCTGACAGCAAACATTGTGGTGGTGAATGACAACTTTCCTATAATCTTGGCCGCAGTAGCAGGTGCTGTGGGTACGGCGATAGTAATAATCCCACTAGCTTTGTTTTATCGAAGGACCATGACGAAACAGTAAGTAACTATTTATAGTGCCCTACATTTATAAAAGAACATTCTTGGAAGATTGTCTGTAAGATTTACACGCGCGTTAAAAGATTAAATAAACGCAACTGGGTATACTTCAGTCGCTGCAGTGTCTACATTCTTTTCGTTAAGTAAATGACGTTTTGATGTTTTTCATAGACTATTAAGAAGGGATGTTTCGGCTACTTGCGAACAGCAGGGAGAAAGCGTGGGCCAAGGTAAGGATATTCCGAGACCAAATCTGTTGCGTTATTTATAAACTATTTGACAATTACTTTAATACATTGGTATAGTCATGTGGGGGCGTGCTTAGGAACTTCTGATGAGAGGCCAAAAGCTGGAAATATTTTTAACTAATCTTTCGTCATGATTAATCAAATTTATTTACACATTCTCATAGGTGTTAATCCTATAATTTTACTTAATATGTCACGGAATATCTTGGCTTACCTGCAAAATTGAATTGAATATGAAAATCAAACGTGCTAATATTTTTTGCTTAGTAATTAGTGACCAAGCGAGGCGGAACAGTTTAATTACCTTTTTACGTCACTTGTAAATGAAAATTAAAATATCGGGGACGTTCGAATGTTTCTAGGCAAACAGAGGTACCTGGCGGGAATCGTAAACGAAGAAGAAATAATAAAGCCAGCAAAAAACACGCAAAATAGGCATATTAAAGGTTTATAATGTAATTCTAACGTTTCGTTGCTGTACACAACATCCTCAGAGAATGAATAACTTATATTACTGAGATGTAGTGGAGATTTCTGAGATTACTGAGATTTCTTTATTTTAAGACCTTTCGTTTCCCGACCTCTCCCACTACATCTCAGTCTGCTGTATCCTTTTGTCCTTCCCACTTCCGTTCTTACGCCAACATCTCGTTTACATATCACGTAACATACCATTATATATTAATCACCTTGTAATATAAGTTATTCATTCTCTGAGGATGTTGCGTGCAGCAACGAAACGTTAGAATTACATTATAAACCTTTAATATGCCTATTTTGAGTGTTTTTTGCTAGGCTTTATAATTTCTTCTTCATTTCTAGGCAAACGTAATGTTTATAGAAAATCTAAAAACGGTTTGCCGTGTTGGTACAGTGGCTATTATCCTTTTGGTGGGTGTTTGTTGTGGGTGATTGCTTATTGTACCTAAGATGATGACTGAAGTCTCCACCAACTTAAAGGCATATGTCTTGGATAGTCGATGAACGTTCGTCCAGCCCCAACCTCAGAAATCGTTTTTCTGAGGTGGGGACCTGAACATTCATCAATCATCTAATCATCAACAAGGCTGGTCCAGCGTAGGCAGCGGCGCAACAACACAACACCAAGGGAGGGATTCTCGCTTGCCACAATCTGAAACAGATAAAAATATTCTATCCCCGACGTTTCGAGCAAAGGCCCTTTGTCTGGAGAGTTACTAGAAAGAGAAATAGAATAAACAGACTTGTTGCTTATGTAGCAAGCTATACAAGCAGTCACGTGAAACAAAATTAACCAATGACAGAAACGTAACCATAAAAAAATGAAAACTTATTCAATATTGAGCCCGCACACAGCAACAAACCCGATAGTAAGGGGGTATGCTTGCATGCAGGCTGAATATAAAACAAGTGAGACCACAGTAGAAAATTAAACACAACAAATAGCATAGAAAAGTAATACAAAATACTGTGAATGTCTGCAGAGGCAGGCATTGACAGAGTTTGGCATTGGAGTGCCGATAAATTGATATTTCACTGGTTTCTCACCGATAACCCAATGGTGCCCAAAAATTGTGATCTGCCTATCCCACTCCCAGATTCTAGATCTACCTCTTATTTGTAGCGGAGGAGATGATTAAGTCCTCGGTCCTCCACTGTATAACGCATATAAATGTGAGAACTATTTGTATGTGTCATAGAGTGGAGGACTGTATATAAATATAAATATATATATATATATATATATATATATATATATATATATATATATGATATATGTGTTGATAACAAGTATCAATAACAAAATTATATGGGTGTAGAGTGCTCTATACAGAGGTAGAGCGGAATAATCACAATACAAGATTTGGTTACTTGAATAAAAGTTCTTATGAAGTAACCAAATCTTGTATTGTGATTATATATATATATATATATATATAAATATATAGATAGATAGATAGATAGATAGATAGATAGATAGATAGATAGATAGATAGATAGATAGGTTGGTAGGTAGGTAGGTAGGTAGGTAGGTAGGTAGGTAGGTAGGTAGGTAGGTAGGTAGGTAGGTAGGTAGGTAGATAGATAGATAGATAGATAGATAGATATGGGTGTACTTGTATATGTATATGTAGATGTAGATGTATATGTATGTGTATCTTTGCACCCAAGATCTACCGTGGTATTAAAATGTCTCCAAGCAGTATAAGTAATCAAACGTTCGTTTACATGTTTGTCCAAATTCTTAGAAGTGGATGTGGAGCCTGAAACATCAGAAGAAACGTTGAGCTCTTACACAAGTTTAAAGCGATACCCAGAAAGGGACGAACCGCCATCAATATATCAATCCTTGAGCAAGGCTAGTCAAAGTGAAGTAAGTACAGCATTACATATATTGAGAAAATATCTTCAACATTTCCTTCTCCAGTGGAAAGGGTCCTTATATTTAAACAACCTGGTTGTCCATGGCTGTTTTAATTATTATTGTTAACGGTGTAAAACGTTGTGAACTTTTTAAAATATTTCTGTTTGTCTAGCTGCCGTCTACAGAAGTCACTTATATTACTGTCTTAGGAGACGAAGAAGAACCAGTTAAAATTCCGCCCATCTATCATGTCCTTGATGAACTGGATACAGAAGTGAACAGTGACGAACTCGTCTAACATGTTTTATCGTCTCTGTTTAAATAGTGCTTGATATGGCAAACACGAACACTGTAAATTGAAAAAGGTATTTTCACGTTAGTCGACTTCAAAAATAGTGGCTCAAAAAGACTTTATATGGAGATGAATTTAGAGGGGTTTTTTTTGACCTCAAGCTTTCTAGAGTATTTATTCACAGGCCTGACAAAATTGTGGGTGACAAAATACGATTGTAAAACGGCAGTTCCATGAAGTTTCTCTAAATAACGATAACAATAATAAATAGACTGATCAAACTACTATTTCCATGTCCTATGTTCTAGTGATGATGATGATCATCATCATCATCATCACAATAATTATAATTATCATCATGAATATGATCATAAATGATTATAATTACGATTAATAGTCACAATACAAACTTAATCCTAATCACAATCATATGCCCTAAGTCCGAGAGCGTTTAAATTTATTTACTATGTAATCATAATTATAATCATAATTACGATTATGATCATAAATAGTCATAATCTTACTCAAAATCATAGTCATGGTAATTCATCGTAATCATGAAGATAATCAAAAGAATCGTTACCAACGGAAATGATCACGATAATAGCGGTTAAGGTCATGATGAAAGACATAAATAGGTATTTTACCTATGTTTAGCCATCTGTCAAAGTCTATCAACAAATGTTGCCACTGCTAAGGAAAGCGAAGTGACCAAATTGCATTGCAAAATATAATACATATATACAAAAACAATTGCAAGTTACAGAGTGGTGAAATGCTCACTTGTACATAAGTTATATATAAAAATTATGGTCATAGTTCATTTCAGTTTTTGGACTCAAAACAAAAACTAACCTAAGCAATCAAACGTTGTTCAGTTCCATAGATGCATTGTAGTATGTACGATAGGTTTCCTTTGACAGGGCAAGAGTGTACACGGAGAAGGATCGCTCAACTGCATATTTACAAAGGCACGAAGGAATGGTGAGTTCGTTTCAATGTTTACAAAGTTGTGTAACTGTAGCATGAAGTCTGTGCTTTATCCTAAAACGGAAATATTTTCGTCCAACAAGCAGGAGACATTGCCAGTCCTACCACCATGCACTCGATGCGAGTACGTTTTTATATTTGAAATTTCTTCACAGAGAATCCAGGAATGTGATTTCTTCAGAAATATTTCCTCGTTTGCCTTTGTTGTTATTATCAGGCCAAAAAATTGTACTCTTCTGTGGTTCTTCTAACCAGTTTGTTGATGTTTCCACGAAATTTCTGTCAGACATTTCCACATCGGGAAATTCTTCACAAACCGAATGTAGTTTTAGAACATTTTCCTCCCCTCCAAGTGGATCGTTAGATGTCTTTTCCAAGTCGCATCCACCTTCTTTAACTTTTAACTGAAAATTGCAAGGGATGTTAGTTTAAGGTATTATTAGAAATGTATCTTTGAGTACTTCTTACATTGGATGATTCCTCGTTTATTGATTCTGGCTTGACGCATTTTCTTTCATCTGTAAGTGGATTATAAGGTAAATTTACGAATTTGTATCCGCCTTTCTGTCCTTTAACCTTGAAAAACAAAAAATGAATTTTAGCTTTGTACGAAATTTAACATTCCATTCTGTTGACTTTATACTAAGCAGCTTCCCAGGAGGTGTCTCGTTCACGAGGGAAATTGACCGGCGTTAACTGGAGTAAAGTAAATAAGCTGCTAAAAGGCAACGGTGTCTAGCCAGTGGTTAAGAAAACAAACAGTAACAAACCTCTAACCAGCCTATGGTTGTATTAATTGTATGGTTCTATCATACATATATTTTTCGGTATCATATAGCAATCGCAGTCGTATTGAAGAGTATCCGAGTGTACAGACAATCACAAAAACATAGACCAACCACAAGATCAATTTGGTTATTATACTACTTGATGTTCTTGCATGAAAAGTCAGAGTTTACCTTTTTCATCACACCAGATTTGTAATATTGTCTGATAGCCCTTCTCAGTTTATTTTGATCCATTTTAGGCCTTCCTTTCGCTACTCCCCACAACACGGCCACTTCATTTGAATCTGCAATCATGAATTCCATTTTGGATTCATTTGTCCACTTGATTATTCGCTGACATTCTGTATCCTGTAAAAGACTAAGGATGAATTCCCATAACAGTGGAGTGGTGCGTCTGGTTCTCCAGCGATAATTCATCGAGCACCGAACTGGAGTTACCTGAGGAAACGAATGTCGAAAGTATGAGAGTCGTACGTCATGATAGCATACTTAAAATGTCTAACGTGCTACGCTTCATTTAACCTACTTCCCTCACTTTCTTAGTTCTTCAAGGTAGCAATTTGTGGGCGATTCAATATAGCTCATAGACACGAGTATTTTATCTTTGCACAACTTTAGACGTATAACGAGGTTGCTTTAAATAGTTTTAGTACAACGTAGGTCGTGTTTCCCATGATCCATGTTAATTACCATAGTTCCTTTTTTCAGATTATCTTTTGGGAAGTTTTAAAATAGAAACCTGGAGGATTTCTATATGTGAGACTTCGTTTCATGTGAAAATTTCCACATGTGAAATTGAAACTTACGTAATAAGCATACGTCGGCCAAAGACGCCACTAAATTTATAAAGTTTGGGCTCCCTTAATTGCAAGTTTAAGACAAAATTCAAACTGTCATCGACAAAAAAAGGCAATTGGAACCTGTAACAACTTGATCTGTCTATATATATTTTAGGAAAGAACAAAGGGAGGATTGAGTTAATCAGCTACAGTAAGAAGTTAATTATTTTGTTGAAAATGGGAGCGAGCAACAGGTGTATCACAGTTAGTCTTAAGGATCCTGATGAGAGATAACCAAAGATTGTAGACTGGAGTCTCTTTGTTCAACTGGGCGATCATAGGTGGATTCAGAGTACTAAAGGATGTTGACTGGATTGACTTCTACTTTGCAGCTGAGCTGACTGACCGTTGTATGACATATCAAAGGTAAATCGATGGATCTATGGTATCTCAAAGTATGGTATATCAAAGTATGGTATATCAAAGTATGGTACATCAAAGTATGGTACATCAAAGTATGGTATATCAAAGTATGGTATATCAAAGTATGGTATATCAAAGTATGGTACATCAAAGTATGGTACATCAAAGTATGGTATATCAAAGGTTGTTGATCAGGGCCTGGTTTAAAAGTCGATTTTCTTAATGCAGGATTAGCGTTCATTTTGTGGACAACTCCCTGATCATGCCCCTATGAAAAGTTGGAATGTTAACAGATTTCAGGTTTATGCAAAATGGTTTTAAGTTATGAAATCGGAAGTAGATTTTTCAACCAAAGTAAGCGAAACCAAAGCAACAGATCAACTGGCAATCCTAGATTACCTCTGATCGTCATTGCAACAATCGGCCCGCAATACAATGGCTAATATTAATAATAATCTTTGTGTAAATATGGTTAATTTTATGCATTATTAGTAAAAGAAAAGTATTCTTCTCATTGGCCTTCACCGACGGGAGACAGTAAAAATATATATGTAGTAAAATCATTAAGTTGCAAACGAACGAGAGGCGAAATAGATCGACAGCGGATTAACCCAATCGCATGTTTACTGAAGCAGTCAGCGAACAACTCTGGGTCATTAACGTTTTGATTTAACTGGACAGAGACAATTGTGACTGACTTTAAAAGAGAAGGTTTTGAAGTTATTGATCATTTCCATTTCGCTTGGTTGAGAATTGAAAAGCATGCATTACACTAGAGTATGGCAATTGAGATTTGGATGTTTCAAATCTTAACCGTGGAAACTTCACACCTGGGCAATATGATGTGGGTTGAGCGGGAATGGCCTTGCAACTCTTTGTTTGGAGATTCTGGTGGTTGGTGTTCAAAGACGACTTAGAGTAGGGCTATAAAGAACTATGAATGCGTAGGGTTTGTTGGATACTTGCATTGTGGAGAGTTCAGATATAGAGTTTATAATGCTTCACGTCAGCTGATGGAAGACCACTCTAAGTAGAGTCTTTGGAGAGAAACTACTAGAGAGCAAATGGAAAGGCACAGGAGGAAAAATTAGGAATGGTTTCAATAGATCTATTAAGTGAACGTCTTTGATAGCTTACATTGTGCTTAAACGATTGCTGCATGGGGATACTTGTATATTGTCACTGGTTATATAGTGTATTGATGAATATTGCTGACGCGAAGTAAAGTTTACAAGAAGTCAAAGATGCACAACAACAAAATTATTTCACCTGCAAATGAAATGGTTCCAACCACTCGGAAAAGCACGTTAATCCCTCAGTAGTATATGCTGTTGTTGAGTGACCAGAAGTATGAACAGGTATAGACTAAACTATTACGTTAATATCTGTATTTTGCACACGTGTATATGCTCTGCTAAGTTGAACACAACTCCTTCACAGGAAGTTCAGAATCACACATCCGCTATCACCCGGTATAACCCACGCTCTTTGTACTAAGCAAGGTATGGGATGCGGTTGCACCAATGTTGTCACTAGGAACTCACCATACGTTTCTTAAAATCTTTTACAAACATCAAACTCTGTTGGGAGTCGTACGGAAATTATTCAGTTATCAGTCATTAATAATTCTTAGACTATATTGATAGTGCTATATGGGGAGGGCTGAAAACTGATTTCACTTGCTAAAAGCATCACTCCTTTTCTTTTTCGGTTGTAATTAGGTCGGGCTCAGTGGTTACAAACAAAAAAACTTTTTTTCACGCCCAAACATTAATGCGAAGAGTTCGTGAACTTTTCTGTCGCTTTTATTTCGTGACGGCACCTCGTGAATGCTTATGGCTTCCTGTTGTGATTTAACTGTTTAGTTATAAGTTCAAAACAATAAGTAACTGTATGATTGCAGGGTAATACTGTGAAGCAGCTGTTGTTTTATAACAAGTCATACGTAATACTTTAAACTCTCACTGTAGCCTGATTTGTAAGTCTGAACCGCAAATATGATCATTTTTCATTACCAAAGTTTTGTGGGTTGGTAACTGACGAGGTGTCTAACTAGTTTTAAAGTACGCTCCATTTGCCGCAGGAATATGCAATTAGCATATCAAAAGAGAAGCCGGGCCAGGAAGAAAATACTTTTGCAAGTGGGCTTCGACTTTACTCATTGATTATTTCAAGACTAAGGGGAAAATTGCACGACAGACGAACCTTTTAACTGTTGTATCTCGGTGCTGTGCCGGCGGGAAAAAGCCATTACCACAGAACTGCTGTTGACAAATGTAGTAGCTTTTTAACCTTGAGTAATAGAAGCTGAAGGACGTGAAAAACCGCCTGGTCATGTCAATAATTACTTTCTCAAATGCTTCTTGTTTCTCAAAAATACCTGACAATAAAAATTTGAGGAATTCAATGTCAAGTTTGTCACAATACGAGTGTTTTTTTGACAGCGGAACTCACGCTCAGCTGTTTTCAAGTATCTGTTCGACTCTCCGAAGTTACTGGCTGGATTATAGTCTATCGAATGTTCTGCATACCCCCCGAGTAATTACCGGCGTTTGGAATATTTAATAATCTGGGATGTTCTGGTTAGTATTATCGTCGGCTAAACCATGGATATTTTTAGTTTTATCAAGTAAATTGACCTGGATAACATTAAAAGTGACTACTTTTAAGATCAACTTTAGTGGAGTTTAAAATTGGTTTTGTCTGTTATAAATATATAGTGTGTCCCAAAAAAAAACAGGCTACTAATATTCGTGCTTCATTAATAATCTTTACAAATTACCTTTTGTACAATTGGTGATTTCTAAAGAATAATCATTGGACTAAGCTCATAGAGATATACATATACATACATATGCAGTAGTTGGACAAAAAAATTGGCCATCCAAGTTAATTTGTATGACATTTTCTACCGAGCAGAAACGTGTTTAAAATCATGTTTTTAGAATGCATACATCGAAATCTATCCAAATGTGACCTCAGATCTTAATTCTAATCATTGTTTTGGAAGATTCTTTCAACTTTATGTGATTTTACTACCAATTTCTCACCAAAGTTTCGCTCTGTCATCAAAATTCATTCTGCTCTTTCAACAAAGCCTTCCCCGAAGGTTTTTTTTAACTGCACGATGGGACCAAGCCATCAATTTCTCGTTAACTTATTTTTGGCCCAGACAAACAATATATGTGAGTTTGTTTCCTGACATGTTTAAATGCCCTGTTGTAGCTGTATTGCCTGAAGAAAAACTTTTACTATTTCGAAAATTAAATTGAATGTTCATAGTGACAGAATTTCCCCCGACGATTGCTGTATAACGTTTGGCTTTTAATATCAGCTAAGTGATTTCACCTATACGTTTTCACGTGGAGTTTCTCTTTTTTTCTAATACTCTTTCAAATGACAAGTTCGGGCTTGGCGTTTGGACTGAGGCTTAATCTCACTATCAACTTGACTGAATCACTCACACAACAATCTTATGCCACTTGGAAACTTGATTAATTTCCGGGGAGAGGGGGAACGGAAGGACGTGACTTACTAAAAATGGATTGTCCAGTTATGGTTAGGGTTAAGAGTTACTGATTGGGTTATGATTAGAGTTAAAGTTAAGATTAGAATTAGGGCAAACTTTCTCAGATTCCTTTTCCGGCCCCCTCTTCCTGCTATGCCCCTGAATCGTGATGTCAAGACATCAACGGAGTCGCAAAAAGGACTCACTGAGAGTACTTACCTTGCACTTGCGTATTTAGAGGGGTCTGGTGCCAAGGCTTCCTTCGTCTGCTTGACACATAGCTTATTATTGCTTATTAAAGGAAATTTTCCCTTCAGAATGACACACAACAACTTTCATTGGTTACCGTTGCTTTAATTAACTGGCATTTTGGCGATGTGGTCGACCCATGATTCCCTGCTAAGAAAAATTCTGGTAAAGCCACTGCTTTTACGTGTGGCAGTCTGGTGAACTTGAGGTCACGCACCTAG
Organism: Heliopora coerulea; assembly: GCA_030142905.1. Taxonomy (NCBI): domain Eukaryota; kingdom Metazoa; phylum Cnidaria; class Anthozoa; order Scleralcyonacea; family Helioporidae; genus Heliopora; species Heliopora coerulea. The sequence goes on along the minus strand of JASJOG010000278.1, from coordinate 160,400 downwards.
TTGATATGCCAGACCAGTCAGTGCCTGTTGATTCTAACTCTTAGCCTACACTTCGTCTTTTCATAGATGATTCTGGTTCTATTACAGTACGTTTTGCAGTGATACATGAAGCAAAAATCTCGAGTCTTTCCAGTTGTTGTGGATTTCTCGTGCGGTATTGCCATTCGGACATTGAGAAACAGCAGTTATGGTTGGTTATAGCGTCCACGCTACTCTGAAAATGCGGCCACAGGAAGATCATTTAAGCCTGGTTCGAACGACTGATGCAAACGCAAGGAGAAGCAAAATTTACATATAAACTAGGCAAAACAAAACAAATGATGAGCGCGAGATGAAACAACCTTTGTTCTCCCTTCTGTCCACCTCTTATGGTTGCACTTGTTCTCGAGTTTATTTCGTGTGCTTGGGGTAATGTCTGCGTCCCTTTCTCAGAAATAGCTACTTTGAATTTAAAGTCTAGTAATAAAGATTATTGCCCAGCAAATAATTTTCAGGAAGCCCATATTGCAAATAAACACATCAGGATACTTTGGGAAATACTTTTCTGAGGAACTAACGTTTCGTCACTTTACAAGCAACATCATCAGAGTGTCTGTTTACATGAAACTTTTCTGCTTAAATAACCTACACGATTACAAAAATAGAGATGAGAAAAGGAGAGAATGATAAATGAGGTGTCAAAACAGGGATTAAGGTGGAGGAGAAAAGAAAAGAAAAAAAAATAAAAATAACATGAGAGAAAATTTGTTAATCGCAAAAATAAATCTCTCTCTCAACGTAAATATAAGGTCATTTCCTCTCATGTTATTTTGATATTTTTTTTCTTTTCTTTTCTCCTCCACCTTAATCCCTGTTTTGACACCTCATTTATCATTCTCTTCTTTTCTCATCTCTATCTTTGTAATCGTGTAGGTTATTTAAGCCGAAAAATTTCGTGTAAACAGACACTCTGATGATGTTGCTTGTAAAGTGACGAAATGTTAGTTCCTCAGTAAAGTATTTTCCAAAGTATCCTGATGTGAATACTTTGAATTTCCTTATCTCTTATCTTTGAATTTCCTCCTCATCCCTGTGATCGCATACTTGTGTGAACCAGACTTGAAGAAATGCTATGTTGAATTCAGTCACTGTACAACTCTGATTCTCCACTAGTTCGTTGTTTTTCTCAAGTAAAACTTCCAAACTGCGTAAGGCGTATTTTGTTGAAATCTGCGGCATTTGAACCATGAAATGAATTTATAAGTCCTTCTGCAAGTTCCTTAATCAAATATATTCAGTTAATATATTCTGAAAGGTGCCCTTCGGTTCATCCGACAGGAATCAAAAGGTTTAGAGTTCGAATTCCTTCAGGCATTCAGGAAAGTTTTCTGAGCGTATATCTTGAGAAGTACGCGCATGCGAAAATTTTTGGGTAGTGCAGCGTTCTCACTAAGAATTGAGATGGGAGTTTGTGTTAGGGCTGACATAGAACACTAATGTCTTTTACAATTTGTTCTGGTTAAGTACTTGGGTAAGTAGTTTTTTTCTGTGGGAGATTGGATCCGTTTCTTCTGGTGCTTTTTTAAGTGTTTATTCTATCACTTTGACCTACGGCTAAATTTAGCGATTGCATCAGGGATTAATTTACAATGACCTTTTGTTACATCGTGTTCCAGGAAGTCGTTCGATACATTGTTGGAATTGCTTGGCCGCTTATAGAGGGCTCAAAATAACAGTAAAACGTAGAATAGCGGCGTCGCATTGTTAGTCCAAGATAGGTGACAATTGCTTTCTCTGCCATTGACGAGAGTTCTCTAATCCTATCACCACAACTGTAACCCTTACTCTAATAGCAAACCTACCCCTAGCGTTATGCTAGCTGTAAGTCAAAGTCTTAAAGTAATAACGTAGTCAAAAGCGTTTGAGCAATTTTTTTAACGCTAGGGTGAAAGCTCAGTGCAGAATTCCTTGTTTTTATTTTCTGTTTGCCTTATTTATGCCGTAGTGATACGAGCAATCGGTCAGCAGTTGTCCACATAAGACACAAGACTAAAATGGTGGAATAGATGGTAGTTTGTGGTGTTGAGAAGAAACTGTGGAAGAAAGAAGGTAGTAAAATTAATTTTTAATGCTCAGGTATGTTACTGTTTAGTGTATATAAGTATGCAAGTGTCTGTAAAAGTCATTTGCTTCGTTATAACTTGTTGAATTTTCCAAGGTAAATTTCTAGCCTACATGACAAAATCTTGAAGTTGATTTTGTGTCAATGAAAGTTTCTAAAACAAGGAAATGCCATTACTTATCTCATTCTTTCCGCGAACACTAAAGGTATTCCGTTCAGTTGAAATTTGAGTCTGTAAGCTAGAATTTACCTCGGCAGACTCAGTAGAGGATTTTACTGACGAGATAAGTGATGGGCTATCAGGACAAAGTTGAACGCAAACACTTGACCCATGACTTCATAGTTAAACGATTTCTTTTCAAGTTCGACCAAATCACCCTTCATTCTCCTCAGGTGAATTCCTTTATGCACCTCATACTATAGCTTTGTTCATAGCTTAGAACATACACATGACATATGGTAATAAATTAAATTAAAGAGCATGGTCAGATGTTACCAAACTGAGCAAGTCTTGTTCGGAGAAACGACCACTGATAAAATGAGGAAGATGATAAAAGCACCTTGGAATCACGCTATTATTGCACAATATAAAGTTGCTTTTGTGTCCATACTGTAATGGAGAAATGATTGGCATCATTTCAATGGAGAAAATACCAATTGAACCTCAGAGCACTAATTGACCAACAAAACGTGCATATTTTGATTCCACTCTGGCTTAAAAAGTTTTGAATTTAGTGTACAAAACTGCTGATTATGACCGAACATTTTGGCACTCTGATCTAGTGTCTTCAGGGGTGATACTTCAAGGGATAAGGTTCTTACTTGTCCTGACAGAAGTGCTTATGATGTTATCTATTAAGAAGGTAATGTCTGGAGGCATGGTATAACACTAATGTCCCTGCTACACTGAATCATCATGACAGTGGTCTTTGCTAGAAGCCTGTCTCCATCAGATTAATTTTAATAATGCTATCAGTGGTTCTGTGAGGATAAATTGGGACCTGTTCCACAGAAAGATTGCTCCTGATGAAGACACTTGACTTGGGTGTTGAAATGTTGGGTCATGAGTGGTAGTTTTGTAAACTATGATCGAAACTTTTTAAGGCTTAGTAGCTTCATGCTGTGTGTAATTCTTCACTTGACTGCACTGGACATATATTCATCTGACCACTGAAATTCACATGGGAGGCAGTTATTCCTGTCCCACTGCCACTGTGCTGCTGATTGATATATAGCTTAGAATGTGGAAAACAATCAAACTGTGGAAAGGAATAAACAGCAAGAGTCTTGATTAAAAATAATATTATTACTATGAGTAAAATCTTGTAAAATACATTGAGAATTTTAAATTGAGCTTTTTTTTTTTTTTTAATTTTTTTGTCATTTACAAATCAGCATACATGCATTTTACTATTGTTTCCACAAGATTTTTTTAATTGGCCTAAAATCATACAAATAAATCATAAGCACTTTCTTTCTCGCACATTACATTTATAGGTTTGTAAAATACTTCTACTTTTCCTTGGTTCAGAACATCTTCCCTCATCCTTCCTTTCTTTCTTCCTTCCATTAATCCTTCTGTCTCACCTTTCCCCAAACTACATGCATATAAATTGATGCTAATTACATCCATATTTTTTGTTGTGAACCTTTAGAATCTCCTTCATCTCCTCTAAAGTTTGTCTTATTTCTGCTTTACTTGATTCAATGGCGTGAATCATCCCACTGTCTGCATCTTTTTTGAATTCCTGTAACTCTCTGCGAGCAAGGTATCGCTTGACAAGCTGTTGACACAACTCCTGTTTGAGAAAATAAACAAAATATTTATTTAGGACATATTTTTAGGGGCTCATTTGGACTATTCTTATACCAGTGTAAACATAAAAGTTTACACGGAATACTAAGTGCTAAAATAATGGACCATGAGATATTTGAAAATCTTGACTCGCGTTCATTAACCAGCTGTTTACGTTGTGAAATACATGACTTAATATTCCGAGGCAAAAAGTGGAGGTACGCTAAGTATACAGGGAAATAGATGCAGAGAAACAGGTTCAAATACTATCTGAATTAAGATTTACATAACGACACTCACACAAGGACAGACTTAAACAGGCAGTACTCACTAAGTAACGTTGCTTGCGTTGATTACTGTTGAATGTTCCTGCGCGGTGCAGAGAAAAGCGTCTCTAGAATAAGATAAAAACATTAATGTTATTCAGGTTTGAGGTCATGTAAAACAGAATCTCCTTAGGCCGAGGTAACCTCATGTTATGGTTCCATTTATGAGGTGTAAATTGTTAAACGGGCGCATACACTCACTAACACGCACACATCCATGTTCGTACGCATTCATGCACACACACATATTCACACACATATTATACCCATTCACGCACACACACACATTCACGCACATACTATACCCATTCACGCACACACACACATTCACGCACATACTATACCCATTCACGCACACACTATACCCATTCACGCACATACTATACCCATTCACGCACATACTATACCCATTCACGCACATACTATACCCATTCACGCACATACTATACCCATTCACGCACATACTATACCCATTCACGCACATACTATACCCATTCACGCACATACTATACCCATTCACGCACATACTATACCCATTCACGCACATACTATATCCATTCACGCACTCACACATTAACGCATATACCTATTCACCCACACACTCATTAACACACCTCATTCACTGACGTACATTTTCACACACGGACACATTCACGCACGGACACATTTACGCACGGACACATTTACGCACGGACACATTCTCGCACGGACACATTCTCGCACGGACACATTCTCGCACGTACACATTCTCGCACGGACACATTCTCGCACGTACACATTCACGCACGTACACATTCACGCACGTACACATTCACGCACGTACACTTTCACACACGGACACTTTCACGCACATTCAAGTTACACTACCTTTCCGTGATACGATATGCTCCACGATTTTCCGCAGATTTTTTCGATAATCAAGGAGAATATCCGAGATATTGTTTTGGGAGTCGGAAGGATGTTGAAAGGCGTGGGAAGCGTTGCCACGTCATCAAAGAACTCTACCCACATCTGAGCTCGCGCAAACTTGTATTCGATTTCTATGTTATCCTAGAAGATTGGAATAAACAGTTGGTTTGAAAATGAAAGATCAGTTAGTGGTTATCTTCCATGTGGCGTTCAATTCACAGCCTGAGAGGTACTTATAACTAATGAGATGCTGAACCCTTTGAACGAGCTATTGAAATAGTGAGCAAAGGTTAAATGTGTGGGCATTGGGTAACTTTCTGATGACCGCTGAAACGATCCATGTAAGGACTCAAATTGTAAGCAATACGTATACATCTGTAGTACCTGTGACCTTCTGACAACCAATGCAACACCTCAACCATTGAGCTACAAGGGTTGAGATGGTGAACGAGTGGTGCTTATGTAAACAGTCTACAACCATGTAATTACTGGTGCAATACTCCACTCTGGGTTTTCATCTTTGAGATTCTAGCTCTTGACAGAGCTAAATTCAAGGCGTCTCAAAAATGTATACATACTCCAGTCAGTTCTAAGTCATTCCCGATTTGACTCCACTTGAATTTTACTTGTGGTGTTGTACCTTAAGCACTAAGTGTATTTAGATGTAATACTTAGTGAATGTCCCTTACCTCGATTTGCTGATAAGAGTTTGCCATCATGGCAATCAACATATTTAAAAGTACAATCATGGACGAGGCGTGGTAGACAGTAAATAATGCTGCACTCCAAAACTGGATCATGTTCGTGTTATCGAACGTACTTAGACTCGTCAGCTCGATCATGTTTAGACTAGCCCACGTCATTGTCACCAAACTGTTCGTTAAACTACAACGTCAAAAAAATACTCGGTTAGTTTCTTAACTCCGTGATGTGATGCGAGAAAATGTTACTGGAAAAAGCAGCAAAAGGTGTCACGAACCAGGATGGTGTTTGTGATTTAGTCTTATTAGTTAGTGTTTTGGAGCTGGAAAAGTCTCTCGAAGCGTTCTTGATATTTTGTCAACGTAACGTGTTGGCTACTTCAGAGTTCTTCAAAGTACTGTCTCTAGTATCTTTCAGTGCACATGTCTATCTCCTCTGTAACCACGGTTTTATTCCTCCTCCGCGGACTCATTAGTGTGAGAAGGTTATATTGGATCCGTAGTGAGAGCAGTTTTCATATAACTGATAGTATTTCCGAAGTAAATGATTTGAAACAGGAAGCACCAATAAGTGTTTGTGAACGTTGACCATCTACTTTTGTGAGAATGACAGTTAGTGGTAATGACTGACGATTCGGCGCCGCAGCCGAGGCCGTCGAAACATTAGTCACCAGTCACCATCCTCAAAAATCTTTCTTAAGATTAAACTAACTTAAACTGTCAACATCAACAAACATATATTGATAGGGTTATCCATTATTGATGATCTGCAACCAGTACCAGGAGACTGAAAAGACAAAGTTACAGCGTCTGCGTTAGTGCTAAACACAACAGCAGTTATCGAGATTCACTTGGTAAAGTTCTTCCAACGTGGTAGCCTTGACGTCACGTCCGAACTACCTGTCAGCAAAGGAACGTTCTTTTTTCTTTACTATTAAGATACAGAAATGCCTCGCTGTGAAAAGTCGATGAATAGTTTTCATGGTATCTGACAATGAATATTATCATTAACGCTTTGGAGATTGAGCGAAGCTTAACATTCGCTAGCTCCAGAAACGTCAAAGTTGCTCATATCTCTGAATTTTGACTGAATGCTCGCAGCTTAACGTTTAAGAAACACCGAATGGATTTCCGTGTTTGGATACCAAAGTCCAAACACACGGCCTATCGCAAGACTTGTGAAAAGCGTAGAAAGACAGGAGCCGGTAGGCGAACTCTTTTAAATTTTCTTTCAAATGGAAAGTTGTGGTTTCGCGTTTGGAATTTGCCGTAGCGTTGAAGGTGAAGCTTAGTGTCTTTAGTCTCGGAACTACTTTCGAGAATGGGATTAAACGACATACCTTTTGTACTCTCCTTTCCACGACAGTTGCATGAAGCCCCCATCGGCGGCAGTTTGTTTGTTGTGAAGCATCGTTTGGTTTTTTCCGGGAAAATGTCTGGACGAGGTAGAAAGCATGAGCATTCCGATGGAAAAGGACCACAAGACAACACAACTGATGAACGCGAACTGCAAAATAACTCTCACCATGCGACTAAGGCAAAGCTGCAGCAGGCCCAGATAACGGCTGATCTGACACAAATAGATCAAACGAAAAAAGCTCATCACGATCCCCAATGCGTACAAACCATCCGCCACGCTGACGGTCAGCTGTAATCTCTCGTTGTAATTCGAAATGTTAAACGAAGCTATCAAAGCAGCCATTGTCCACGTTGCAAACGCACCACTTAACATGAGAAGCATGGAAAGGTCCATCCAGTTCCATCCACTGGATAAATAACGTAACAAACCTTCCGACCAGAGCTGTTTGCATTCCGACCACATTAAACCAAGGACGTAGAAGATTATCGTGAACTCCAACCAGGACGGTGTGTTGCCGTGGCGTACTTCAAGCACCTGGGTTGAAGAAATGGCGAGCAGGAGGAGGAAAGTCATAAAAGCTGTCGTGTGGTTGATAAACTTGATCAGTGGTTCTTTCATCGTCCGCGAAAAACTCCAGCAAGGGAAAAGTATGTAAGCGCAAGCCATGGCGGGAAATATTAGCACGCGGCTGGTGATGTAGAATAGTTTGTAAAGGAGAGTGCTGTTCCGCCATTTTGTCGCCACGTTGAATATCAAAGACATTAGTAAGTGCTGGCTGAACGTGTGTGCGACGAACTGAAACGAAGGATAAGATGGAGATTGATGGAAAACTATTAAACTTTGTTGTTCAATGTGTGATAAAGATCTTCAAAGACCTTTCATAAAGTGTATCTATACAGAACCATATGTATATAATATTTAAATGACATTTAAAACGAACCTCTTTATTCCTTAATTGTATAGAAATTTTGAAATTGTTTTCTGGGAGGCAGAAGTTTGACAAGAAAGTGACGTGTATGTCACTCTGATATATATAAATATACAGTATATGTGTATATGTACGTATGGCTTTTCCTCGTAGAGTTCTGAGTTTCAGAAGTGTATATATACATACACATACAGTATATACATATACATGTATATACTGTTTGTGTATATGTATATAAATGCATATACGTATAGATATACATATTCGTATACATACATACATACATACATACATACATACATACATACATATATATATATATTTATATTTATAAAATCATCATAAAACCTCCATTCTCGAATTTTAAAATAATTACCTGATCATGAAAAATTCTTTATTTAAAAAACTGTTAACACCACCGTTTCAGGGTTGTACATATATGAACATACATATACATATACATATACATATACATACACTTACCAACTACCTAACTACCTATCAATTTTTATGCGAAATTTACTCGAAACGTTGTTTTAAGTTTCAGATTACTCTTACCCATTCTAATTTAATTGTCGTTGAATTTTTTAGATCAAAGATTACATATTTAACCAGAACGCCCATGGATCGTTCAAAACTGGCTTTCGTATGCTCAGAGTTCAAGTCCTTTCCCTTCACTGAAAGTGATTCTACGTGGCAACAACAGAAGGTAACTGGATGTATATTGTTTTAGAACTTTTCCAACGCATTTGAATTTCATCAAGCGTCAGCTAATCCACAATTATCTAAATCTTATCTAAGTAACTTTATATAGTAAAGTAACTTTAGTTATTCTTAAGATCTGCTTTTGGATTTCCCAAACTGTACAGCAAATTGGCAGTACTAATAAGGGTGCGTTACTCGCGATCTTGGTTACTGATTGCGATCGCATCAACATATAACGTATCCAATTGAATGTTCATGGCGTGTACAATATTTCTTAGAAACATCGCTTGAATTATTTGCTGCTGAACTATTCTCTCATCACAAACACAACTTAGTGAGAACTAAATTCGGTGCCCGCAGACAATTTTATGAAATAAAGTAAAAAACAAATTCCGAAAAACAATGACATCTTGAAAACCCAAGATATGAGTTAAAACAAGACGACGAATGATTGCGATGATATTTCGACTTTATTGCAAAGTCATTGTCAAATTTATTGCAGTCATTGTCAAATCGAATTGCAAATTTCCGATTTGACAATGACTTTGCAATAAAGTCGAAATATCATCGCAATCATTCGTCGTCTTGTTTTTAACTCATATCATGGGTTTTCAAGATGTCATTGGAGGGCCACAAGTTTATCATTTTTATTAATGTCAAGTGTTACCCTCTTGAAATAAAGTCTCTCATCCTTCTCTCATTGTTTTTCGGAATTTGTTTTGTACTTTATTTGTGAGAACTGATTGACGGGAATGATGTAGTCCGGTAAACTGGAAAACTTTGCTCCTTATTATTCTCATGCTACAGTTTACACTTTGGAACTTTTCTCCGCGTTATCAATTAGATACATATTGGAATAATGGCTGTATCAGGCCGTTGTATCCTTATTTTCCTGCTACGTTTAGTTCTTTGTCACCAGTTAAGTATATACCGGAGTAAATGTTACATCAATTCTTCTTGTCGTATTTTTCCCTGCTAAGCTTTTCTTCCTGTTGTTGAAACAAACTGTTCATCGGAATAAAGGCTGCATGGATTAATTTTGATCCCCAGTACTCCTTGTTATCTGATTGCGCTTGACCCCAGACTTCTTACCAACTGGGGTTGAAACTCCACGCTCCTAGGTTACCCGAGTTGACTGCTAGAGATTAAGCTTAGCTCTAACTCTAAGCCTAACCCCTAACCCCTAACCCCTAACCCCCAACCCCTAAACCCTAACCCCTAACCCCTAACCCCTAATTCCTAACCCCTAACCCCTAACCCTAACTAGAATCTTAGGTGAGGGGACATGTTGAATTATAATATAACGCAAGCGCGAATAGTTCCCAGGCTCGAACGGTAAATATCCGCCGTCTTGAAGTGGACACAATCGCCCTATCCGGACAGAAGGGAGTTAGTTCAGAAAAGCTTAAACTCTTGTTCAGCGGTTTTTCCTTGGCGAGTAAATGGATACGTCATTTGACTAAAATAACGTGGGACTGATCCTGCCCGAAAGGAGTTAATTGAGATAGCCTTAATAAGGAAAGCCACCGTAGGTCGCTTAAAACGTTGGATTGAAAGCTCCTTTATCTTCAGCGGAAACAAATTCCCGACTTTGGTGCTGTTAGCACCTTCGCCATTTTGTTTGTTTGTTTGTACATTTGTTTAGCCTACCCTTCGCAATCTTATCGCTCGAGTCACCTGCGTGGCATTACTGAACGAGCGACGTGAGCGTATTCTAGGGCGGCGTACATGTACAGTGTCGGGAGCTGTTCCATCGTGAAGGCTTCAGAAGGAAACGCCTTACAACTGAAGTAATCCATTGCGGAAAAACCTCAGTTAAATCTGGCACCGTAGAAATAGAAATAAAAGAGATAGTTAAGACTACCATCTGCCTGCAATGTAAAGGATATTGAGTTGACCCGGTGACAAGAGCAATCCTACCTAAACTATATCGCTAGAAACCTTTCCCAGCTGACAATTTTAAGAAGTATAGGAAGACAACTCCGAAAATTACCACCTTGCAAACCCAAGATATGAGTTAATAAACAAGAAGAGAAAACGTTTTAGATTACATTTCGACTCTATTTCAAAGTCAGTTAGGTCTGTCGATGACTTTGAAATAGAGTTGAAATATAATCTGAAACGTTTTCTCTTCTTATTTATTAACTCATATCTTGGGTTTGCAAGATGCTAATTTTCAGAGTTGTCTTCTCACACTTATATCGCTGGTTAAGGCGGCCTGTCTCTGACTATTAGAGTTTGTTGTATGCTTGAATGTAAATTTATTACTGCTTATGGAGCCCCCCACACACACTGTTTTCTGTTGTCATTAACTTTGCCATGATTCAGCCGGTTTGCTGAGAGACGATAAGAATCTTAATGACATGGCCCCTATATGAATTATTAATACCACCAAACAAAATATTTCTGCTATCTTACCTCTTGCTATTGTGTCAACCTTGGTTCTGTATCTTCGGTTTTATTCTACAACCGCATAGAATTTCTACCTCGTCCCCTTTCCCTAAGACTTCAAATCCAAGGTAAACGTTCTTCGACATCATTATATCTAATTTTCACCTCCTTCATCTAGTTTTGTAACCTCGTGCGTGCATTAATATGCGGTTCTCATATTTATCTGCATGCATCGCTGATCCTGTTGCACGTTTAAAATTAAACCTTCGACTTCAAGCAAAATAAATCCATCGAGTGCTCATTTCTCAGTTTTGGATTTCTTATATTCGTACAAAACAAATCCGTCGAGTCGTCATTTCTTAGTTTGGCGTTCTTTGGAGTAACTCAGGTTACTTGTTCTCTATTTGTTACCGTCCATTTTATTTCTATATCTGTAGTATATTTTATTTCTATATCTGTAGGAAGATTTCTACGCGAAATCTTCCTATGGATCGTACATCCTCCATTCTTACAAACTTGAAAGGTTTTTACCGGAAGAACGTAATTTATTCCTATTTTCCCGTGCGTTCAATACAAATAAACTTCTTTTAATGGACTTGTACAGTGCGATTTTAAATCACCTGCTTTAATCTTTATGTTGCGAATAGATCTATGAAATCTGACGGTTTCTTTCGCAGAAACTTGTGCCTCTTAATACTCAATATGTAAAACACTGCCAAGTTTTCCTTAGGTGAAATGCAGTCTTCGTAGCTTTTTTCCCACTGCAACCTGTATTGGTTGTTTGACACGATATTCAGGAATTGTTAATATATTCAACCCGACGAATATCCAGATCCCACAGTTTTTATCGTTGTTTTCCACAACAAAGCACTTGATACATAAGGTTACATTACCGGGGACTTTTATTTTTGTTTCGTTTCGTCCATTAACAGTAGGACAACACAAACATCTATTCTTATCAAAAATGGCTGGCTTCAGAGAAGAAGGAGGACATGTGTGTACTAATGTAAACACCGTTGTATTTGTTGTTTTGTGGCTAACGAGAAAGGCGGGGGAAGAAAAAAATAAATGGGGTTCGAAAAATAATTTTTTTCAGAACCCGTTATTTGCTGCACTTTTCCCTTAAATTAAGATTGCCGCTATTATTACAAGGAGTGTAAGTTTTACGGTTTTGGGTTTGAATACAAACTCAAAACGCGAGCAATACCTTAAGATTAGGAGTGTTTCGATTTTATTATTTTTTTTCTTTAAATAGAAAGCAAAAAAAAAAATCTTACCTCTTTTTGCTCCATTGAAATAGCCATTTTTAATAAATCCAATCGTTTATCTCCATTGTTTGTTTGGCCTCGGGCTTCGTGAGAGTAGTTGAGTATAGTTTCTTGTTCTTTTGAGTCGTAACACTCGCTTAGAAGCGCCACTGCGAACTGTTTACAAGTCTTGTAAAGGCTCAAGTACTCTTTTTCGAACTCGTCCTCTTGACTTGCTAACGCTTTCATCTTCATGCTCATATTAAACGCCGTTAAGATTGGGTCGTCAGTCGTGAGCGTCATCCAAATAGGATTCGCCAGTGCTTTGTAGAGACTCAGTCGCTCCTGAGAGGTTCGCAAGTAATCCAAGCGACAGTTATCGCACGCACACTGTATGTCGTGAGGTGGTTCGATTGTAAATCCTTTTGAGATGAGAAATCTAATGATGTCATAATGCCCGAGTTGTGCGGCAACGATTAGCGGTGGAAATTCCCTTCGACTCCATCCCGGTGTTGTGTAATCGCTGCTAAGTAGTTTGGCATCGCCATTCAAGTCAAGACCTTCGACTAACGTAACAACGACGCTGTACGATCCTCGCCTCACCGCATCTAGAAGGTGCTCTTTGATTTTTTCGTCGTGGAAGCTCGTTATCTTGTACTGAGCATCCCTCTCTTCCAGCAGCAGCATTTCGTGGTGTCCGCTTTCAGATCCCATCTTGATTCCGTTCGACGTTGAGATTTGATCACTGGTTGTCACGAGACCTGTGGCAATGGTGATGGTATTTGACGGCTGCTCTGCGCCTTCGTTCTGCAAGGACTCAGCCGCATCCTCACTGTAGGCGACATTCTCGATCGATCCTCGAATCATATCGTACCAAGCGATTTATATTCGTCTCACAGTATCATGTCAGATTAGGAAATGACTTCGTTTGCAAAGCTTCTGAAGATGAAAGATGAAATCCTCTTACCTGAATACTGCTCCTGGAATCACTTGGGAATAGATCCAAGAACGAACGAAAACGACGTCGGTGTAATCAATTGAGTTGACTTCTTTTAAACGAGCTCGTTTAGGTTCGTTAATCAAATTCAGGGTGAATGATATGCAAAATTACAGATTGTTTTTTTTTTGGTTTTTTTTTTTAAAAAAAAAAAAACGTAAATCTGTGAAACGGAAGTTATCGCTATCTGATTGGATTTACGAAGGTAAATTGGGGCTATAGTGACGAAATGTCCGTAATTTATGTCGCTACTTTTTCACAAGCTAGTTCCATCCAAGCTTCAACGTTATGATCACGCAAGTTGAAATCTTAGATCAAATCCTGCGTTTTGTGTCCCACCACCTGCGGTTTGTCTGTTTTATTGTTGATTTGAATAGTTAATCTTCAACGGGAGAGACAACTTCGCCGCAAAATGAAGAACATAAAAGACGATGGTTTTACCAAGAAGACAATACGAAGACAATTCTACATTTTGGGTATTCGAAAAGAGCTCTAATTCTTGCTGAGTTTAACTTGGAAAATACTTTTCGAAGGAGCACGTAATTAGAATATGTGATGTGATAAGAGTTACTTTAAGAAATGTGGGCACATTAAGTGGCAATATGATTATCTAGATATATTTTTATTCCTTTCCTGTGCATTTACGATTGAAAGAAAATTAACGGCCACTTTTTGAGCGATCACGAATGGCCAGATTCTAAATAGGGACAGGGCTTGGAGTCTAGTCGTCTCGCCACAATAAATATCCATTCATTTGGGAACAAGTTTGACATTTTGTAGTTACTTGTCTGAATTTGATTCTGATTGACAAATTTAAGATGAGCGGCCGCTCGTGAAAATGAACTTATGGCAAAGTTCACACGCTTAATTTGTTGTTGCTGAGAACATTCAACGTTCCCTGTCTTCGTCTTTTCCATGTTAAGCTGCTGTTTCGTTGGGTATTTTGCTTGAAGTGAACGTACATGTGGTGAATTTGTATACTCCATTCGAAAATAGAAACTTTCGAATTGCTTTCCGAACAAACTGTGCTTTTAATGTTCATGAAATATTAACGAGTTTCTTTCAATTTGTTCAATGAGTTTGATTAAAATCCTCGAATCAACGTTGGTTGATGGGTATAAAATTTTGTTGTAAGCTTCTTCGATGTGTACAAGTTCAAACAAAATGTACAAACACTAATGCCTGTTTTAAGGAATACAATTCACTTGTTAATGAACTTCTCGTAGCTTTTAATGACTGGTTTATTTTTCTCTGCTTGAATTTAAGTAGTGTTATAGCAACTATTTGCTATATTCTTGAGTGGCAATATTGTTACGGGTAAGCGCGCTGCAGATTGTCGTAGGAAACACAGCCGTAGATACAGGGCCAAGCTTCAAATGGGATTGTCACCTGAACATCACCTGAACAAGCATTATCCCAGAATTTTAAAACTTCTGTTAGGATTTGTTTTAAATCATCTATCGTCCCGTCAGGTCTTGTACCACTGAGAAACGTTCTTTCATTCTGTGCTGGTTGTCAATTAGCCCAATAAGCCATATTTTATCTCAAGTCTTCCTACAGTTAACTGAACCGACTACTCAAGTTACTTATTCAGAATTGCATAACTTGTTACCCAGTCGATAACTTTTTATTCTGCATATAAAATTCAGGAAATTTACAAATTGGTTGATCAGATTCATCCAGTTTAAAAAATTCAGCGTTCAAAACGTGTAGATCGCTGTTCACTCGATTTAATTCCCCAGATAATTATCCAATGGGTAAAGCAAACTTATCAGGTGCACAGAGTTGATCCCCGAGGTATGTAATCCATGATTCGAAAAAGCATCCCCATGGTTGTGTGCGACGACAAGAACGCTGTATCCATGCAAGGTAATCATTGTCATTCGTTTTATTTGTATAATGACCAAGTAGAAACCACTTTCGTTGGTGTTAAAAACATTTCCGTAGAAACTTAGGCAAACCTAATCACTACTTTAGTATGCAAATTATGGTCACATCCTCCCAAAATAAAGCTTCGTGGAATTTCTCTTTTGTTTTCGATCAGCTTAATTCTTACATCTCCCCTAAAAGTTTTCGTAGAATTTGTTGTTTTGTTTGCTTTCAACGAAATGCTAGTACACGTCTCGAAAGATACCGCTTTAAAGAGAGAACTGAAAATAGACTACGATTTACAAAATTCACGTATTCATAAATTTTAGTGACTAATTTCCTCGTGCAATTAAGACTGCTGCATTCGTTACGTTTGATAAGGTGGTTAGGTCTCACACGTCGGAACTCGGTATGTCTAAACCTGAACGCAGACTAAATCATTAACTGGGTGAAAATGAAGCCAACATGACTATTTCTTAAGGGGCAGTCTTGGGCGTCGGTTTCAGCTGTCCTATTATATGACAACAGAGCCGAGAAAGGACTTCTAGACATACACAACTCCTCCATCGGGTTGAGAGGCCAGTTAGGCCGTAATTTCCCCGATAACTCACGGTATAAGTTTAATATTTTTGTTGAAATGGAACTCCGGGACATGATACAAGGAGAAAAAGCATCTCGCAATGACCTAAACAGCAGTGGAACGGGTTTTCGGTGAGACTGTTAATTGGGTATCCTTCTATTGCTATATGGCTCAACTTGTTCAGCGGTTCGTACGTAAAGTGACGCACGGTGATTGGTTGTTCCATGATAAGGATCTTGGTGATCCTTTTTATTCCAAACTCTTTAGTTTCAACGCGAGAATTTCCGAGTTGATTTTTAATGCAAATTAAGTGGAACTAAGGTATCTACATTGATAAAATCCGACGAAGAAAATGTACGGGGACATTAGTCCTGCTTTTGGTCACGGTTATTACCTGTATAACAGAGCGAAAAATTATTGTTTGGCTCGTGGAACAGGTAGTGAGAGAAACTAGTTGCGAGATGCGGTAAACTGGAACATATGAAGACGAAAACATTGTTGGAAACGGAGAAGAAAGTGAACCAGAAGCCATGTGATAAATTTCTTCCTAACCTTGTCTGCTCGGTCTTTGAGAGAAAGCAGTTGACCTCGGTTTTTATCGCAGAGACCTCGCTCTTTCGTTGCTTGGTCTGTATGAAAACCTCATTCACCCGTCATCGCTTATCTTGATTGAGTTCCATGTTGGGGGCAGTGGTCGGCTAGGACAAGTGTTCTTTTCCTTAGGAAGAGGAGTCAGTTCTTGACGGAATTTGGAACTCCAAATTGCTGTCCAAGAAGTCCTACAAATTTCTAGGTGTACCAGGAATATCCGTTGCATGACAACACCAGGCTACTCTCCCGTTTGTTTGTGGAGTGTAACCATTTAATCATTCTTTGGTTACTCCACGGATCCGACAGACGTTAAGCTGTTAGACTTTTCCACTACAGTTGCACTGCTGCTGTCGTCTGTCCCTTGTTCGGCTGAGTCGAAAGACGTTACTGTGCTACTTGAAATTTCGGCAAGCGATGGGAGCAGTTTGACGTATTCGTAATTGTCTCCGTCGGCTGTCTTTCTCAGATTCGTCTTACATTGACACAGTGTGTTGAATATATTTCGTAGGAGGGACGTTACTGGTTTAAGGAAAGAGAAAAACCAATAGGATAGTCAATTTAGATCAAGTTCTTTGAACTACACCTATAAACCAAGAGAGAAAACTAAACACATCTCTCCTGCTTGATTTGACATGAGTACCGCAGTGCACCTTGGTTTAAATATGTCGACACTTGTCTTTCTCTAAATATTACCCGGCAAATAAGTGCAGATAGAACTCTGTTCCTAGTTCTGTTTAATGGTTTGTGTGAAATTATTATTAGCGGTTTGTCACCAAGGTTGGATAAGGGTCTAGTCTTCCGCATGCCGAAGTTATGTAACTCGTTTCTGAAGAGTTTTCACGTCCCAAAAATGTATGGGTGGTCTAGTTCATCGAAGTTTTTGACCCAGAAGGCCGCCAACTGGCTGTCACCCATGCCATTATTATGTCAGAATCACCTTGATGCCATCACGTGTCGAATAGATATCATATCGACCACTTGCGTAAATTAACCTTATTGAGACCAAAGGGGCTTGTCATTACCGCCCCCTTTGATTTTAAACACTTGTAGCTTTAAAAGCTTTTGAACAATGAACACCAAATTTTGTGACTGTTTCTAAAATGTTTCTTGAAAAATTTTGGTTTCAACGACTCGTGGTGAGAACGTGTGACGTTCCCTTGATAACCATGTTTTTGAAGCTATATTAAGTGGAACTCGTACTTTGCAGTATATTCACTGTATGTTTATCTAAATAATCCTAGTTGTTCCTTAATATGTGTTGATTAATAATGAAACAATTAAGAAGGTCTATTCCTCATTAGGCTAAAGTTAAAATTAAAAAAAAAATAGTAGAGTCTATGCAAGATGGGTGATTATTTTTTTAACCATTCTTACAACTGGTTAACCTGGCAACAACGTAATTCAGTGAATTAAATCTTAGGTATGCACCAAATAGTGCAAACGTGGTACCACTTATGATAGTTTTAGAGATATTACTGCAGCAGTTGTCTATCGTATATTTGAATACTAATTCACCTGACACATCCGGGGCTACATTCGATGACATTCGTAAACCAAAGTACATCAACAAGGCCAACACACACACGATTAAACCAACGATGAGGAAATAAATTGGTCCGGCTTTAATAAAAAGCTAAAACGAGATTAAACTTAATTTGTATAAATCCTAATTTGGATAAGAGTTAAAGGGAAGGGCGTTAAAGGATGTCCTCGGCTGCTAACTTAAATGACTCACAAAGAACTGAAAGTGCCAGCGTTATTTGGAATATACCTAATTCATTTAGCGGCTCTTCCTCTCGCCATGCATGCATAACTCATGCTCAGGATGTACGCATCGTAGTCTCCGATCATTTCTACGTACCTTACCAACAATCATTGGTATCACCATTTCTCCAGTTGCTGACCCAATCACGATTACACTGGTAACAGGACCTTTAATGGGAGCGACGATATTAGTAGTGCTCAAGAGATCGTGACGCAATCTAAATTCAAAAATACCGCTTACCAGAAGTAAGTGGCCGCCACCTAATGGTGCATATGGTCAATGTGGGAGGACTCGGGTCCAGACCTGGACTCCAGTCCTGACTTGGACTCAGTACTTGCACACGTCTGTGCTACACTGGCATTTGGACCCGCCTTACGGTAATCCGTACTTAAGAACACAGTCCACGTCCAGCACGAGTCCCGCCCAAATTTGGTTAATTTAGTTGCTCGACTTATACTTTGAATTTCTTTTTTTTAGACTTTTAGAGTAGATTCAAGATTGAAATAGTGCTGAGTTTTTGGCAGCAGCTGACCATTAACCTGGCTTGGTAGCCATACATTCCCAGTCCCAACTGGGGATGTATGGTGTCCATAAATCCACCCTCCTATCTTCACCATGTGTCAATGAATAATAACATAGACTGTAAATGGTAAACAGTAATACACCATAGTTCACCCTATACCTGTTACGTTTATGTATAACTCTGACAAAGCCAGCGTGGAAGGAAACACACTGCTTATGAACAATCCAAACAAACTAGTCCCGATGTAAATTGCCAAAGCTTTGTCGTGGAAATACAAAACAACTGACATGGACAGCAGGCAACCAACCTACGGAACGATATGTTGTACAGTAAACACATATTGTAAATGTATTTAGTGATTTCGGTCAAGAAAAACCACACCATTTCCCTTGTCAGGTTTTAGAATGACAATCGAGTTGTCGCTGTAGAAGCTGTTCAGACACCCTAGTTTATCATCTGAAAAATGAAGTTGGGAGGAGTACGAATTTTTATTCCAGAAAGTGCGATGTCCTTTAGTTTGGTTTGAACACGATCAGGGTTAAAACCAAACTAAACCACATAGTACCCTATGGGATAAGAAGTTCTATTCCCAATTTCATTTGTTCTGATGAGGAACTTAAGTGTCTAAACAGTTTCCACAACGGCAACGTTACAGTCATTCTAAAGCCTGACAAGGGAAATGGTATCACCTTTCTAGATCAGACTGACTACAGTGGTAAACGGATATTTATTGTTCATAAAAAGAGCGAAGACTACTTACTAGGTTCATGAAAACCATTTTATCGGGTTTGATAAAAATTGCCACTAAGATGGAAATAAACCGACCAACTGCAAAATGACCCTAGAAAATACAAAAAGATATTTCCAACTGGGTCCTGACATGAATGAGACTTCCAAAAGTCCTCAGATCTTACAAAAGAATTGCAGGGAAGGTCTCATAAGTAGATGCAACAATATGTTTATTAGTATTGTTGAACCAGTAGTCAGTTAGATCAACAGTCAGCTTCGAAAGTCTTGCACGTTAGGTTGTCGCAGAAATTTAAATCAGATGTTTTTGTTATGCATTTCGTTTTGTCTTTTTTCGACAACGAAATTTGGTAATATTTTGATTGCAAAGCTGTCACGAAGCTTCAATACCAATGCGAATCCAACATTCTGAAATTCCATTTCAGACCTTATGTGAACGTTCACCAAGCTCAAATGATTCGAAAATGTTGCTGAACGCGAGGCAGATTTGAAGTTGAACTTTAGCAGACCATGTGCCTAAACAACAACTGTTTTTTAGGGATTGACTGGTACTTGTCGTTATTTTTCCTTACAACTTACCCAGAAAAGGGCGCTCAAGAATGCTCCTTCATTGCTCGTAAAATGAACCTTGCTTTTCAAAGCAAATGTGTATAGATAACCAGCATAACTTCCCTGACATAACAAAGAAGATAGTTGTTAATAGGGGATTGATAGGTTACGAAGATCTTTAACATTTTCAACTGTTCATCAGGCATCAAATGGCTCCGAAAGTGCTCGTTGAAATGACTTCTTATAAACTGCATGCTGAGTTAAAATTTTAAATATCATGTATCTTATAATAACTAAAAAAAATTGGAATAACGTTACCTTCAGTCCTTCACAAAGGAACAACAAACTAGCCGAGAGAAGAGTGATGAGCAATACCCGTACGGAGATGGTAATCCAGGGTCTTTTCGCTGGGAGGAGACTAACCGGTTTAAAAATCTGACTTAAGTCTAGTAAAAGTTAAAAAATACGGCGTTTCGAGAAATGATATGAATTAAATTTGTTTGTGCTTTGACTATAACCGATTCGAACATGTTGGTCAGAAGTCATATGCAATAAATTTTAAAACACAATTTACAAATTATATTCTCTATTTGTGTGATACAAACGCTAGATAAAGGTTCTCTTCAGCATACATTCTATTTAGTATTTACATGTGATGTCATGACGACAATGTTAAAACCCATGGTAAAAAAATCGCATTAATTAATTGCTTCTGCTTATGAACGCAATCTGTCGTTACGTACCGAATGGCTTTATAAAGTGAAAGAGTTATGGTATTTTACCAATTTCTTTGATCTTTGTTGTCAAACTTCGTTGTCTTTGACGCAAGGTAGTTTATTCCTTAAACATTTACTTTGTTCGTTTAATATAGAAAAGTATGTCTACTGGAATGCAAATGCTTCTCAATCTTATCTTCTTTCCGTCTCTCTTCTTATCTCTTCTCTCAACCTTGTCTTTTCGATATCGAGGGATTGATTGCAAATTATATCATTAGCGAACCGACTGCTTCATATTGTCAGAGTTATAGCTCTTTACCTTTCATTACTTCATTTCCTGAATTCGAGGCGTTGTCATTTAAAGATATTACTTCTCCTTCGACAGGAACAGGAAAGCTTTCCTTCAGTCTCTTTTGCTTAAGAACAAGATATACCAGACCAAGCGCAATGGGTATCTACAAAGCATCAAATGGTGCCACAAAAACAGGAAACATTAAAGACAACCTAATTGGCATGAACAGGCAGCGCTAATCCTCACAAGTGCTTTTCAAAAGGTGGATCAAAATGCCAGGTCATGTTTACACTAAGTTCGACCAAATACATGCCCAAGTCTCTCTGAAAATCATTACAGTGGTTTCGTTAAAATTACTGAAAAGTAAAAGGAAGGATGCAAGATTATCCTTCTAGCATAGCGGAAAGTGAACTCAAGCTAAACGGTCTGTTTGGAACTTCGTCACAAGTCAGCAGTCACGATCCCCATAGGATCATGTTTCAAGGATAACTACGCAGGTTGAACATGAAAAGTCCGATTCGTCTCATCTCCTAACTTGCGCAGCTTACACCTCATAATCCTTTTATATTTTATATTTCTTTTTTGATTTCTTTTTAATTTTTAGCGTGTAGTTTCATTTTTATTTTTTATTTTTACTTACCTTTAAATTTTCGTTGTATTTTTAAGTATAATGGTAATTGTGTTGTAATTATACTTTTAATTGTTGATTTAATTTCTTTTTTAAATTATGTTTAATTAGATCAATTAACGGGATGAACACCAAGTTTAGTTAAGAGTTGTTGTAGAAATTGTTGAATTTCCCAAAACTCACCTGAATAGATGCTATAATCCAATACCCGAACTGCACTGCGACTGGTTCCTTCAAAATTCTGTACTCGGGAATTGTGTTTAACATAGTCCGATTTCTCTCCATTGCTGATTTCGTAGAATTGTTGACGATGATAGTTTTTCCTTCGCAGTTGTCCCTCAAAAATGGCCGAACAATCACTGGACTGAGAAGAGCGCCAATGCCGTAACAAAAGTGAAGTGCCTGGAATTTGCGAGACGAGTGAGTTTTAAAAAGTATTTTCTCTTTTTTCGTACCTGTTTGAGATGTATTGAAACCATCTAGAAACTTTGCACTTATCGACAAAAGTTAGTTTAGTTCTCAAATATTTACTTCATTCGTTTAGTGTGGGAAATTATATTTAGTTGAACGGGCATGGTTCTCAGTCTTGATTTCTTTGAACTTTAAAGGTTGTTAGTGAATTCCTTACACCGGTTAGAAAGGCCTGTTATTTCTTAAGTGTGAATATAACTTTTTCTTTATGTCAGTTTAGATCTCTAAAATTCACTTTTTCTTACCTGTAATCTTGGTGCTACCTGTGTAAGAATAATTAAAATTTATCAGTTTTTGAGATCGGTGAATGTTAATCTTACCGTCGAACTAACGGCTTCGATATCTACTAGACTTCGACAATAGGTCCTTTGCTGGAATGCATCACGTGATACAAAATCCGCCGTAGTGAATGGCAAAGGAATGGTAAACATGATTGTGTATGTCTTTTCTTTCTTTTTTATTTACTTACCTCTCTTCCGTGGATTTTAATCAAATTAACATTTGCAACTGTATCGATAATTCCCATATTTATACCAAGAAGTCCTACCGCTATAAGCATCCCAATATAAACAGACCAAACAGGAATTAAAGCTAAACAAAGACTTAAAGATAACACATTTGCCAGGAGAATTCGGTTGCAGTTGTACCTGAGTATTAAGAGGAAAAACAGAACAAATTAGCAACTTATATAGGGATTTCGACGTTGTGTACATTTTTTCTTTCTACCTTCCTTCCTTTCTTCCTTCCCTTCCTTTGTTTCTTTCATTCATTCTTTCTTTCTTCCTTTCTTTCTTCCTTTCTTTCTTTCTTTCTTCCCTTCATTCTTGCTTCCTCATTTCCTTCCCTTCCTATATCCCATTGCTATTTACATTTCCTTTCATTCTCATCGCCTTCTAAACCCAGATTCCTCAACTTTGTAATGAAATTCCTGCAGATTTGCATATTTCATTTTACATGAATACTCCTACTTACTATCCTATTTATGGATCTTAAATCTATGTGACCTAAATCTATAGTGATTGCGTCTTACAACTGGATATTACTCGCTCGAGTATTTAGAATGCAGATCACTACAGTTCGGTGATTTTTGATCTTAATCTTTGTGTACTTGTGACGTCTAGTCTTTATCTGATTTTAAACCATAGTAGTTGCGCCAAATCTGTCATTGGTATTCTCTAGCAATTTTTTCTCCTTTGGCTTATCTTCTATTGTCAATTTATCAGTAAATGAAACTGGCTGCTTCAATTGAACGCCTGAGTCTGAGAGCCAAAACCATAAAAACCGTAAACAATGAAACAAATTAAAAACGGGAAAAAAATTGAAAAGCAATACAATCAGTTTTCAGAACGCAGTGGTTAGATCTAATTCGTTTTGTTTAAAAAATGCTCAGTAGGTTAGGAAATCTTTAAAGGTTTGGACAATTGGTCGTTCTGTTGGGCGACAGTGAAGAATAATATTTGTACGTTTGAGTTTAAAGTCACCTGTTAATATTACCATTTTGTCAGTATGAGTATTACTGAAAATACCCGCCCGCGCGCGCGTTATGTACTTTCATAACAAAAGAAAAACTCTACCTTTCCGCCAGAACTCCAGCAGTAAGCGAGCCAAACCAGGCGCAGAAAGCTTGTATAAATACGATCCAGGCAATTTTGGTGACTCCTCGGTTAGTTTTGCATCCAAGTTCCAGTAGCGTTGGTCCAATGATGGCTTCCGACATACCAAAGCTAAAGAACGCTCCGCAGTAGCACAATGTCGCCAATTTACTGGCAAGAAACTCCAATTCGCTTTTGTAATCGAGGGAAATATAATGCTTCAGTGCATCAACGACGCTTTTGTGCTTAGTGGAACTTCTAACAAACATTTTAGGCCTGTTTTCTCCTTTAAATATTTCTTGCAACATTTTCCCGCTGTTCAGCATTTTGCCATTATGCTTTGATGGCTTTCAGGTGTTCTCATAATCGGCTTACTTTGTCTTAGATACCTCTCTGGCTCTTTTCTTCAGCCGTTCTGTCGGTTCTTGCGCCATTTCTTATACTTCTTGTTACATAGTCTACCCTATAACTTCGCATAGTTACAACTGAACAGCAGTTACCATATGATATGTATTTAATACTTGGCCTTTTTAAGAGCAGAGAGATAAAATTTCACTGAAATCTCGGCGTTGCCTTCCCTTAAAAGCCCAGCCAGAGAGTTGTGCAACAGATTTTGGTAGCGAAGATCCTTCGGTCTTTGTTCAATACATTAAATCGACGGCTAACCTCTGAGCTTGGCCTAATGAGCACTGTGGGAGATTATAGACGAAGTTACCACACGTTACAAATAAGCTTTATCCTGCAATGATACTCGTTATAACATACCTGAAAATAAGTTATGCACAACAAACCTGGAAATTTTCAAATAAAAAAAACCAATTCCTTTATCGCTACAGGAATTATTTCAATTTGAATTGGAGGCAGAATGATGTGGGCCGAAAAAAGTTCATGAATGTTTAATCAGGTCTTGGGGAAATGCCATCTGCATGATTTATACTTCAACGTCGTTTTTCAAGGTAAATGTCAAAGAAAGGTTATAGGATCTAATCCTTTTTTTTCCTGGCAATGAAGATCATCTTTGATCAGGAGAACTGTGTTGCATTGTACAGGGTTTTTTTTCCGCCAGAGATATGAGTGACGATAATGAGCGAGTGTTAGATATTATAATTTTGAAAATATTTTGTGGCGTTAATATTAATAACTTGGGGGGAAATACATAACTTAGAGTAACGAGAAGGATAACCTCGAATGCAAACAACATACTGGTAAGAAATACAAAGAGAGAAATTGATATGAAAAGGGAACGGTGAATACTCTCATCGGAGAAGAAGCTAAGAACATTTGTTGTGTCGCTTTCGTTTTCTGTAAGCCGGATTTCAAGAATTACATTCGCGTAAACATTTGTTGTAGTTCAATCGGTTTTTCTGTTCTTAACTGTTTATGTGCGTAGCACATCTATCGCTTCTTGAAATTCTTTTTCCAAGTTTCATCATACATGTTTTGGAATTATTGCTGTCATTTTTAATGTTTGATAAATTGCCTTGATGTTTGTTTGTTAATATACAGTCGAGTGCTGCCGTATTTATCAACTTTGCTTTCGTTCATTAAGAAATGACAAACTCTCTTACAGGCTGTCATCCCACACACTTTCATTTATCTATGACAAGGATTCTTAGTGGATTAGAATGAAATTTTTAATAAAGGTGAAATAGTTGCCATTTTTCACACCGCGGAAAAGTATTAGATTTCTTACGCATAATTTTAATGTAATATCTCAACCTTATTTAGTGCTTAAAAATGTATTTCTTTGACACCTATAAGAGATTGGTAGAGCTGAGTCGGTTTTGCAAACGTGTTTCTTTCATCGAAATTCCCTAACACTAGCCGTGTATTGTTGTAACCAGGATCTGGCGAAATATCAACCCACTCCAGGTTTTCAGAACTGCTTGTATATATATATATTGTGACATTTTGCTTTTGCTTCTCACGTTCAGCATAGAGAAAAAAGTTTAATTACAGCCAGGTGATTCAAATTCCTTGCGCGCGCAATGCATCATTTGGGAAAAAATGACAGTTTAAGGAAAATGTTTCTTATACAGAACCGGACTCCAAGTCATAACCGTCGATTCCTCCAAA
The DNA here is from genome assembly GCA_030142905.1 of Heliopora coerulea. Classification (NCBI taxonomy): domain Eukaryota; kingdom Metazoa; phylum Cnidaria; class Anthozoa; order Scleralcyonacea; family Helioporidae; genus Heliopora; species Heliopora coerulea. Next base: position 134,541 of record JASJOG010000278.1, on the reverse strand, counting down.
CCGCCGCTTTGAGAAATGACCTATTTTTCATCGGCTTGCATGGAATAGGCAAAATAAGAAATATTTGAACCACAGCTTTTTCAGCTTAGGGACCATTTCTACGATATGATTTTTGCGTGCGAGACCCCTCTTGGCTTATGTAAAGTTGTCTCAACGGCCAATTCTCGCTTGCAATTCGCCCTGTAATGTAGCAATACGTCCTGTAAACTGTAATGCCTCAATCATATACATTACAAAGAACAATCGTTTACTACAATCGTACATGGGGCTTTAAGCACTTGCTCTGTCTATAAACCGAGTCCACCTTAGAAAAGCTCTCTGCGCTAAAAAAAGATTGACTCTACAGTTGACGACAAAGCTTTGCAAACTTGTATCACTCTAATTACAGTTCAATAATGTTCAACATGTTAATATGAATTAAGTAGGTCAGAGATTTCTGCTTACCAGATTTAGTCTTTTTGAGATCCTATCTTCCTATTTTTCAGCGAGATGCAACGTTTACTGCGAGCAAAGGATTATGGTTAACTGCATCAGTCGCCATCTTTTGTTTACGGTCATTTGTAATTGCTTGTTCGAGCGATGTAGAAAATTGGCAGGCATCGTGACGGTCCGTAAGTAATTTTATTAAGCCTGTTGAGTGCTTTTTTTCAATGTTTCGAAAATAATTTGGTTAGGTCGAGGAATACGAAGCTCGTCAATACGAGCTATGGTTTGCTCAGAAAATAATCTGAAAAAATAAATGCCAAGGGTAAGACGTCTAAAGCTGATATTAAATGAAACGACTTTCTGTGGCAATGTTTAACTCAACAAAGTTAACTAAGATATTAATACGTTAAACCTTGCACAAATAAATTGACAATATGAGTTTGAGCCCACAAATCTTTCGCCTGGTGTTATGCAATGATGCACAATTATTCCTTCGCCGTAAGGCATCGCGATAAAATTTGAATGAATTGAAACAAGGTCTTTGATATAAAGACTCAAAGTTTGGAAGAATTAGATTATGATTTGCCCAGTCAATATTCGTGAACGAAAGTTTAGAGAGTTAGGAAAAACTTAATGTTAGGGTTGTTGAAGTTTTGTAGGATAGGTAAATGCCTGTAGATTATGATAAAACAACCATTTCAGGAAATGTTGAGAGAGGATCATGCTGAGAGGTATCACAGGAAAGAGAACATTAATCCAAGCATTTCTTATGAAATTGTGTCAACCAATAAATCATCTCGTTAGTCCGGATCAATCTAGTTTACCTACAACACTGTCACAATGAACTCGTCTATAACGCATTCATACTAAACGTTGTTCATAAGAAACCATAAAAAATAGGGGAAAGATTATTTTGTTTAATTAATCTTAATATGTGCAACGTTTGTCAACAAGCAAACGAAGAGTCACTTTCATCTACAATATTATCATGCCCAATGGGAACCACAAGTCACACTCGATATGCAATGAGTGATATCAACCGTTTATATATTCGAACTAAGTCTATTTTCCTCATCCTAGCTCTACAAGAAAACTGAACTTGGATGAGCAATAACTTGAGGAAATTAATCGACAGGAACAAGTAGAGTGTTGGCGAATAATTAGACATGTAATGATGTGTACACAAGGTAAAAGTTCTAGCTTCACTTATAAAATATGAGGAGTAAATCTGCTTCGCCTTTAATTCCAAGATATTGAACAGTGTTTACCTTACAATAGTGATACAACTGAAGTTTCGAAATAATTCATAAAGTTTTCAATATTGTCTACACTTCCTTAATTTCTGAACTCCCATCGACATACGCCTTCTTGAACCGAAAGAACCTCAGTCGGTTGTGGTTTGTGAGACGAAAGTGAACCCATTCTTCAGTGGATAAATCTCTAGAACTTGTCGTTACTATTTCCATGACAGAAGTGCTTATTTGATAAAACGTCTTGTATAATCTCCTTCTCCATCTCCAAGGATCCAAAAGTCGTCTCCACTTTATCACGTTGACAATTCTTAATAAACAAACCACTGGAAAGCAGAGAAACCCAGACAGTCTTGCTATATCCTTTTGGTACCTTTTCCAAGTTCTCCCGAAGGAAAAGTTTAGTATATTACATACGAGGGAAACGATACAATCTTCTTTCGATTTACCTAAATATTTACTCTTGTTGCTTTGGGTACATTCTCTGTCTATTCTCATGCCATGATGAATAATGTATTGTTCCTGCTTTTTGCGAATTGAACCAGAATTTTCTGCCATTCATATTTGTAGAATGCTTCAACCAGCATTAGCTAGATCTTGAAAGCTCGTGGTTTGGAATGGCATTTGAACGGTTCTGCGCCATAACATAACCGACGTAACACGCTCTTTTACTCTTAAGATTATCATTGAATTACATTAATTTTAATGTATTCATCAGCGCAGGAAAAAATATCAGACACAAAAATGTAAACAATCACACTGTTGTCCACCAGCGGACATAGCAAACATCTCGGGTTTATTCCTTTTCTAGTTTGGATTTTGACAAATTGATCATGAAAAATTCTCCAACTAAACGCTTTAGCATACGTGGGCTATCCCACCGAACTAAACTCTGGTCAATGTGAAGTCCCATTTAGCATTGTTGCGATATATAAATTATTTACATTTGATGCCTACGCTGTCCCTTCTTTGTTTAATCTTTATATTGGTCCAGTATCGTCTGTTGACTTGCTTCCATATCTGAAAAAAATACATTGTTTCACTTTTAATCGGCCAGTTTGAGTTAGAAAACCTTATCGGGCAAGCAGAAAAACAGTTTCCACATGTCCACGGCAGTATAATCTAAACCAATTCACTATCGCTCTATTCCTTGGTTAGGGTTTAGCGTTTAGGGCTAGAGTTTAGAGTTTAGGGGTTAGGGGTAAGGGTAGGGTTAGGGTTTAGGTTTAGGGGTCGGGGTTCGGGCTCGGGTTAGGCTAAGGCTAAGGCTTAGGGTTAAAGTTAGGGTTAGGGTTAGGGTTAGGATTAGGGGTAGTAAAATGTGTTTAAATTTATCCACTTGCAGTCTGGGTTTTACTTGTTGCGAGGTAAATTTCGCGAATTGTCACAGATTACTCCTTTTTTTGTTTTTTTTTAACTTGGTGTGGCATTGTTACGTCACTGTAGTCGAACTGATGAATACTCTTGGAAATTAGGAAAGTTTTGCTTTGAAATTATTGTCATGATTGTTGTTGACATTTCATCGCATCTATTAGCTTTTGTTGTCGCAATCGTGGTTTTCACCATAACTTTTATCTTCTTCCTTATCGTTGTCATTGTTAACATGCATGAGCGAATGTTGGAAGAGAGAAGTAAAGTTCGTCCATAGTCGTAGTATTGCCACCTAATACTATTACAGGGGGGATTGCTGTTTAAATATCGTCTTAAGCCTCGGGGAGCTGGTGATGGTAAAAGTCTGACGGCTTTATAACCCTTGGAACTTCCAAGAATGATTGACGTTGCCTTCACCGCCCTTATCTAATTGTCGTTGCAGTTCTTTGCTTTTGACCAGCAACCATAACCAGCCGACAGTTCAAGGAAATACAGAATTAAACAGATTCTGAAAAATGTCAAAACTAGTTATTCAATTTTTACTTTAATCACAAATCAAGAATGACGTTTTTTTGGAATTTGTTTTATTTTGTATTTGTTTGCCTTTTTTTTTTATTTTTTGAAAGATTTTCTACAAATATTAAAAGCGTTTGGGATGCTTCTTTTCATCTTGCAACGTAATTGTAGTACTTACCGTCAATCTCTTCCCAACTAGTCTTACCCAGTTCTTTGGCAGTTATTGACAGTACCACAAAAGAAACACACGCCAGACTGCACAAGAGGACTGCGCAGCCCATGAACATGATCGTGCCCATTTTATCAAACAACTCGCCAACTATGAGCGGAATAACTGTTTCCCCAACGGCAGCGCTTACCACAAATGCACAGGCTATCGTGCCTGAAAAGAAGCGGATAAAATCATATATAGCTCAAAAAAAAAGTGAGAACTGATTAACTAAAACGTGGTATCAAGTCATGCTGCTGTTGCTTATTTCACGGGCCCTCGCGATGTGTTCTGAGAATAATGCTTACACTTCTTCGAGGGCTTTGCTACATCTCGTAACAGGCATGGGGGTTAGTGATCTGGTTGTTAACATGGTAGTTACCAGCATACTAATTAAAATTATGAACTTTTCCTATTCGGTTTTCTGTGCTAAAGTTTACAGAAACTTCGAAGTAGTCGGTAAACATGGCCATTTGTATTTTAAGAAAGATACAATATTTGCGTCCAAACTGTATGCGATTTACAACGGCTCTCCTTTGCAAATTCCATACAGTTCGGTATTGTGTCTATTACGTAAAGTAACTTCACGTAGACGCGTATCTTTCGCTGACATTAAGTCGGCATTTTAATAGTTAATTTGTCTATTTCTGTATTAGCTTTAGTATGGCAGGAAATGAACGTCTAAATGTATTTATTTTTAAAAGAGCAGAAAATGCCCATTACTCTTGTGAGTTATTTCTTCTGATTGCTTCGGTCTGTTTTGATATTCAATAACTAACCTCGCCATATCTTTTATACGTTTCGTTATAGTCTTACCGTTGACTGGAAAATACTGTTCCACCATCGCTAAGCTACATGGAAACACGTTACTCATCGAAAGAGCAAAAAAAATGGTACCAAGCCATATCGCTAAGCTAGAACTGTGAAATAATACCATTAAGACTGTCGAAATTAAGGACAATACCTGAAGAAAAAGAAACAAGCTCAGTCAATTTCAAGATACTAAGTACGTACCCTAGAAATAATATGGACGCCATGTTGATGGTCAGGGTTCCTACAGGTCATGGAAAACCTGGAAAGTCATGGAAAATTAAAATTTCAAAATCCAGGGCTGAAAAACCTGGAAAATTAGTGTCGGTCATAGAAAGTCATGGAAAATTGGATTTCTTTTGGATCAGTAAATAATTCTATCTCAATTTTCTTCGCTCACATTTTAAAGTTTCTTGGGGCCACCAATGAAGGTGAAAAATATCGAGAAAAAATTGTATCTACGACACTTGTAAACTTAATGTATCATAGCTTGGCTGTGCACTTCAATTCAGAGACTGGGTCTTAGCTACCCCTTCCGTTTGACGGAGCTTCTGTTCAGCTCGTTTTGTTGTTTCTAGCTTTTTCAGGTCATGGATTTTCGTAAATATGGTCATGGAAGGTCATGGAAAAGTCGTGGAATTTTGATGGTCCAATAGTTTACGTTCGTACAGTAACAAAATAGGATGGTACTCTAACAAAAGAATTTCATTGGCTGTTATTAATACCAACATGGCTGCCGTATCTTTGTTTTCCAGATCTCAAGTGATTGTTATCGACTGCATGACCGTATAATCCCCCAGTAATAAAATAAAATAACATTGATTTTGTAAGCGACGATTACAAATTAAACTTACTAACATTTGGGACTTCGGGCTTCATCATAATGGCGATAACTCAATGCTTAGAGCGTCTCACTGTTCATCAGAAGGATACAGGTTGAACACATTTTTAACCTTCACTTTCCGTCAGAGTCTCAGCAGTTCAATGGTTAGAGCGTACCACTATCCATCAGAAGTTTGTGGGTTGGATTGTGCATGTCTGTGGCTCGGACGCAGTTTCTGAGAATTCGAGCCTGACGAACGTTTGCGAATCGTCTATCATTTATGATAATGCAAGTTGGTGTATGCATAAGAAGTAATTTTGAATTGCCGATTAAACCTACCAAGGACACTTTTAAGATATTTCTTGGTTTACAGTAGATAGCAACTGGAATGGAAAGAAGACGGCCGACTGAGAGAAATCCCTGAAAGAGAAATTTTTAAGGTATGTAATGATTTAATAGATTAAGGGAACTTCATGACATACTGAAATAGTTGTGTAAGTGATGACTTCACGGCTTGTTTTAACCGCGGCATATTTGATCGTGTAAACAACCCTAACAGTGGAGTGAGAACCGATACCTGATTGGAACGTTGATATAAATTCTTGATTATTAAAAAAATGTGCCAAAAAGCAGAAAATTAATCGAGTATGTTACACTGATGAAAAAATTCGTGGAGCAAATGGCTGTTTTTAAAAGTATAAAGTACTCGACTGCTTATTGGAATCATTAATGCACAGATCAAGTGCTTTAATGAATTTCTCCAGTCCAACGTAGCAAATGAGATTTTCGTAAGTGATGATATTCCGATGCGTGAGAAGTGTTTTACAACATGTGAAATAACATCAGGTCTTCGTAAGGGAACTGTGAAAATTTAGCCTACCCAGAATAATGACGTCAAAATTGCTCCTTCCGCGGCTGTCATGTCTATTTCCATGGCATATGTAAAAATGTAACCTGCAAAGGATCCCTGTAAGAGCGGTTGTTTTGGTAAGGAAAATGAAATGTCAGTAATCAACAGCTAGCTGGTCGAAAAAACACTCGACTCTGCGTTACACCGAACGCCATTAAGATCGAACATGGCATTTACACTCGACCGCTAACTGTTAAGTTGATCATTTTTGAAGGAGGAAAATCACGAGTATCTGGATATATTTTTAAGACCCAACCGGGACCTGTTGCGAAAAATGCAACATTGGGCCGTCCGGCTGCGAATCGAACCCGCGACTTTGCGAACCTAGTGCGATGCTCTACCAACTGAGCTGCTGAGGCCATTGCTAAGATTTGCAAGGTCGGGGGTTCGATTCCCAGCCGTATGGCCCAAAGTTGCATTTTTCGCAACAGGTCTTGGGTGGGTCTTAGAAGTATATCCTGACACTCGAGATTTTCCTTCTTTAAAAGTTATCAACTTAACCATTAGGATCGTACCGCATCACTCCCCACCACGCCACATTAGACACCACGTCATCACACTACACACCACGACACTACACTACTACAAACCACATCACATCACACCACACTACACAGCACTTCACTACACAGCACTTCACTACACAGCACTTCACTACACAGCACTTCACTACACAGCACTTCACTACACAGCACTTCACTACACAGCACTTCACTACACAGCACCACACTACACCACACCACACCAGAGCGCCATACTACACACCACGCCACATTAGACACCGCAACACCACACCACACCACAACTCCACACTACACACCACAGCACCACACTGCTCCACATCACGCCACATCACATTACACTGCCACACTACACATCAAAACACCACACTACTACACACCATAACACCAAACCAAACCACGTACCACACCAAATCACACCACACCAATTTATACCACCACACAACACCACCAGTCCACACACATAAACAAACCTCTCACACAGTTATGGCTTTATTCCGCGTTATATGCTGGGCATTAGTATTCATTCTTCGCCAAACCTCTCACACTCCTCGTGTATGATATATTACATCACAATATGTACAAAAATTACCATTCCTTTTGTCACCTGTTTGTAGACTATACCACACCAGTATACACTATTTGATATAAACACCAATAGCACCTGGCCGTTTGTCTACACCGTGCAACACTGCGTCACACGTCTCAAATTCACACTAAATCTCTCGCCGCTAAACAAGGAATATTAAACTATTCTTTTTACGGCGTTATGGTGATACACTAAAAGACAAAAGAACTTACGACCAATACTTGCCTGCAAACCATCGAAAATAAAAACGACGATCGACGTCCATATAGTGATCAAGATAACGGTTTGTTTTTGTAACATAATTTCGTTTATATTCCTCTCACTTTCGGTCGTGCTCTTTTCAAAACTTTCATTTTCTTCTTCTTCTGCATCATCTGGGAGAATATGACATGTAAAACGAGTAATGCAGTCTTAGTTTGTACAAAACTGTGAGTTACATTACCCAACGTTTATTTCGATGCAGTGCAACAGAAGTAAATGTTCGCCTGTGAACGCCAAAACCTGAAACAGTTACCTCACACACTACTTCTTGTCCGTGCATCTTAAAGTGTATGCCATTATTTATGCACTGTTGCGAAATTTTCTTAGAGTATTTCAAGTTATTACGAATTATTGTGCAAGACAAACAGAAGTCTCTTGCTGACGAATTACGTACCATAAAATTGTATAGAGGGGAGTCTCGCCTGTTCCTGTCTTACTTTCTTTGAGATGTCCCGCTGTTTTGATTTAGCAGCTACGGCACTCTTTAGTTTATCAGTAAGAGTGACGAACGACAAACCACACATAACAGGCACCTAGGAATTCCGAGAGGAATGGAGAAACTGTTTTATTTCAGTACTCCCAGCAGCTAAACTTTAGTCAAACCTCATACATTCAAACTTCTTTTACTTTACTTTACTTTTACTTTTACTTTTACTTTTACTTTACTTTACTTTACTTTATTTTACTTTACTTTAAACTCATTAACCCGGTGGCCTTTTAGTTGCCTGATTTTCAAAAGGATGTGTTGATATTTAAAAGAGAACAATATTTCTGATATTAATGTGCACGAATTTATTCAAACCGAACAAGGTATATCAGTCAAGTAAGAATCAGTGAACTTTCAGTTCAACACCACTGCATTAGTGAACTATCACAGTGACATATTTTTAACACGCTTACATGCAATGCTCCTACGATCCAAAATGCTATTTCTATGCGGCCTCGAGTTTTTGTCCAATACTTCGGCTCCTCGAAGGGCGCTTTGTCTAAAGCTTCGTGGATTATTACCGATGAATATGGTCGTGAGTAATTCTGGGACACATAGTTCATTTCTCTCCCTTTCATGGTTGCTTCTTTGTTGGTCTTGACGCTGAGAAATGGTTCCGCGATTAAAGGACTGACAAATGCTCCAAAGCCATAACAGAAATACAAACCCTAGAGCAAGGAAAGTGGAGACAACAGTTGAAATATGTTCCAATTTCAATTAAGATTATCACGGGAAAAGAAATGTATATATATATATATATATATATTCATACTTTATGTGCTTTGTGTTGTTTATATATATTATGTATCCTTGTGCGTATAAAGTATGGAACATTTTACCTGAAGATACGGCGAAACCTGAAAGTTAAAAAGATGAAATATTTAGTTCTCGTGTTTGGCATAATCTGCAATGTGCCGCTCTTTGCGTTTTATTCTTTTCCATCTTGCGTAATGGTTGGTCTTACGTTAGAATTTCCCTGAAGGTAGTATGATGAACCTACCCCGTATGTTTCTTGATATACCTACCCAGAGAAAGCCAACTCGAATAACCGAGTTCACCTGAGCGAAATTCGATCTCGCGTTATCTGGTTAACGGACGTCTGCTCTACCAATTGAGCTATGTGGTCAATTGAGAATGTTTAATTTTATTGTATTCTGCTGTGTGTGTTTTTGATGAGTTCAACTTGGTGTGTTGTGCTGTTTTAACTCTTTCGAGGTGGGAGCTCCCCCTTTGATGAGTAAAATTGTTTGGCGTTAGCCAGAGTAAAATAATGCAAGCGTTACGCCTCCGTGAAAGAGAGAACCTTTGTTACATTGTTTTGTGTCTTATTGTGTCTACTGTATTGTATTGGGTGTTGTTGTGTTGAGTTGTTTTGTGTGCTGTGGGGTTATGTTGTGTGGTGTGGTTAGATGTGATGTTGGATGGTGTTGTGGGTTAGTGTTGGGTGGTGTTGTATTCTGTTATGCGGTGTGATGTTGTGGGGTAGTGTTGGGTGGTGTTGTATTCTGTTATGCGGTGTTGTATTCTGTTATGCGGTGTGATGTTGTGGGGTAGTGTTGGGTGGTGTTGTATGGTGTGATGTTGTGGGGTAGTGTTGGGTGGTGTTGTGTGTAGTTATGTGGTGTGATGTTGTGGAGTAGTGTTGCGTGCTGTCTTGTGGTTTGTTGTGTGGTATTTTGGTGTGGTGTTGAGTGACGTTGGTTGCGTGCAATTTTGGGGTTTTGCGTGGTGCTGAATTGAGTTGTGTAGTCTTGTGTTGTGTTTTCTTGTATCGTGCTGTATTGTGTTGTGAACGGTTGTTTATCGTTCTAGTACTGCCACCACATCATTAATTACATGTTGTGTTGTGTACTGTTGGGTTGTGTTTTGCCGTAATGTGTTTTGTTGCGCTGTGCTTTGCTATAGTGCCCCTTAGCTATGTTGGACTTTGCTGTCCAATGCTGAATTATAGATGATATGTATTGTCCAATGGGTACCGTCGCCATCAAACTCATACTCTTTACCTTAATCCCGTGTAGGCTGATGAGGACGATATTTGCGACAGTATCCACCACGCCAACAAAGAGACCGGAGATAGCCGTCAACGATATTAAAATCGAAAGCTTTTTCGACAAAGGTGTAACCACTTGCAGTATGGCGTTAGAGAACAGACAAACAGCAAGTAGTGCGTTATAATTGCATTCGAACCTGCAAGAGAATGCCGTAAGTGTAAGAATCAAAATATATCAATTTGACAAATGGAAAGGGGTTTTCACCTAATGAAGGAATTGAACCACTTCTGTCTTCGAAGTTCTTTGTTCATTCGTGGAATTGGAGAATTTTCACTCATCAACGGTTCAGAATTTTACTCATGAACGCCTGGTTTGTCACATGCATGTTTTTTTAGCTAAAGAAATTAAACATTTATATGTGAGGGTTTATTTCTTCTTCTCAATACTTCCCGTTTTGCTGATTTGACGTGGAAAACACCCGGATTATCGTGTAAACTGGCGGACAAAATTTTCGAAGGTATACACTTTTTTTTTACACATAACGCCTACTAAAGTCTCACGAATTTTTAAAAATCAGAAATTATGTCTTCAGTGGTGGACTCCCCGCTTGGTGCAAAGGTACCTGTCTGATATTAAATGGAATTTAAATTTAATGAAGAAAATTTTTGAGGGTTAGAATCTTCCTTTCTTTGTAAAATTGTAAATACCAAATATTCGTTGAATATACCATTTTCTCCCCCTATGTATCCACTCTTACAAATAAAAACTCGTGGTCAAGCCCTCGGCAACGGCTTTCGTAGCTCAGTCGACAGAACATTCATTAGAATCCCAAAGTTGCGGGGTTCATTCCTAGCCGGAGGCCCTAGAGTTGCATGTATCACAATTGGTCCCGGTCTGCTCTTAAAATGTAAGATCCTGGCACTTGAAAACATCCTTTATCAAATATACTGGCCATTTCTTACAGAAAGTGAAATGCTGGGAGGTAGGCATAGCCAAGTTTAGAGGCAACGTCTCTACGTCAGGTATAAGTTCGTTTTCAGGAGCCTTTAGGTACATGAAGTCTCCACGTGTGAGGATCTGGTCTACTGTGTGAGTCGTCTACGGACAAACTGCCACTGATTGAGCAAACAGCAAGGCCGCAAAACTCATAAAAGAAAACTGACTTTCTCTTGAAATATCACTAAATCGTTCGTGACCTTGATGAATACTTCCATTAACGAATAAAGTTGAAAGTTATTCCTACATATGGAAATCCACAAATTGAGAATTTTGCTGTTATTCAAACACACTTGTGGTCCAACCTCAGCTGCAAGATTAGTGTTGCTGCTCGCCTAATGGCTCGCAGCAAAAATCTATTTCATCTGATTGGGTTTAAATAGTGAATATTCGTTGAATATACCTGTCTGATATCACTCCAGCAGCAACTGCTCCCACAAAGCGCATCAAGGACTGCGAGAAGAGAATCCACGCCAAAGCGTTAATAACGTCCAGGTTACTGAAGTATATTAAAAGCAGATCCATCAAAGCTGGACCAGCCATACCGACTGTCATTCCAAATACAAGAAACGAAGAAAAGTACAGAAGATTTCTAAACCAGTCATTTGCTAGCTCCATAAAAGACTTATAGGTTTAACAAGGGTTATATACCATATATCATGATACTATATACACTTATGCTCGTACGTGTCTCATATCTTACACCAGTACTTCACAGTATGAGTTATTAAGCAACGGTGACATATATAAGAGCTGTTTGGTATGTAATTAAAATCTTGATCCTCCAGAACTTTGCTTTGTTAGTTTGATGTCAGCTCTTAGCTTGTAACTGCGGTCAAAAATGAGTCAGTTGTTTAATGAATTGATACGTAGAGTGGAACTATCTAAACCTCAGTTGTCAACAGAAATGATGTTAAAAATTCCTCCAGACGTATTTTGCTTTCTTCATGAGACATAATTAATCAGCTAATGATATTCGACGGCGTCTTGTGGCTAGATGGTTCTTGTCCAATTGCTTTACAATGCCCATGTTTTGTCTTTGTTGGTAATCAGTTGGAATCGAACCAGTTGGCTGTAAGTGATAGATCGTTTCATGGCAGGAGTTCTTCCTAACCAGTTCGATATGATAAAAATACAAATATTACGTTAGTTTTTTCGTCCAATTTATGTCTGTTTTTGATTTGCGCGCTAGAGGTTATTTAAAGGAAGTTGGCCAGGCATTCGAAGGATTGTGGCAATATTTTGTGGCTGATGAAGCGTTCACGTGATTCACCTGCTCTATTCAAACGATCTCTAAAGAAAACAAATATAAACCTGTCAAAACTTCACCACCACCAGCAGAATGACATCGTGGATGCAGGTTCAAGAATCTTGATTAAATTAAAATGCTTGAAACAAACACCACACATTAAATTTTTTAAATTTTTTTTTAATTTCCCTGATCGTCTTTCTTTATAGAAAAAAAAATATTAACTTTGTGTATTTTAACCCTTTCTGGGAAGATCTCTCCCCTTGATGAGTAAAATTGTCTGGTGTTAGTCAAAGTTAAATAATAGAGGAGGGATCCTGGAATATTTTTATATAGGGGTGAGACGTAGGTTCACTGTCACCGGGGGGCGATTTAACCGTAATCCTAACCCTGACCCCAATCGTAACCCTAACCCTAATCCTAACACTAATTCTATTCTGACTCTCCCCTATATAGATGATATTCATCTATTGAAGCGCGTTTTCAAAATTGATGCTATTCATCTTTACGAGAGTGAGACAGGTTGATGACTCAGACCTCCAACAAACTTTCTGATGACACAATCTCTGGGCATGCTCAAATTTCATTGTAGTTTTGACCACTGGCCTCTGTGACTGCCTCGTCGGAAGTGTTGACCATTGATTTTGACTCCCTAAAACTTTAATACCTAGGCGTACTTGCAACAATGTTGCTGCTATCTACCGCCTTTGTTCTCTGTTTTCTTCTTCAACTTAGAGTTGAGAACGTAGATTCATTGTCTAAGTTAGCCTCAAGATGTGATGAGAGCAGGAATGAGACCTTTGACGCCACATCATGTACTCACTGTGTATTCAACAGTTTTATATCCTGTCCTTCTGGTTCCAAGAAGCTTACTACAGGAATGGGGATGAAATGCACAGCATTCAAGACGACGGGTTGGTTAGTTTATCGACTCCAAGGTTGTGTTCATCGATGCCAACGAACAGTTACCGCTCGTAAATGCTGCCCTGGCTTCTGGGGTTACGACTGCAGACGTGAGTACACTTAACTCATGTTGTCATGTTGCGCTTTCTCCATTTATTGTCTTTGTCCGTACGGTTTTGAAAAAAAGGAAGCAGTTGCTAGCCCATAAAACGTGATTCAGTATTCGTTCGTCAACATCGTGCAGCAGTTTCTGCCAACCAGGGGTTGAAGAGAGTTGAACAGTATAGAATGAAGGGCCCATCGGCGCTAATGCAGTATCGCACCTCAACCATAAAAGTACAAGTAACATACGTAAATTACATATCAGTCGACAGCTTCTTACCTGGAGATTACAATGATACACTAATATTAAGAATTCACTCCAAACATAAGGCATTATAGCCAAAAAAACAGACACGTTGAAGTTCTTGAGCGTCAACAGTGAACGGAGGGCTCAAAACCGTAAAGTTTATGGATTTGTCTACAATTTAAGTATAGTCCCTCTCCATTGTTTCTTCGCTCTTTAAAAGCCCCGAAAATCTGTATAAACCCTAATCCTCACGCTAACCCTAATCTAACCTTTGGGTTTACACACATTTTCGAAGAAGTACAAAGAAACATTCAAACATGGCGCCAAGTAACATGAATGTTCTTTAAGGCTATAAAGCATTATGTTTGCAATGAATGGTTGGTATCGTGGTACCACTGTAATTTCCAGGTAATGAACTGTAGAATGATATATAATTTACTTACATTACTCGCATTTATATGGATGAGTGCGAAACTGCACTAGCGCCGGGCCCATCCTTTACTGATTGCTTAAGAACCTAGCCCTAGCAGATGTCAATCAAAATATGTTGAACCGTGTGTCATAGTGATAACTAATCCCGTTTTAAGGCATATTTTGGTCTTATTTTATTCAAGATAAAAGACTTATTGAATAAACGGCAGTTGTAATTTTCGGTTGACCTAAAATATATGTCAATATAATTATAATTGCGCGGTTTGACGAAAGGAGTGTAACGATTTTTTCGTCTTCCGTTTACATTATCGCGTCGAAGAAAGAATTCGAGCTGTTAAATCATTCTCACGTTTTGGTAGACTTTTATCACATGCTCATTGTGGCATAGAAACGCATTCCGCTCTTCTCGTAATCGCATAATCGCATAATCGCATAATCGTATAAATCGCGTATTACATGTAAGCAGCCGATGTTTATGACAAGAATAGATTGCTTATGTGCATAAATAAACAGTTGTTCAAGAGAACTTAATGGATTTGAAGTGTTGTCCAGGTAAAGGTCAGTGTTTATCTGGCCAAAGTTGCACACTTAGACAGGTAATGTGGACCAAGGCATTGATACATCTTGGTATCGGGCACAACCCAAATCTAAACGAAGAAGGAATAATAAAGCCCGCCTGGTACCTCTGTAACCCAAATCTAATTGTGGTTTTATAATATTGTACATTAAAATGAAAAAAAAAGAATTTACGATTCTTTTGTGTGTACACTCCTCCCTTTTGCAAGTAAATTTGTCTGGTATTAGCCAGAATGAAATAGTAGAACTTGTCGTCTGTTGGAAAAGCATCAATGAAGGATACCAAATGTAAACATTTTGAAGAAGGAATAATTTTCATGAATGTAAACTATCACATATGTCATTACCTGCTGCCCTAAAATGGCCATGCTCTTACTTAATGATTAAGATACTTCCTATTTCCCAACAGGCTTTGTTGTTACGTGTGTATGTAAGACTTTGGTTTAACAGAGTGATGTGTCACTACCCAAATAATGCTCATTTGGTGTGAACCAAACCCAATTCTTCCTTTTTCAGAGGGAGAAAGTGTAAAATTTACCTGTGAAGGGAACATCACAGTGCTCCTAGTGAAGGGGGGAACTGTGTTGTTGTGACCTGACTTTAGGTATTACCAATAATTTTGTCACTGAGCATGTGAATAGATGATGACTACTGTGAAAGGAAAAAAGAATGACCTCAAAACAACAAGCGACTGAGTTTAAGATATTTTGTTTTTTTCTCAGATCAAGAGTATTTCTTTGTATGTTCAAAGCCTGTCCCAGGAAATCCTGGAAAGATATGGTGCTTAGTGATAGACCACATTCATAAATGGCAGCCAGTTTGATGCTTTTTATATGTGGTTAAATCAAATGTTTGAGCCTTGTTCATGTGTTATAATTCTGTTGAATCATAAACAAGAATGAGGCTCAAAAGGCTCATATAAATGGTTACAAAAGAATGTTGTTATGGTAATCATCAATGAATATGGTTTATAGATGTACTTTATACAGTACAGGTTTGTTAACAAAGATTTTTTTTTTCATATGTTAAGCATGCCCTGGTATTGAATCAGGAAAAGCATGTTATGGTAATGGCCAATGCAGAAATGGAAAATGTCAATGTAATGTAAGTAAAATTATATATGCTGTGGTAGGAATTATTTTAAATGAAAAGTTACCTTTCCGACCCGTGCTAATAAAAATTACCAACTTTTTGTTCATATTCAAGTGAAAAACCAATTTTTTTCATCATCCTATTGTCAACCTTCTGACTGTTATGTGAGATGTTATTTGCTTTAACAAAGTCATTAACACTCTCCAGATAGTGATGACCCCACCACACAGTATTTTACTCTGGTTAATGCCAGGCAATTTTACTATAGCAAAAACAGATGATTTTATTTGTTAGTGGAAGATCTAATTCAGTTGTGAAGCATTTAGAGTTAATGAAAGTTGACTTTGGCTGTTAAAGGGTAAATATATATGAAAAATAGTGCTTTGCACCAACTGAACAGTGGTGTGCTGTGCTGCTGTTAATGTTTTCCAACCATGATAGCAGTGTTCTTGCTATACAAAATGGTATAGCGATTAATCCTGTAGTAAATTGCCAAAAAGGCCAAACAGCTATGTTTACAGGAGTAAATATGGATGTTCTAACAATGGTAATATCAAAAATGGCAAACTGCATAAGCAGTTCTGGACTAAGTAGGAAAGGTTTAAAAGTAATCCTTTTGTACTGTACAAACAACGAGAAAGAGGAAAGCATTACTGTTGCTTTTTGCAATGTACTAACTTTAAACCTGTTCTGTTGATGTATGTTTTACTGTTCAAATGATGAATGGTATTGTTGAGACAATGATAAGAAGTATTGCTGGTTCTTTAACATTTTCAGTCTTTTGTGCCTACATGCTGTCATTCTCTTAATATGTTTGATGTTTTCTGACCATGTATGCTATGATACTATGATTTTCTTTTCATTGCCATTGATGTTCAACATTGAAGCGTTTTTAATTTGAAACAATGGTGCTTTGTTTTATTTGCAGGTTGGTTTTGAAGGGTTTGCATGTGAAGAGTGTTCAGACAAGAAAATGTTTGGAAACAAATGTCAGCAAAGTAGGTGCATTCTAATAAGAAACTTTTTTTTTTGGCACAATAATATGTCAAAGGTTTAGTTTCATGTTCATAGAAAATAATACATTTTATTGAATCAGTACTGTTATAATTTTTATATATTTCACTGTAGTTTGAAACATTTCTAAACTAGAAATCTAGAAGATTAGAGTGTACCAGAGTATTTAGTTCTGTTCAGTTTAGGAACTTCTGTAGTTAGAATTAAGTAGTAGATTGATCAGTTGGTTGGTCAGTTTACTAATTGATATTAAACTAGTGAAGTGGATATTAAATCTATGAAACAAGTTTACATACAAACCATTTGCACTTTCTAAAGTGAATAGTCTTGTAAATTATCACCTTTTGTAAGTTTTGAATGTTTTAAAAATTTTACAATAAACTCAAGACTATTTAACTACAGCTCGTTACATGTACTATCTTTAATTGGTTACTGGCAAGGCAGGACATTATTCTTCTAAAATTGTGTGTGCATATGATTTGATAAAATTTACATTAAGGTTTTTAAAAGTAAACTGAACAGTAACTGAATAAACTGCTTTTAAAGAAATTTTGATCAGTTTGTTAAAAAGGACATGAAGTATTTTGGAATTGCCTTTGAATATAACCAATTATTGTATGTTTAGAAGCTGTTAATGTACCAGTTATTCAAAAAAACCTGACATTAGCTTATGTTATGCTCATTATTATTAATTCCCATTCATTTTTCAAATGCTGTAACTGGTTCATGTTGTATGTTGCTTCATGTTGTATGTTGCTTCATGCTAGTTCATGTGATTTTTCACTTGTATTATTTTGACAGGTTGCACATGCAAGAGTGGAAATTGCTCTAGTGGAGTCTTGGGCAGTGGAAAATGTCAACCATACACTTGCAAGCCTGGCTACTATGGAGAAAACTGCAATAAATGTAAAAAAGATAGGGTCAATTAATATTGCTAGCAGAGTGAATATACAGTACAGTATAAAGATAATGATAGGGCATTATGACATAGATTTAGCAACTTTTTGGATTAGTTGTTCAAATAATTTTCATGTTTAATTTCTTGATGGTAAATGTGAATGACAATAACACAAACACCAAATATTGTCAATGTACTGACAAAATTTTCGTGGTGTTCACAAGGCTCAATGACTTTATGGACAATAACTAAAATTTTGTCATTGATTACATTGTACTCAGTGAATTGTGTCAACAGTATCCCAAGTTCACATTATTTATTCTATCAAAATATTCACTGATTCCCATTACAGAGGAATGTCAAGTAGCCAATCAGTAGCATCCTTAGACTTTGAACTTTGCTAGGAGAAAAATATTTTAAGCTGGCAAATTAAAATTTTTTTGGCCATAATTTAATTTTGTATGCTATGTTATACAGCTGTAAAAAAAAAGCAGTTGGTGCTTTGTTGTAGTCAGTTAAGAGCTGCTTTTGGCTATGGACTTAGTCAAGCTCTTATGCAGATTTGTATTCAAACATCTTACATTCACCATGTATGCAGCAATTAGCTTACCAGTGTAACGCTTTTAAAATAAGAATTTTAATTGGACGAGTAGATTTGTATTCAATTCAATTCTAGATATGATAAACGTCCAAGGTATATACAAGGTATTTACCTTATAACTTCAACAATTTTAACCTACACTGCTGACGTCAACTGAAAAATGTTGACTCAAGTGGGATTTGAATTCGCCCTTTTGGATACTGGTCTGCCGCTCTACCTGTTGAGCTATCGAGTTGACAGGGATTGGAGGCGAGTTTTTATCGAATTTAAGTGCACGAGATATTCTTGCAACAACTTAATGCTATCCATGAGGATGGATGTGCAGTGTTTCAATTCTATTTCAGAATCATCCTCAGGATATTATGAAATAATAACTCCATAATTAACCTAATTGACTTTGGCAGTATAGGTTAATTGTGAAGTTATCATTTCTTAATACCCTGAGGATGATTCTGAAATAGTATTTACCTAAGTTGAGCAACTTTATCCCTTAATGCCCAGAGCTCATGACCTTGACAAGTAAAATCATCTGGTGTTAACCAGAATAAAATATTAAAGCAAGCCCTTACCTCTTAATGGGTTAATATTTGAAATCAACAATTTATTGAGCTGTTCGATACATTCAGAGTTCTTAAGCTGATTTTTTTTTCCCATTTCTACTGTAGTTGAAAGAAATTGCTCCAAAACCTGTCACAGTGATGCACATTGTGTGATGAACCAAAGGGCCTCTTGTGTCTGCAATCCTGGTTATCGAGGCAATGGTAGTCACTGCAAAGGTAATGAGATATTACCACTAATGTTTGAAAAAAACTACTGCAAAAGAAAACATTTTATGAAAAGGTCTCAAAAACTTCAATTTGACTCTATACACCTACAGGAATCAACCCTTGCAGTGAACGCAAACCTCCATGTCTGTCAAAAAATGCTGATTGCCACTACACAGGCCCTGGTAGACATGAATGTGTGTGCACTTCTGGCTTTACTGGAGATGGACTTGTTTGTACAGGTAATCATATTGACTGCAATGAAAAAAGGTTTGACTGTGATTGGAATTTTGCCCCAACAAGAATCTATGGACCAGTTAGGTTGTTAACTTGCATATAATAAAAGTGTAAGAATGTATTTTGTCAAGATGGTCAGTGAATGGCCAAAATGTAGGAAAGGAAATACCGACATTCAGAGTAAAGGCCATTTGAACCTATGCAGATGTGTAAGTTTTTTTATAGTACTGCTAATCAGTCATTCAAAGTTAAATGTTATTGTAACTAGCAGGTTTCGTTTTTTAAGAAGCTGAAAAGGTTAGGAAGCTGTCAAAACTTGTGAAAGAAGATTCTGAAATTTCATAACAAAGAACTTTACTCAAAATGTTAGAGTAGTATGTTGTTTAAAGTTTTGGCTGTTCTTTTACACTTTAGTCTTTTTACAGATCCCAGGATAGGTCACTCTAAACTTATGAAACACCTATAATTAATAGGTGTGTATGTCTTACAAGAGTTGTTATGTATTTGATTTAGCCATTGATCCCTGTCAGTACAATTATGGAAATTGCCCAAATAACACTCGTTGCAACTACCAAGCTCCTGGAAAGGTATGGACATGTGTGCTAATAAGGGGCATTAGACTTCACTAGGACTGCAAGTTGTGTTTTTTGTGACATATGTAGTTTTATAGTAGGTTTATAGTATGGTTATGGTATGCTTGTGGGACACATATAGGATGGTGTCAAGTAGTAGTGACTAAATGTTTCATCAGGGGTTTCAATCACAAGAAAATAATGAAAACCTTGGGGCATAGTACTGAAGTTTGTCATTTTTTTTTTCTCATTAGTGTTTGTAGTCCCCATATGACATATGATAAGCAAGTGTTTGAACTGACTTCTCAAACAAATATTCCCAATGGTTTATGGCATGTTTGTTTCATTGATTTGAATACCATAAATGCTCTTTTAAGGCCTCAGGAGGCTTATTCATTTTATTTTTAGGCATTCTAGATGGGAGGTTTAAGAGAGAGAGGAGGGGGGCTTATTTAATACTCACTGAGAGTCAAAGATGGAGACACAATTTAGCCAGCAAGTCCAGCCAGCTTTAATAAATAGTGATGCATGTACAGCTGGCATGTATTTGCCATGTGCAATCTTGAAGATGAAACAAATTCAGGCTCATAAAAAATGTGTTTCTGCTGAAGTGTTAGCCCTACTAAGTCATAAAGCAATAACTAGATTAAAGTACAGTGCAGTTTTGGGTCCAAAAATGGAAACTACCATATTCCTTTATAATAAAGTCAAATGACAACAAGCCTCTTAGTGAACCCTTGTTGAGAGACAAGACAAGCCAATTGAACCTCATAGATGTGCTTATACTTCAGAGTCATGTTCTTCACAATACAAATCAATTTCTAGCTCAGAAATGTCCCCCATTGTACTGTCTTCTTCTGAAACAGAAAGGTCAACATCTTTGTTTATACACAGTGAAGTCAGGCAAGTTGGTCTTGGCTAAAATAGTGCAGGTCAAGAATGTAGAGTGACTGTAACCAGCCTTAAGTTGCTGTCTATTTTGTGCATTTGTTGGGGGAGGGGTGCAGCTTAACAGAGAGAGGGGAGGTTAATAAAAACTTGAAGTTCTCAAAGGGGAGCTTATGAGAGAAGGGGGTTTAATAGAGTGGGGAGCTTGAAACAGCAATGACCGTATATAAATTAAGAAATGGGATCCAGATTGCTTGTGATTTTCCCACAGGTTTTCACTGGGTATCAAAATGCACGAATGTGCGTTCATGGATTGGCGATAACTCATCAATAATTTATAAGTTTGAGAAATTCATTTCACCAGTAACCGAGCTTCCCAGGTTTCTAAGAGGATCCCAATCCCTGCTGAGGTAAGAGTCCCAGCAGTGGAGCCAGGCTGTTTGTGGGGTCATGGAATCTTGGGTAGAGCGTTTTGCCCTGTTTAGTTTTCCTATTATTCCGTTTTGGTATATATTTACAAAACTTTGTTGAGGGACTGACGGTGTTGTACGCCAGGTTACTTGGCGTTAAGCGCAAACAAGTACTTTTTACTTCTCTAATAGCTTCTATATAGTAGAATCCTAAGTCCTTTTTATTTTTGTTCCAGTCCAATTGTTCCTGTCAGCCAGGCTACCATAATTATGACAAAAACAAAGGCTGCTCCATGATTGATCTTTGTTCCAATACGAGTTGCCTGGATGTAAATGCTGATTGCTACATGGTTAGACCTCTTCAAAAGTCGTAAGTTCAGTTCTTCCTGCTGTTCTTGGGGTTGAATTTATGATGATCCAAATTGTAGTGTCTATATGATTCGTTGTAAATGTAGCAGCCAAAAAAATTAACAAATTTTTATTTGTTCAAGTTCAATACAGCTACATGCTCCCCTCGACATTAGATTAAGATAAAAATCGATTTTATTAAAAATAAAAGTAAATGAGAAATCAATTTTGTCTTTATTTTATTGTTTTATTACATTAAAAATAAAATTAAAGTAAAATCAATTTTATTTTTACTTTATTTTAAAAATAAAATAGAATTAAATTGTATTATGCGATATGTGCAAACCATAAAAATAAGATGTCGAAGTATTCGTGAACCTAATTCTGGTTTCATTTTTTGAACAAGATGCCGTTGTAAAGATGGTTTTGTGGGGAATGGGACGATATGCTATGGAAACGTTTTACAGGTATTGTGGGCTTGTTAATGATAACGAGAAATCTTATAAAACAGCATTAGGAATCGAGAAGAACGGACAAAAATGGTTGGGAACACTTCTTGGACCATTTCGTCTTTTTTATTCAATTAAGACTAGGATTTATTTCCAGCCCTGGAGTGTAGGAATCTACATGCTATATCTCTAAAACTAACGAAGCCTTCAGGACGTCATTTATGACTGAATATGTGTTTGGCCCAGCTATACAAGGGATCAAGCTAATTGTTGATTTGTGCATAAAAAAAAACTTGTGGGAGGGGAAAAACATTTTATAACTGTTTTGTCATAAGAGGATTAAACTCAATAGTCAGCCATAACTAATAGAATTAATCAGAGATCTAGCCGTAATCCTGGCATTAACAATGATCGTTCTTCGAAGAACCGATCTCTGAAACTTTGATCGACAGCCATTGACCCTTTACCATCCAAGCGCCTGTTGTTGGAAGCATGATTAGCGCTGGTCTAGGATTACCAATTAATCTGTTGTTTTGGTTTTGTTTATTTGGGCTGAAAAATTTAGTTCAGATTTTACAGCCTAAGTCCTTTTCGTATACACCAGAAATCTGGTAAAGAAAATTCCAACTTTCCCCAGCGGCATGATCGGAAGGTTTTTCGTGAAATTTTCGCTAATCCTGGATTTAGCTGATCGCCTTTTGAATAAAAGTAGAATAGTGCGTAGACAGTGATAAATAAGGTAAAAATAATAATAATAAGGAAAAAATAAAATAAAGTAAAAAGTTAAAAGGTTGATAACTGCCGTGACTGATCTCAAAGAATTCCAACGTTTCAAGCATTGGCCCTTCGTTTCGTTCTCTGACGAAGATCCTTTGCTCGAAACGTTGGAATTCTTTGAGACCTGTCACAGCAGTTATTAACCTTTTACCTTTTTGCCTTTTAATATCTGGTCCCCCGGTCTGCTTCAGCTCTGGTTAATTGTTTGTTTTCATTTAGCACAGGATAACCACTTCATCCCAACCTAGGTTTTTTATTTTTACCCTACTATTAATTACACCTCTTGTTTATCATTAAAGGTGCCACAAATCCACTAACCTACATTGAATATTTTATAGAGAATCGATGACTTGAACCGTGATGGACCGTACAAAAGCAAGTTCACGCTTATTAAAAGTTTGATAACTCGTCACACGTCCTTAACTCGTCCCTTTACTGGCGAAGGGCCGTTCACTGTATTTATTCCAACAGACGATGGCGTGAAAACAAACTTCACTGTTGCACAGGTCAGTTAGTTGTCATCACATGTACGTCGATCAAAAGCAACATTATCATGCCAGGATGAGTCAGTATTAAATGATCAGACTTAAGGAATTTAGCACTACTGATATCAATACCGAAATGATCAATACTGAAATGATCAGTATTAAGGTGCAACATTAAGAGGTTCCACCGGAGCTGCCGTGAACCAAGGTAGGATCGGGACAGAAATGATTGTGCCCCCTTCGCTCCTTACATACTGGCTATTGCGTTGCTTAAGTCCGGGCCACGTACGATTCAGCCCCCCTCTCCTTCGTCTTGGCACTCTTGGAAGAAACCTAGTCGTTGAAACACCATGCCATGCCTGCGGTAAAAACTACGTCTCATTTATGTTGTTTTGTATTAACTCGTAATACTCGAGTATATCATTGATTTGGTGCCCTTGTTTCTGGGAAGGGCTTCATGACAGATATAACCTACCATCATATACCCTTGATAACATATGATCCTTAAATGTGACCACTATATTTTTTCTTAGAGACGGATTAAACTCTAAATTGTGTGATGACATCGTAGAATAAGTGATATGCTCAAAGCTTCATATAACGCTCACTTGAACTTAATTTTTACTTTAGCGTTCGATAGTTTTCAAGAATACCGAATTAGCGTCACGTTTGGTACTTCTTCACACTGTGTCGGGTTATCTGAGCACAAATGAATTGACAAAAAACGGAAATTTGACGACTTTAAACGGAGTAGAAGCAATTGTTAGCAAGAATGTGAGTATTGTCATTTATTGCGCGCTTTTTTTTCTTCCTTCCTGGCTTCCTTCTCCTCTTTCATTCTTTCTTTCCCTCTTCTTTTCTTTCTCTCTTCCTTTCCCTCTTCTTTTCCCTCTTCCTTCCTTCTTTCATTCTTTCTTTCTTTCTTTCTTTCTTGCTTCCCTGCTTCCTTTCGTTCTATTTATTTTTCTTACTGTTGATCTGTTGTTAGAGTTTGTATAAAAATAATTAAAAAGTAATGAATAAATAAGTAAATAAGTAAATAAACAGATAAATCAATAAAAATCTAACTGAAGATGTCGTCAAAGATTAAGTTTTGCTTCATAGTTTCTCTGAGTCAATATGCCTGGGTGTGTCCGTTTGTTTCTTTCTTGTTTTTATTCTTTTTCTTCATTGTCGCATCCTTTCCGTGTTTTTATTTCGTTCACTAGTCATTTCACCTTCATTCATCCAGATGATCTTCGTTTGTTTTGTGGTTCAATCTGTGATATGTGCATTTGTTTACGTGTAACTTTTTTTTGACATATCCAGAGCAATTTTTTCTACCAACTACGTGGACAACCTATCGCCAAGATAATCACGACAGATATAGTCGCGTCAAATGGAGTTATTCACGTTCTTGACCGTCCAGCGTGGACACTAAACATAACAAACACTCGTAGTACATCTTCGGTAAGAATACTTTATTTTTACTGCATTAAAAATACTTGCTGCCCTTCATAGGCGAAATTTTTATCACTGTTTATTCCTCTTAGCTGACGCTGTGGCAGATCATCAATCAAAAACCTGAGCTACAAACATTACGAGAATACGTTCAGGTCAGTGGTGGGCAGTGACATAGTATTCATGTAATGAAATGAAAATTAATATACTGAAAGACTGAATGTAAATTCATAACTACAATTGAAACACAGATTACAATTCTAGACCAGGTAAGAAAAGAACTAAAATAAATCATACGTAGAATTATGATACGAAAATGCAACTTCGGGAGAAAGCGAGGGAGAGAGAGATAGTGAGGGATACGATTGAGGCGGGTGGATGGACAGGCACCCACACACGGACGTACAGACACAGAAGGACGGACGGTAGCCTGCGCTGCAGACCGTCTAAACCCTGCGTATAGACGATATGCGATGC
Source organism: Heliopora coerulea (assembly GCA_030142905.1). NCBI lineage: Eukaryota > Metazoa > Cnidaria > Anthozoa > Scleralcyonacea > Helioporidae > Heliopora > Heliopora coerulea. Next base: position 109,421 of record JASJOG010000278.1, on the reverse strand, counting down.
AGGTTAACGGACAGACGAAGACAGAGAGACTGACAAACAGACGAACACCGACTGACAGACAGAAAAACAAGTGGACCCAGACAGAGATGCTGATAGCTATACACAGACGCACAGAGAACAGGAAAACAGACTGACGAACATATTTTTTTGCTCATTTAGATTGCCGGCCTGAAGAGTGAGCTGGAAACGTCCTCTATGCAAGGGATCACTTTTGTTACTCCCGTGAACGATGCTTTCAAGGCTCTGAACGCTAGTACTGCCGAATTCTTGAAGACTTCACAGGTGACTAACGTAACCTTCCTTCAGTTCACTTCATTTTCTCGCATATGTCGCTTCGCCTCCATATTTTCAACTAACAGGCTTCGCATCGATGCCGTTTCTTTAGCACATTGTCTCTTTTATTTCAACCCATTTACCTTTCCTACTCTGTTTTCATTCCGAGCTACCTTGCCCTGTGAGATTTCACTCTTTAATGCTAAGTTCATTATCTGTCTCCGGATTCACAATTGACAGGTGTCTCCTACTTTATGTACTGTCTTATTTTATGTGAAAGTAAATACTTTTATACTCACCAACAGGTGAATATAACAATGGCTTAGAAGCAACCTGGCGGCCACCTTTGCAAATATTACAAAGAGGAGATTTTAATCAGGAGATTTTAAAAGCGCTCGTTCACTGCTTTCTTTCAAATAATCACTTGGAGTTATAATAAAACAATTATTCGTCTTAGCCTCAGTGAATATTATTGATTATTCAACAATATTCATCCTCCCTTCCGCAAATAATTATTGAGGTCCAACAGGATGATTGTTAGATAAGTCGGTTGTAAGTCATCGTTTTTCCGCTTTTTTGCTAACTTTTGCTTCATCTAATTTGTTTCGTTTTAAATAGGGTAGGGTAAAACTTCTGGCCATTTTGCGACATCACATCTTCGATAAAAAGGTATCTAAATTAGACATGTAAGAAATTGCTATGTAATCGTCATTCTTTGGAAGTGCAATTTTTCATGTAACTCAGCGATAACCATTGTTATTTATATCAGCGAAGAAAACGAACCCATACAAACGTGTAAACAATTACACGGAAGTAACCACATCGATCTGAATAAAGGAAGAGGTTAGAACCGTTCGTCACCACACGCCAATAATGAAACTGGTGGGACAAATTTGCTAACCAGACTGCACTAATCACTTTACATTGCAAAATGACTGATCTTTGGACAGTTTCGACGTCAATTACCTCTTAACAACAGTCTTTCTTAAGACTTAACAAACATCAACAATCAACTTCAACGAACTTCGACCAAAACTCTATTTTTGGCCGCGTTTTTACGTGGAGGTAGGGGTTGCATGGCCACGTATGTGAAGATTTGCTCTTGATTACCTTCGTGTATAAGTTAGTGTGGACTGAAATACAAGTTTTGGTAATATTTAGATTGGTATTACTGAAATGATCTACAAACGTACTATCCAATCTCGTGCACCAGCTCTTGTGGGTGTATCCGTGAAGGACCAAGTAAGTCATTCCCGATAATTTTCAGTTTATGTAATAATCTAACGCTTCCCAGCGGCTACAATACCATGACCAACAAGAGCAACAGTGACAATAACTGGTAGAACAACAACAACAATAACAAGGGCAACAGTGACAATAACTAGTAGAACAACAACAACAACAATAACAAGGGCAACAGTGACAATAACTAGTATAACAACAACAACAACAATAACAAGGGCAACAGTGACAATAACTAGTAGAGCAACAACCACAACAATAACAAGGGCAACAGTGACAATAACTATTAGAACAACAAAAACAACAATAACAAGGGCAACAGTGACAATAACTAGTAGAACAACAACAACAATAACAAGGGCAACAGTGACAATAACTATTAGAACAACAAAAACAACAATAACAAGGGCAACAGTGACAATAACTAGTAGAACAACAACAACAACAACAACAATAACAAGGGCAACAGTGACAATAACTAGTAGAACAAAAACAACAACAGTAACAAGGGCAACAGTGACAATAACTAGTAGAACAAAAACAACAATAACAAGGGCAACAGTGACAATAACTAGTAGAACAACAACAACAATAACAAGGGCAACAGTGACAATAAAGAACAACAACCACAACAATAACAAGGGCAACAGTGACAATAACTATTAGAACAACAAAAACAACAATAACAAGGGCAACAGTGACAATAACTAGTAGAACAACAACAACAATAACAAGGGCAACAGTGACAATAACTATTAGAACAACAAAAACAACAATAACAAGGGCAACAGTGACAATAACTAGTAGAACAACAACCACAACAATAACAAGAGTAACAGTGACAATGACAACAACGAGAACGAGAACAACAACATTAGCAATAACAACAAGAACTACAGTAAGAGACGTATTGACAGGAACAACTTCAGAACGCGTAAGAAAGAACCGCGGCAAAATTAACCTCTTCAACAACAAGAACATCAATATCGAAATAATGTATGTTTTTGAGAAACCCGTCACTACATGGTACAATTTTATTGCACAATTTGCTTATTGAAAACTTTTTCTCCAAGGGTGCTGTGATTCTGGCAGATGTGGCAAAACTTGTCCGAACCAATATTCCTGCTTCTAATGGCGTCCTTCACTTATCAAATGCTCTTCTCATTCCAACGTTTGTCAAACCCATTCATCCAAGGAGGTGTGACGTAAACTCTACGAACTTTGTTTACGTGAGTGTTCTTAATATTTCTTTGAAATTAAAATGTATGGGATTTGGTATTATAAGGTATCATGAAGTCTGGATTTTTGCCCGATCTTATGTAAACTGTTGAGAGTTTCCGTAGCAATGGTGTAATTTTCCATTATAATTTATAGTCGCCATGTAACTCGTGCTCAAGACGTTTTATTAATGATAACTGTCCTGTCGCATCAATCTCCACGGTAAGTTCAAACTACTAATTATCTAAAAATTTTAATAAAAACTACGACGGTTTTAAAACACATGTTTCGGACAACATAGTCCATCATCAGTTAAAACTGGAAGTGTACTAAGCTTTATTTTATATGGTAATGCATGAATATGCATAAATATAAAGAATAATAGAGGAATATAAAAACTAAGAGTAATTTGACTAACGTACAGGTATGAATAACAAAAGAAATCAGATTAAAACAGGAGTGTTAGATTAGTGTGAAAGAGCTGTTTATTTAAATTGGGCTTTTCCCCACTCAATATGTAGGGCTCTTTTAATTTCAATTGGTGAATATTGTTGCCTGTGTCCAAGATCGAATAACAGTTTTCATTGGCAAGACTCCTGCCAGATTCTAAGTCTTTCAAATGTTTAAACACGTGAATTTTTGTCACTCCTCGATAGATGTTCATACACACGAGTGGAAAAATGTCGACATGGGTTTCACCAACATTCACGGAGTTACATCCGGCACAAGTAAATTTATAAACCACTCGCGATCTTAGTTATTTAGGGACAAGATCCTTCACATTGAACAAGCGGCCAACCTTAGACGATGTAAATACCAATTTAATATTAATATCCTTACAATATCTTTTGAGGACTACCTTAATCATATACTTGGCAAAATTAGATAATTTGGTGTATGGTAACTTAAAGTAAAATAGTAATTATGTATTGACCTATCATACCTTAGTTTATTCACTCCACGTTCCTTTTCGTTTCTTTCCCTCTCCTCTTTGTCTTTCATTTGCCTTTTTCCAATCTTCCTTCCAGAGTAATTTCTACAAGCTTTCATTTTTTCAAACTTCTTTCCAGTGGTGACATAATTTACCTTTTTGTCCAAAACGTGACAAAATAAACCATTTCTGAACCCTTCGACCTTTCCAAACCTTTGCCTTCATCAAAATTATCAATGGCTATTTATCCATTCATTATCTATGGTTCTTGTCCCGTATTTATTTGAAACTTTTATATTTTGGAAACTTTTTCTAGGAAACAGGTAATCATGCCTCTAGAGATCCTAAATTTAATTTGATTGGCTCTTTATATGGTTGCAACGTTCATTCTTTTCCTTTTCTTTCTTTTTTTTTGTATTTGCATACGTTCGTTTCAGGCGTTTCTTTGGCGTAAACTTTTAAGCAGTTTTTTTTGTTAAATGTATCTTGTTTAGCACACGTGTTGCACTTTCTTACTAGGGACAAAAAGAGAATTGCATTTCCATTATCAATTTTGTTGTTGGATCTATTAAGTTCCCTGGATGCAGGACTAAGTGTATTCCCGTGGTAAGTTCATAATCAGAAATCTTCCCTTGACGCATCAGCAACGCCAACTAAATTCTAACAAATAAAATTGAAGTGGACTGAATAGAATTGAATTGGATTGGATTGGATTGAATCTGCAAGGAGTAATCAATGGTGTTCAGTATGACAAAGTATTTAACTTATCCAGTGAACTTTTACGGTTGTCGTACCCTACCAGGGACCCCGAAGCTCCATTTTCCAGCTCTCGTTCGTGGTTTGTAAATTTTTGATTACATCAAAAACTATCCAAGGATTTGGTAAAAAACCAATAAAAAATGAGAACTGATTATCTCTCCTGTTTTAAAGTGTGCGGAATCTGGCCAAAGAAAGTTATTTAATCTTCCTTTATTGTCATGACGAGGTATTAACTGGTGCTTTCTTGTGTGTGGATGGAATTTATGTGAAGTGAAATCCTCCCCCAAAAATCTTTTTAAGTGCAATGTAACTACACCGACGATAAAGATTGTGTTAACCTGTGTCTTTCCCTTTTCATCTTTTTGTTTGTTTTTATTCACGATGCATGGAGCAAACAAATGGCCCGTTCTCCCCTTCATTCAACAACGCGGGAATTCAGACGTCTAAACGTTAAGTCTTCCCAAAGGGATGTCTCCCCATTTGACGAGTAAAATTATAAAGCTAAAGGCAGAGAAAAACACCACAACACCAATCCAGCCAGCAAAAAATGCCGATGTTATCCCTGCGATGCGGCCCGCTTACCAACTTCCGATAACTTATAAAAACTTGAGGGTTAATTTTAAATAAGTTAGATGAACTGTTCACATCTATTTAAATTATTTCTCAGACAAAACGTTGCTGTCCTGGATTTTATGGACCAAATTGTGCCACTTGTCCAGGTCCTGTTGGCAATCCTTGTTTCGGGAATGGAAGAGTAAGAAAACTTGGTTTTGTTTTTGCTTGTAAATACGTTGTGTCTGTAACTGATCCGATCTTTGAAGTGTCTGTTGTGAAAAAGATCGTCCATCTGGTTTTTCAGTTTGTTGAGCGAGCTTTCAAGAAAGGAAGCATGACATTCTGCTTTATTCAGGATATTCACGATGTCAAAATATGCAAATTACATGACTTATAAACCACAACCGGCCGACAACTTGAAGAAATGTAATACAAAACAGATTCCGAAAAATAGCATCGTGTGAACTCAAAGTTCGAGATAGAGCAGGACAAAACTGAGACTCTAATATTTCGACTTCATTGCGAAGTCATCATCAGACAGAATGGAACTGATAGATGACTATGCAATAAAGTGGAAACATTAAACAGTCTCAGTTTTGTCTTGCTCTAACTCGAATTTTGAGTTCACAAGATGTTATTTTTCAGATGACTTACGACATACACAAGTCGACACAGGCTTAAGAAACACCACAAAATCTACGAACATCTTCCAAACAATTGCTTAACACCACAGTATTCATTCGTACACAACAGTGAGGCATTTATGTTACATTGTAGAACTGCAAAATACTGTATATCATTGTATTCATCCCATTACAATTACTTTTTTTACACACTCAATGTTGAAGTGCCGTACAGTTTTTTTATTTCTGCCACTGAGTCAATTGTACGAACGTAATGCCCTTTTGCAGTATAGTTCTTCTCTTCTATTAACGTTCTTATTGCTTCCCAGTGCGTGGATGATATAAGTGGCAATGGGACATGTGTCTGCAACAGCAGTTTTACGGGAACAGCGTGTGAATTGTGTAGAAATCCCAAGACTTTTGGCTTGTCTTGCGACAAAAGTGAGTATTTTTCGCAGTAAGACTGGAGTATTTATCTCCGTGAAAAGGGCAATGCTGAGGAAAACTGGGGAGAATGCAAACAAGTAAGCCGGTTGAAACAACCATACCTTGAAAAAGTCTGCAATTCTTAACGCTAAAGAGGCCAATTTAAGGGAGAGAAAAAAAAGATCACTTCATTTTAAATACAGGAGTCGTTTTGGAACGCTCGTCAACAGCATGAATAGCTCAGTTGGCTGAACACTGCACTAAATTCGCAGGCTCGCTGGTTTGATTTCCAGTCCCAGGCCCCAAGAGTTGCATTTTCCCCAGCAGGTCCCGCTTGAGTATTAAAGGGGGTTAGAAATTTATTGAGTCTGACGTTTAGTTCCCGCACTGAGTTCTTCAGAGATTAAACGTTTAATAGCCAGTGAAAATTCTATTTTTAATACATTCTTTCCTGGTGGTAGCTCTCCATTTGACGAGTAAAATCGTCTGCCGTTTGCCAAAGTAAAATAATACAAGTCTTACGGGCCGTTTACACGTGCGATTTAGCGCGTTGCGATTGTCATCCTGGCGTATGTAATAAACTCATGACAGTCTATGCACCAAGATATTCGCTTATGGCTCGCTGCAGTTTGTCCTCGACACTCTCGTCAGTTAAAAACATACTGCAAGATGTCAATCGCAAGGCAGAAAATCGCACAAGTGGACAGCCCTTTATGCCGCCGGGAAAGTGTAAATTTGCTTTCATATATTACGGTTTTTAAAAACCCTGCAGTAATCCGAAGATCTTCGTTGTTGAAGTATATATTCCACGATATTCATTCGCTGTGAAGTTCGTTCATCTCACTGTTTCTTAACCATTTTCGTTCAGAGTGCTCATGCGTCCATGGCGACTGTGATGGTGGTCGTTATGGAAACGGGTCATGTCTTCCAGGCACTTGTCGAGGTGATTACTTTGGAAGAGAATGTGCGACCATGTTGCAGCAATGCGGTTTTCAACGAATTCCTTGCAGTGTAAATGCATTATGTTATCAGTCCAAAACATTGCCCAGGTAAATAATACCCTATAGATAATAATACCCAGGTAAATAATACCCTATAGACCTCTTCGTTGATGTTTGTCTGTCTGTCTGTCCGTCCGTTCGCCAGCCGCCCTGCCCACATGCCGTTCTTTGTGTTTGTATGTGTACGTAGGTATGTATGTAGTAGCTATGAATGTATGTAGATATGTAGATAAGTATGTGTGAATGTGGGAGGGTAGGTAGGTCGGGATGGGTGGGTGGGTGGGTGGGTGGGTGGGTGGACGGTTGGACGGACGAAGTAACGAACGAATGTGCGTAGTTTCGCGCTAAGGGAACCTTTGGATTACTAGACGCATTAATCATGGAATGTGTATCTGTACGTCGGTTCGTCTGTCTGTCCATCAATTCATCTGTATGTTTGACTATTTGTTTATCTGTCAGTCCGTTTCTCAATCTATCAGCTCCAAGTGCCACGAAATTTCACCATGCTGACCTAAAGCGTCCGAAGAAAGTTGGATGAACTCGCTCATTGCCAATTTTTTATAGGTGTGTTTGTAAATCTGGCTATGAAGGCGATGGAGCGAACTGCTATGAGATTGATCCCTGTCAGAAAGCACGTAGAGGAGGGTGCGATCGCAATGTAAGAATTACTTTTAACAGTATCTGTTGAGTAGACCTTTGAAGGCTGTTTTCCACTTGGCGAATTTTATCGCGAATCGATATTTCTTTGTGTAAATTGAATAGGTTTCTCATTAGTTCCAATCGAGAGCATATGAGACAAAAGAAAAAGTCACTTCGCGATAGAATTTGCCTAGTGGAAAACAGCTTAAAGGCGGATTTCCGCTTGGTGTAACATACCGCGCGCGTGACTGTTGTATTGCTAGGATTGAATAGTTTTCTACTTGCTTGCACTTGAGAGCTCCGAAGACAAAAGGAAAAAATCGTGCGCGGGATATTTTGCACCACGTGGAAATCCGCCTTAAAGTATATATCTTGGTTATATACCGTGGCTGATGTGTTTAAGCTATATATCAACCTGAGGACGAAACTCGAAGTATGACATATCACTTAAACACCCACGTCAAGGTATATTATCGACTCGTTATGTCGTTGGTGAAGTTTCGAAAGAAGCATTTAACTTGCCCGACAAACATACAGAAATGGCAAAATTTCGATAGAAAATACATGAGTATCTTAATGCGGTTGACAAGTATAGGTTATTGAACCCACCGAGGTCCATTAACTGTTTTATAAACCGAGGACGTAACCCGGGGCTTATAAAGCAGTTAAGAGACCGAGGTAAGGGTTCAATAACTTTCTTATTAACCAACAAAGGAGGTTTTCCATTGAGATTTCACTCTGAGGTTAGTAATTTAAATAAAGAGTATGCTATTGAAATTCATATTAAATGCAGAGGGGAGAAAAGCTTGGCGATTTACATAAAACTGATGTGCAACTCGAGACTCGTGATCGGTGAGACGTTTTAAGGTGGAACGACTAGGATGGATGATGGTGATACTGACGAGGAGTTTTGGCTTACTCAAAGTGAATCACTTTCCCAAAAAGATGAGGAACGTAATTGCTTGACGTTGGGGGCAAACTTGGAATTTGCTGAAAACATAGTGGTGGAAACTAGTACAACAAAACGCGATGAATATGCAGCACAGAAGAGTGTAGAAGGTCGTGACGATGAAAATTGGTGTTTGGCTGGTTTGGTTGATGACGTTGAGCTAGAAAAGCGAATTCAAGAAAGAATTCCCAAGAACACTCGTTCGACAGCATGGTGTGAAAACGTTTGGAAAGACTGCGCCATGAAGAGAAACAGAAATGAAGGGAATGTTGAAGACAAGTTCACTGAGGTACAAGTTAATATCATTGACTGTAGTGAGGAAGAGCTGGAATATTGGCTAGCCAAATTTGTCCTGGAAGTTGGAAAAAATCGAAGAAAGGTACGATCTTGCGGGAATACATTTTACCAATTATGTTATGCCTTCAACGTTGCACTCTGGAGAATGGCCGCCCAGAGTTAAATTTATTTTGCAATCCAAAATTTAAGTATTTTGCATACAGTTTGGATTCTAAAATAAAAAGCTTGACTTTGGAAGGAACTGGTGTAACAAAGAAACAAAAGCGCAGCCGCTTTCTGAACAAGAAGAAGAGATACTTCGGCAAAAAGGTATATTGGGAGAGTCGACGCCTCAGTGCTTGCTGCAAACAATAGTCTTAACTGGTGAATTCTTTGCTCTTCGTAGTGGTCATGAACATAGGAACCTTAAGTTTGGACAGCTGACGTTGTTGAATGAAAACGGTCGTGAGAGATTATACCATAACTCGTATGGAGGAAAAACGTGGCGAGGTGGGCTGAAGGACCGCAAATATAAAAATACAGTGAAAGTGATTGAGCACCATGCAAATGTAGAGAATCCGTCGAGGTGTCTGGTGCGATTATTTAAGATGTATGTTAGTAAGTGGTAAGTTAACGATTATGTTCTGGGTCATGTTATACCTCTTCGACGGTTAATTTTTTTTGTCTTTCACTCATGGTGTTTACAATTTGTCTCAAGTGAGGATCCTAAACCGAACAGCTCATTCTATTAAACACCGAGACAAAAGCCACTCAGGAAGGTTTATGGTACCAGAAGACTCCGGTGGACCGGAACATCCTTAGAAAGAAAATAAAAAGAATGTGTCCGGAAGCTGGGATAAAAGGCTATTTTACTAACCATTTATTACGTGCTACAAAAGCTACTGGAGGATTAAAGAAAGGAATTCCAGAAAAGTTGATCATGGAACGAACAGGACATCGGTCGTTGTCGTCTCTTCATCAGTACCAAAGACTCCCAGCGGAGGTTAAAGAAGAGGTTTCGGGCGTTCTTCAAGGAAATTTGGAAACTTTTGTGGATGGTGTTGAACAGCCCAAACGAAAGAAGTTGCGCAGTGAAAAGTCTGAGCTAAGTAACGAACAATGTGGCGATCGGGTTGGTGGTAACTGCGTGTTTGATCGGTGCAATTGTTATTTTGGAAACAATTAAGATTTAATTGAATAAAGAAATTATGGTTCCATGTTTATTTCGTGACCAAATAATTTTTGTCTTCTTAATTTGGGTTGTCCCTTTTATGTTGACTGGAAACAGTGTTGTATACAAGTTAGAGCGCTGTGCTATATGCAGGTTATAGCACTGAGTATTCTGTGTGTTTACTCGCCTTGTTCATTCAGTCCCACTCTCCCGTGGGATATTTCAATTCCGCCTCCTACTTTTTCATACACGAATGAACATATTTGGGATATTAGCCACATACATCCCGTGGCAGATCAAAGAAAACCGACTTCCTTAGCTGAGAAGTTCATTTATCAACCTCCAGACCCACAAAACAAACTGACCCAGCGATGATGTAAGTTTTATTACGTTCCTTAATGGCAGGTGGTGGAACACCAACGCTGTCAATATCTGTAGTATTTAAAAACGTATATAGTTGACGAAGCTGGGACGTGGACAACCCCTACTTTGTAACCGCGCAGTTGAATCCAGCATTTCAATTTGTTTTAAAGATGATTATGCTTTGAGATGGAACCTTATTTTAACGCACAGTTCACTTCAAGTAAGCTTGAAGATGATTTTTCTCTCTTTAACAAACCCTAGAGTTAATTTGGTCATAGGATTAAAGTACGCCATTTTCCAAAACTTTCATTGGTTTACTTAAAAACTTTTTCGTGCTCTCGCTGAAAATAAAAATTGAGTCATTGGTCAATTGTCGAACTTGAACCTTCGAAGATTCTAGTGTACTTGTTCCTTGTGTTTTTTAAGGCTGTCTGTACCAAAACCGGTCCTGGACAAAGTATGTGTACGTGTGCTTCCGGCTGGACTGGAGACGGAACCTACTGTACTCCCATCAATTATTGCGCGACTCCCTCGCGTGGATTTTGTCACAAATATGCCGAGTGTACATACCTCGGCCCAGGAAAGGTTGGAAACAGATTACTCGTTCGTTTTTATTCTGATTTTCTATCAATTTTGACTATTTTACTTAGAGAAAGAGCTTGGAATTTGTGCAGTTAAAAGTCCTTATCTTACTCTAGTTCAACTGCGTATGTCGCCCTGGTTACAAAGGTGATGGAATATCGTGTCAAGAAATAAACAGTTGTTTGATAGACAATGGAAATTGTTCACCTTTGGTAGGTAACGTGCTTCGCTCAACAGCTCAGTTTATCTGCAGTCAATGACAAAACTCTTCGGACAGGTCTAGTTCTAACACAAAATTTTAGAATCTGTACTCGTTTGTTCAATGTTGATTTCTCCATTTTATATTCATTGTGTCCGTGCTGTCCTCTATTCAGCATGAAAAAGCGAGGAGCACGGAGGGAGAGAGAGGAGATTTCCACAAAAAAAATTGTAATTAAAACTAAGTCATTGTCACATTATGTAAGTGTCTCAAGGTGTTTTATCGCTGATTGCTGGTTGGATTTGTATATAAGGACATGCACACTGATATATTTAGTTGTTTAATGCATTGTAACTATGTTAGCAAAGGTAACTAAGTCAAGCTATTGTGTTTTGTCGTGTATACAATTATAACAAATCACGGGTTTTCATACATTAACATCTTATTTGTTTCCCTACAAGAACCATTTCAACGTTAGGTAATTGAATACCAATCTGCCCAAGTTCTGTTACTACCGCTTTCTGTGACAGTAATTAGGCGGTTTGGTTTTGTTCTGTCTGACGTTTGAGGAATATATCTTTGGTATGTTTTGTAATTTATCATGGCTGTCTGAAATATCACTAGCATTCAGTGATTAGGTCTGGCGTGAAATTGGTGGTAACCTGTTTCACAAAGGTGTCGAACTTTCAGGACAAGGATATCTTTGACTGCGTTGTACTTTGGAGAATGTAAGGTTCTCTTAGTTCTATGCCCTGAAATTTCTCGTACTCTACAACCTTTTTCGAAGAAAGGCTTTTCTGTATCTTCTACAGGCTAGATGTACAAAGTTGGGTCCAGGAATAAATGACTGCAAGTGCAGACTTGGCTACACTGGTAATGGTTACAAGTGTCTCCCTTCTCTGTCCGTGGTAAGACGTTCAGGATTACTTTTTGTAAGTTAAAACTAACTGGCAAAAAGCGATAATAGTTGTTATTTTCCTTTTTCTTCAAGGTTATGAAAGAAAGAAAAGAACTGACGATAATATCTCGACTGTTAGTGGTATGTCCTTCAATGTCGTAATACTTGCGTGTTTATTAGTGATCCATTTATTGTTCGTTACGTTCACCTTTTTGTCTTTTTCTTCAGAAATCCAATCTTGTCCGCTATCTCTCCTATCCTGGCGTCAATTTAACCGTGTTTGTCCCCTCGGACACTGCTATGAACGAATCGTTAAAGGCCATCTTAGCTCTTCCTCGAAATTTACTTTACTTTGGCGGGTAAGAAATGGCTTGTTTGTTTGATTTTTTGTTTGATCTTTTGTTTTTGTCTATATGTGTATTCCATAACCCAGCGACACGTCATGTTAATATGACGCTCGATGTCCTGTTACGTCATATATTGTACTTCACCATGACACCCAGTAAACGTGGTTGATGTGTAAAATATGTTCGTAGAAAATAAGTCCTTAACCCTTTCAACCATACCGTTGCTGTACAAGAACAATCACAGCAAAAGAAAACAAAGAACAAAAGAATAATGAAACAAATGAAAGGGTTAAAGGAGAGCAGGTTGTGACGGTTGTTGAGATCAAGTAATTCCCCAACCAGTTTTACAAGAAAATTGTACGTTCTTGAAAGAGTAGGAGAAATTTACAGTAGGAATTTGGTGGATGCAGATACCGTTGTCCGGTTAAATCTAGTAATCTTCCGGCATACGGTATCTGTTAAAATTTTCCTGAATATTTGCTGGATAGTCCTGGCGTTCTTGCAACTAGAAAAATCGGTTAACCCACTAACGCATGAATTTTTTTCTTCTGCTTTTTGTTCTGTCTTTGTTTTTCCTTTGTTCTTTCACTGGTTCTTTTGTTCTTAGCTGTCCGATATATCGGACACTGCGTTAAAGGGTTAAAAAGTTCTTTTTTGTATGTGCCAGTATCCATTTGATACTACAGTTTGCGAGCTAAAACGACAACTCTGCTGGAAAACCAATTAAAAGTTGAATATTAACTCATATGTCGGCTTGGGTTTAAGTAATATTTAAAAACTGAGCAGGAGTGCTTTATCGGTTTTTCAAAATGGTACAAAAATTGTACCATTTTGGAAAACCCACTTCTGCTGTGGTCCTTAAGTATATATTCAAATAGTCGTTGGAAGTCCTTTAAAATTCCTTCGATTTCGAGCGCATTCAATTGTGGAAACCGTGAGTATTGATCTTTGGTTTTTCTGTGAGATTTGTTTGTCCAGCCAGCTAACTTTTCAATTGTTTATTTATTATCTATTCTTTGTTTATGTCTTTCATGTAGCTCAAACGTGGCACGAGGGTTGTATCCTTTATCCAAACTGCGAAACCTTACGCATTTGATGTCCTTGCTTAAAGATATTTATATCAACATTTCCCTTTCAAACGCTAGTGAGGTAAATGCATTATTTGATTCTGATTTGGGTCTTTGACTAACCGCGGTCAGGTATTTAGCACTTGGTCTCATTGTTTTAAACTTTTATTTTTAAGATTGTCATTGGAGGGGTGGCTAAAGTTATAGTGCCTGACATATTAGCATCAAATGGTATCATTCACATTGTTGATAAAGTAAGTACTGTTGGTTTTCTTTTTGTTGTTTTATCCTATACTCCTTCGAGTCTCTCATTCTTTTTTCTCTTTCCTTCGCCATATTCCTTTCTTCTATTAACTTTGTCTTTATTCGTGATCAATTTGTCTTTTTCATGTTCTTCTTGTTCTTTTCCTTATTATTTCTCTTCTTCTTCTTCTTCTTCTTCTGTTACTACTATAATTGTTTTCCTATCCTCCTACTTCTGACCCTCCTTGTTCTTCTTGTCCTTCTTCTTATTCTCCTTTTTCTCCTCCTTTTTTTCCTCTTCTACTTCATCTTGTTCTTCATTTTTTTGTTGTTGTTCTAATGTTGTTGTGGTGGTTGTGGTTCATGCTATTCAATTGCTCTACTAACTCCTCTTTTTTTCTTCCTCCTTCTCTTCTACTTTATGGTCACCACCATCATCGACTGCATCATTATCATCGTCATCATCATCGTCATTATCACCATCATTATCACCATCATTATCATCATCATCATCGTCATCATCATCATCGTCACCATCATCACCATTATCACTATCACCATCATCATCATTATCACCATCATCATCACCATCATCATTATCACCATCATCATCATTATCACCATCATCATCATTATCATTATCACCATCATCATCATTATCACCATCATCATCATCACCATTATCACCATCATCATTATCATCACCATTATCATTACCATCATCATCATATTATCACCATCGTCATCATCACCATTATCATTACCATCATCATCATATTATCATCATCATCACCATCATTATCGTCGTCGTCATAGTCATCTTTCTGTTACATTGTTACGTCTAGTCAAGTATTAATCAGCCCTTCTCTTCAGGTACTTCTATCACCACTTAATTTTCAACCGCCTAAAGAAGTTAATTTATACCAAGGTTTATGCAACCAATCGTCCAATTTCACCGAAATATGCAAGTTCATTGAAGTAAGGAAAACATAAGCTTGTTGATTTAATTTAACCTTCTTTTTTGACTGGACATATTTGCAGTTGTGACCTTTTCATGTCTAACCGGAAAAACGTTTCGTTTCAGAAATATAACATGGAAAGCAATTTGAAAAACTGCAGTCATTGTACCATTTTTGCTCCACCTGATCAAGTGTTCCATGATATGTCACATAGTCAGTACAGTAAATTTGTAAGTTGTGAGTTTTATTGTAGCAGGGTAAATACTTAGTAACTTACAGATACCAAGTTCGAGTTACAAGATTACCTTGAGCTATAAGCCAGCGAAGTTAGGTATAGGCCCTGTGCATTTGACATTAAACCGACCTACTGACCTGGAGATTTGCTTCAAAATTCCGACATTCAACAGATCGAATAATTTGTGGAAATTCCCCTATTTAAAAGCTCTTTTTCTCCGACGTAAGAGTATGTGCGAAGGGTTATGATGGTCCGACGGGCTTCCGATTGAGTTGTTAGGCTAAGATTGGTGGAAGGCCAAAGCAATGAATGGAAGCTAAGATCTAGTTCGTTAAGTGCTGATAAATAAATTACAGCGTCAGTTGTTCGTGTAGTCGTTTTAAGAATCTAAAACGTAGCTTCCGATTGATCGTTATCTAATCTCACGCCCCAGCTCAATATTGGCCTTTAAAAGGAAGATCATGGGTTTCAGAAAATTTTGAGACCAAATTTTTCGCTTCTCTTAGGTTTGTTTCTCTCGTTTAGTTTGAATTGCTGTCGTTGTCATTGCCCTTGTAGTTGTTGTTGTTGTTTTTGTCGTTGTCACTGACATAACTCTCTTGCTGTATCAGTTGTTGTTGTTGATTGTTGTCGTGTTTCAGGTTGTTGCTGTTGCTGTTGCTGTTGCTGTTGCTGTTGTTCTCGGTAGTGGTCGCGTTTTTGGTACTGCTGAAATTGCCGTCGTTTCTTATTCGTGTTGTTGTTGTTGTTGTTACCAATGACATTGACGTTATTGTTACTTTAACTGTGTTCGCTCTTGCTCTTGCTGTCGCCGTTGCTTTAGCTCCATGATGCCGTTCGTGTTCTTGCTGTCATCGTTTGTGTGCTGGTCTTTCTTTCTATTTCCACGATAGAAGAGGCGCCCGTCTGCAGCAAAGACTGTCATCAACATTTGCCCAAACAGTTTTTTCGAGCATGAAATTATTAGTTTACTAAACTCATTTGCTTTTTTAAATAAAATATCATTTTTCAGAATCCTACCGACCTTAAGTACCACATTACAGAGCATTACATACCCCCAAGAAGCATTAAAGACGGCCAACAGTTCTCTACGTTCGCAGGAACGTATTACGTTTTGACGTTGGAAAAATACGAAAAGGTATATTTAATTTCAGTGAAAAATACACAAGAAAACGCATTATGTTCAAGAAAAGAAATCTCTGGGATTTTGAAGAGTATTATTTCATGATTATTATGGTATTACTTATCACTTTAATTGTTGCTGTTGCTGTCGTTACGAATTTTTTTAAAATTGATAAACTTCACCGAAATTCCATCTTTGTATCCAAATTCCATAACCATTTTTACTTCCCTAACGTCTTACAGTTCTACGTTCTAACCATTAGTTTACTTGCGTTGATTTCAGATCACGGTGAATGGCGTTCCGTTGACACATTATCGCTCTGGATCCCAATGGGTTATTTACAATATCTCGTCGATTTTGGCGCCTACACAAAACTTCTGCTTTAATTATTCTCGTTCAATTTTGAAAGTAAGTGAAATGTTTTTAAAGGAAATCAGATGTAGAGTGAAATTGTCGCGGAGAAAAGACATGTGGAAGCCCATTTCGACTTTTCTTTAATTTAAAAAGTCTAAAAACAGACGTATCTGGACTTAGACCAATAAATGGTAAGTTATTATCAACCTCCAGAGAGCAAAAGAAACTGAAACTGCAATTACTTGTGCGAATTATAGGAGTAGCACATCTTGTGTTTTATTTTTCTGCCTACCAGGGTCAGCAATGATTAATCACTGACTAATTCCGTCCTGTTTGAATGGTTAATTTTTGACTCGTATCGTTATGCCAGTTGGATAATTATTTATTATCTGCTCTTGAATTATCGTGTTTTATTATACTTTCTTTATTTATACCATACGCTAGGTATGTTTCATCAGATACCAGATTTCCAAACGCTGAGAAGCGGGTTCAATAACGAGGCGGTCGGCTAGTTTTTTTAAGCAACTTCGTGGTGTTTGGAAATCAGACCAAAAACAACTTTCAAGTGTATGATATGGCCTCTCAAGGTGATCCATATGTGATGAGAAAATTGAGTTTAAAACTGTCGATCTGTAATGATATTTAGTACTACATTTCCAAACTACGTCGCGAAATTGACTTCCTTCGTGTTATTCTCGTGATCTGATAAATGAGTTTGACTAGAGATATATCACGTACGAGGAGGGTTTGATATAACATCCACTCATTTAGACGTTGAAAACGAAAGCGATTTTAACCATCTTCCAGGTTTTAGATATGAGGTCGAACAGTCCTTTTGAGTTGCATCTCAAACGAATTCGTATTTAAGGTGAACAATCCTCTGAACGTTTTTAAAATTTTGAGCTAATTAAGATCACATTTGCCTACCAATGTCTCGATACTGAGATCCTTTGCCTTTTATACGTGAATTATTGATACATTTGAGATGATGTGTTAACAATCTTAAAAAAAAAAGGGAGAAACAATACTGAAAGTTTTGATATGGTCATACTGTAGGTCATTTTTTCAACCAGTACCATGCTAATTATACAAATGACAATGAATTTCTTTCTAGTCGAGGTGCCATACATGTTGGTTAAGAGCAAAGTGCCCACTCGGATATAGATACACAGTAAGTTTGTGTAGCGTCCGTAAGCATGCAGGACATGGGTAAACAGAGTTCTTCAGCTTCAAGTTGAATGTTACGTCAAATACTAAATGCCAAACGTTAACTTGTCGTTTATAGAAATATGAGAAGGTGAACTTTTAACGTAAGACTTAAAGCTGATTTCTCTTAGTTGACGTCAAAAATTATAGCATTAAGTTACGAGTGGCCGGAAGAAATTAAGTGATATGACAAACTCAAGTTTGCTGCGGCTTTTGAACCGAAAGTTAAGTCTTTCTAGCATCTCAAAATGGTGGGAGATGACGTCTAACAGTATAACGTCTCACGTCTTGAGGTTTTGCCCTTTCAATATGAGGTTCATACACGCCCCCCCCCCCCACACACACACACGCATACACACATACACACACACACACACACACACAACCATGGATCCATCAAATAATCCGTCCATGCACAAGTCTGTTCCTCCTTGTCCCTCCGTCAGTCCATTCGTTCGTTTATTCTTCCATCCATCTTCCAAGACAATTGTTATATCCATTTACATCGTCTTTTATAAAGAGAACGGAGTGGTGTCAGTTAATTGTTGGCGTTCTTACTGGATGCAAGACGGTCTGTGAGAAACCACGTCAGGTGAGCTTGATTAAGACACAGCTTGTTAAGGTGTATCTCGTAACTGTGGAGTGATAATTACTGCACTCAAAAGAACGATCCCTCTTTGTCGCGCCTGATATACGAGGTCTGTTCATAGAATTGTAGCGACCGTTGATTTCAGGTCTGATATATGAGGTCTGTTCAGAAAACTACGGCAACCTTTGATTTCAGACGTAATATCAGATTTGATGAAGAACTTGGGTGCGCGTGTTGGTCAAAAGTAGTGACTTGTCTAGGGTGAGCAGATCAGTCATTCTTCCACTGTCTTTTTCAGGATCGAACATGTTGTCCGGGATTTTGGGGGAAATTCTGTGATGGTTTGTGTTGTATATTCTTCTGTTACGTTAATCGATTGATGAACCGGCATAGTTCTCTTTTTTAAAACTCACTCAGTTGCTTTAAGCCCTGTTCACACGACCAAGTTTCCCTTGCCGATTTGTCCTTGAGAAGTAGCCTTGCTCAAAAACTGGTCATGCCAACTTTTGAAAAAGGCGAGAGTTGTCATGGAAAACATGTCAATTTTGGTCGTACACACAGGCAAGTTAAACTTATCAAGGAAAAACTTATTAAGAAAAAGTTGGTCAGGAAAACTTGGTCGTGTGTTTGGAATATCTGCTTTCGCCCTGAAGAAATATCGTTGTCATTGAACTTTAAATACACTGAAACGAAGTTGTCTCCAAATTAAGAAGACCAGCCAAAAATGGCCTGCGTGGAAGCCTCTTTAAGTGTCAGTTTCATGCCCCCCTACTTAGCTTTGGAACAATAAATTAGGGGTGCACCGGATATTGTATCCGGCCGGATAGTAGGGTAATGGGACTATCCGGTATCCGGCCGGTTATTTTCTTATATCCGGCCGGATACCGGATACCGAATAATTTGCTTTTCTGAAGGCAATTGTCAATTTGTGTTACTTGTACCATACTAACAATAGACATTAATGGAAGAAACAATGTAAACTCGTGTTCTGATCTAACGTTATTTTTTAACAAATAAACAGAAGATAATCGTCTGTTACTTGATAACAATCTCAATAAGTGACACATTTTGATGCGCATAACAACCATTTTACACAAAGTTGTTGGTAGTCCCACTCTAGTTTGTTATATAGTGGCATTGTCAGAATTTTCTTGCATTGTGATGAATGAAAAGGAGTTTCATCTTCATGTTCATCTTCAGTTCTGTTGCATTTTTCCGCCATTTGCAAGTTGCAACTCGTAACTTGTCTAATTAATGCTTGTAATAATTATAAATGCCAGTGAACAAGTAATGTTTTAAAGTAATTACTTGCAAAAAAAGGCAAATCACAGTTGAACTTCAGTGTAAAGTTTTAATTTTTCTCCTCTCAATCCAAACCTAGTTTGGGTAATAATTGATTGATTTATGGCAAGTGCGAGCTTTTCATCCAAAATACCGGTATCCGGCCGGATTTTTTTCAATTATTCGGTAAATCCGGTATCCGGCCGGCTATAAAAAAACACTATCCGGTGCACCCCTACAATAAATCGTACTCTTGTCCAGACGGGATGACAGATTCTTACCCGTTTCACCGAGATACTCTAAACCACATCACGCAGTAAAAGTTTTCCTTGTCAAGTTTTCCCAGCCAAGTCGACTTTTTCAAAAAGCTGGCATGACCAGTTTTTCAACAAGGTTCCTTGTCAAGGAAAACTTGTCAAGGACAACTCGGTCGTGTGTACGGAGCTTAAATATCCATGTTTCCACACAGTGTATGTTATTTTAGCACTTTTTATTACTTTAACAGCATGTCCAGGGGGAAGTGGCAACCCGTGCTTTGGACATGGCAAATGCCACGATACGGAGAAAGGTTCGGGCGCGTGCATTTGCAACAATGAATTCAATGGAACAGCCTGCGAAAGGTGTAAGGAAGGATATTACGGAGATAAATGCAAAAGTAATGGGACTCGTCTAAATCATTACATCTTATTTAATGTTGTAGGGTTGTAGCTTTGTGTATGCTGGGGGTGTTGAAGGTCTCAAAAGTTTTTAGGCTGGAACTAAAACTTTGACACCACTTGCCTTGAGGGAGATCAAAAAGCAAGTTGCTGTTTAATGGTGCGGTGCCCTGCCAGTTAAAGACTCGAACACTCTGGATGCTTAACATGTTAACCGTATCATTTTAATGATATCTTTTACACTTATTTGTTGCACAAACACTGCTACTGGAAGGCGTTCAAGGTGTGAACGATATCAACAAAATAATATCACTCTAATCTCCACGCGTTGTGGCGTTCGCTTGCGGTGTTGCATCACTCCATCGCTCGTCCAGTCTGCACGAGCCTTAATACATGGTACATCTGTGCTCCAGCTGTAACTTCTTGGTAGTCAGTGGAAGATTAAGTCTGGTTTCTGCTGGGGGTGGGGGCGTGATCATAAGGATATGATAAGAATCAGAGGCTTCAATAACATTTTGTACAGATTGGTTGATTGGATTCAAGGGGGTAAGGGTGACCGCCCGGAAAACTTGAGGTTGTGCGCGCAGTTTGAGACATTTTCTTACAATTTAGAAATGGAGGGTGTCTATGAAGCCACATAAATTCTCCATATGATTACCAACACGCCTCGAACTCATTCTTGATTGAAACATAACTGTGCTCTTTGTTCCAATAACGATAATTATTTTTATTTATTGTGATATAGAGTGCGATTGCAATAGTGGAACATGCGACCAAAAAAATGGATTCTGTATTTGTCCTCCTAATCGGAAGGGATTGAAGTGTGATATGAACACCAGTAAGTCATGCTTCATTCATGAAGTAAAATTGTGACATCGATGCTAAGTATTTCAACTTGAGTCTGATTTTATTTGTTGTGTGCGTGGATATTTCTCAACAGTCGACCATTCTCCACTGTTTTTCGGTGCTTTTGACCAAGCAGTTTATTTTTAATCGATCATTCATTTAGTCTCTCTAACCGTACACCGATCAGCCCTGCAACCCTACGGTCAGTGCCTCATTCTAGTCTGTCTGTTGATTGTTATCTTCCAATCTGTCAGTCATCTCGTAGTTCAACATCCACGTCCCTCAGTCTTCCCTTCACTTCATCTGCCCGTCTCAAAGTCCGCCCGTCCCTCTGTTGGGCCTTCCATAAGTTACACCGTCCCTCGGTCAGTCTGCCCCTAAGTCAGACCGTCTCTCTGTTAGCCCTTCGCTAAGTTGGCCCGTCTCTGAGTTGGACCGTCCTTCGGTCAGTCCGTCCCTAAGTCTAAAAAGTTAGAAAGTTAATAACTGCCGTAACTGATCTCAATATTCTTTGAGATCAGTTACGGCAGTTGTCAACCTTTTGACTTTTTACTTCATTTATCACTGTCTACGCGGTATTCTATTCGTGCACCCCTAAGTCTGCCCCGCCCTCTTTTAGCCCATCTGTCTACCCAACTATCGGTTTAACCATTGGCACTGAGTCTGTCTTTTTCTGCTTTCTGTCGATCATTCGTGTACTAAATGATTCAACAAAATTAAATGGTAGTATAATAGTCATAGGATGAATATTAATGCCCAGCTCAAAATTCGAATGTGAATAGCCATAACAGGATAAAACACGACAAATAACAAAACATGTTAGTTTAAACTAACATGTTTTGTTATTTGTCGTGTTTTATCCTGTTATGGCTATTCACATTCGAATTTTGAGTTGGGCATTAATATTCATCCTACGACTACGATTCCCGCCTCGTAGTATAATAGTAATAAATCTAGATTGTTATCGCTGCCGTGCAACTTTATTTTTTCCCGTGCAGATATTTCCCCTTGTCATTATTTGCTTCATTTTTGTCCAGGCTAGTGTTATTTTAATGGAATGCCAGGCCTGGACTAGTCTTGGCCCTCTAATATTATTGTCGCACGCTATTGTTCATCCTGGGGTATCGGATTAACTCCTAAGAACGCAATTTCTGCTTATTCGCTTGCAAATGTTGGACTACACTCTGAAGACTCTAGTGTCTAAATCACATACATCAGAACGAACTATCGTAGGCGACAATCATACCGTGTAGATCAGGCCCTAAAGCTCTCTCTTTCCGCCATTTTCTTTAGCCGATGCTTCATGCGGAAATACGTGCCACCAACATGCCAGGTAATCTTCCAGCCATATCACCATTTATTTATTATTTTAAAGGTTCTTCTATTTGCATTACGTATATTACCAACCCGTACCCCGTGATTCCTATTTTTAATTTCTTCACTTCTTCAACATCTAAGCAACAACAGTTCACCAATTCCACTGATCATTCCTTCGCCGATGATGTTGCGCCACGCAACGCAACACGGTATATAACCTTGAAATGTTCTAGCTAAACGCAATCTGAAGGCATACTGATGTATTGAAATGTTACGATATATAGATAAAATTATCTAGTGAAACCTAGATATGTTGACATGTATTATATGTGTGTGTGTATATATATATATATATATATACACATACATATAATATATATACACATAACAAAACCTATAACATAGATCATATACAGTGTATTATATATGTATATACAGTATCTATCTATATCTGTCTGTCTGTCTATTTATCTGTCTGTCTGTCTATCTATCTATCTATCTATCTATCTATCTATATATATATATATATATATATATATTTATGGATGGATGGATGGATGGATGGATGGATGGATGGATGGATGGATGGATGGATGGATGGATGGATGGATGGATGGATGGATGGATGGATGGATGGATGGATATGAGATCTGACTGGTCAACTCCTTTACCAATCTAGTTTATTAAAAAGATACGTTTCGGCTATTCAGCCTTCGTCAGTTAAAAATTAAAATAGTACAGAGTGTAAATCAACTATGGTTTCTGCTTCAATATACAACCTAAAATTTACATAAATTAAAAATCCATGCAGACGTGGCATTATAGTAATAATTATATATGATAATAATTAACACGCTTCTTTGATCTTAATTCATTTCTTTTATTGATGCCATATGGTTTAAGAGTAAGTAATTGCGCTATCCGATATGCTTCTCTAGCTAATAATTTCCCTTCCAAATCTCCATCAATTTCACAGTTTACTTGTTCAATCCAATGCATTTAATGTCATTAATATTGTGCAGTGTGGCGTTAAAATGCACCGCCATCTCAATTCTTTTTATTAGTATTCATAGAATACTTGTGATTCCGGAAGCGCACTTTCAATTACGTCGAGGTGGAGCCCACATATTGTAGCTTACATCTCTCACACGATATGGCATAAATGAAGTTATTGGTAGTTCAGCTAATAGCCTGCTTTATTTTATAATATTTACCTGTTACAAGGCGTTTAACAACATTAGATTCAAGTAAGAAATGCTGACACAAGTCGCATTTCTTTCTACATTTGAAAAAGCCCTGTAAACTTGGTTGTAGCGAATCCGTCTGGGTTTTAAGATTAGAAGGTGCAATAATTTCTTTTAAATTCTTGCCTCTTCTGTAAGTTGGAATAATGTGTGTATATATATATAACTACAGACGGAACCGTTTGGGCCTACTGGGCCTCATCAGTGCAGTGCTGACGAGCAGCATGGAGAAGCCTATATTATATAGGCAACTCAAATGTCCCACACTTGTGGTACATCTAAGCCATGCGAGAGTGCTCTAACTAGAGACTAGTAAGCGTGCGCATGTATGTATATGTATATATATATATATATATATATATATAATAACATATATGTATAGAACCTGCTCCAACAAAAGTTCAACATAACATTTTCTCAACAGAACTTTCAATTAAAAACGTTTTTAAAAGTTTTTAGTTGTATGGAAAAGTGCTCGATACCTTGTGAGGTAGAGCTTAAATGTGATACAATGTCACTTAAAAGTTTTTGGTTGCTACTCCGAGTTTCACGCAGGAGTTGCCTGAAGCTTACGTATGTAATATTTAAGAACCGAGTCAGAGTCCCTTATCATTGTACAGTATAAAGGCGCGAGCCAAAAGCTAGCACTTTTAAGCCCGTCTTTCACTAGGCGAATTTTGTCGCGCAAATCGACTTTTCATTGTTACAATTGAATAGACCCATCATTAGTTCCAGCCGAAAGCTCATGACACAAAAGGAAAGTCACTTCGCGCGAGGAAATTCGTTTAGTGAAAAGCGGCCTTTGGACAATGATAAAGCACGATGACGAGGTATTTAAATATTGACTTCTAAAATTCACCTTTTGTGTGGTAAGTGAATGGAAGAACGGCAGTTTGAATATTAAAGTACTTCTGTTGTTAGTTCGGTTGAGCGATCAGCGAATAAGTTGACGAATCACTGACGAAAATGGTAATGACCTTGCATATAAATTGAGTTTCGAACATTCAAAGCTGAAAACTTTTTGTGGATGAGCTGATGGCCCGATTTAGGAGTGCTAGACACATCGAAGAAGATCGAGACTTGCTTGAAAGATCGATTCCTCCAAGTACAAAGTAAGCAACAAAGTGGGCCGTGACGATTTTTAACGAATGGGGGGGGACGAGAGAGATAAAAGAAGTGAAAACCGGCGACCTTGGTTTTGGAAGGTCGGGGTGTTGGTGCAGTTCAGTCGTTAACGACATTGCTGGAGGAGATGAATGCAGAGTTGTCGGCGTTTTGGTTGCGAAGAAGTGGTAAATCGGGACGGAGCGCGGTATCCTACACGTACTTTCTACTGTACTGTGTTGGATTTAAATCGACATCTCTCACAAGTAAGAGGAACAGAAGCCTTTAATATTCTGAACAAGAATGACCGCAGGTAATGATTTAGTTGTCGTAATTAAATGAGCAATTGTGCTTTCTTCAAAGATTTACAGAATTTAGATAAGAAAGATTTACTGAATGCAAAGGTAATTTTGTTCCTTATTCGTCGTACAAAGGTTTTTGTGGTTTCAAAAGGCACTGGATGCTGAAATGAAAGATGCCGTAAGCTTCTGCTTTTGGTGTTTCTTGCAAGAAGAAAGAACGGAATGAAGTTAGAAAGGAGGAGGAAATACTTCTTTACGAGAAGAAGCTGCGCTGGGAGGAGATGCAGCAGAATCGTTAGTGCACACATTGCTATTTTATAACGGGAAGCTTTTTTTGGAATAAGGGCCAAAGAGCATCGGTTATTGCAATTAAGGAACTTCACATCGTCGGACAATTCTATAGTGTTTAATGAAAGCATATCTGAGACTTTTCACGGTGGTTTGAAGGATCATAAGTACACATCCCGTAATGTGGAACATGTGTGCCATGAGCCTGGAGGAAATCATGAGAATTGCCTTGTCATTGCATAAGTTGCATTTCTCAAAAGTTGAAAATTTAGCGGAGGAAAATGAGGGGTTTTGTTATGAAAATACTGTGGCGAAGATGAACATTTTGAACAGTATTCTTTTTGAAAAGCTTTGTGGGAGGGCTGATCTTAAACGTAAGACGGCTCATAGTTTGAAACTGACTTGTGCAACTCGTCTGTATCAAAATTCAGTAGATAAGCAAAGTCGTGCACGTTCGGGTTACGCGTCAAATGCGTTAGAGATGTATATGAGAAACCTTGCAGGGAACAAATATGTAAAATGAGTGAACGTCTCGAAGTTCCGAAGAAAGTGAACTCGTCAGAGAATAATGTTAATGCAACGCGTCGTGATGTGGTAATAATGCCGGAGAAAATCATGTCAGATGATTATCGAACAGGCGTGCTTGAATGTGAGGTTTCCGATGAGGTTTTGGGTAATGTTGATGCGAGTTCTCTCTCGGTGACAATGGGTCTGATGTTTCTGGTGGAAATGTGAATTGTGTTGTAAAACTTGATTCATAATTGTGATATTACGTTAGTTATGGGAAATAAATGAAGTTTGCTTGTTTGATTTCTGTTGCTGGTAGAGTAGTAATAACGCGCAATGTTTTACGGTAAAAGCACACGTACCTTTACGATAAAGATACGTGTAATTTATATCTTCATCTAAATGAGGACAACCAGGTTTATATCAGGGGATAAAGGTGTCATGAATATATATATATATATATATATATATATATGTATATGTATATATATGTTCAATCTGCAGACGTACGTTTCGTAAACCTTTTCATTTTAATAAAGTTCGTTTTTGCAGATATATATATATATATATATATATAGATATAAATATATATATATATATAGATATAAAAGTTCTAAGTTTTATCATCTTCCTCTTCTTATCCCATTTCAACCTTCAGTTCTTCCTTTCCAAATACAGTCGTATGATTGCGAAGTGGGCCGTACCGACCAAGATGTTCATGTCCCCTGTACCCTCCTATCCCATACACCTCTTTACACCTTCTATTTACATTCGTTCCTTTGCTTTTAATTGCAGTTGTGTCAACCACACATGTTATTGTGATTATGGATTTACGGGGGATGGCACACAGTGTTCACGTAAGTTGTTGTCCAGGAAAGTAAATAAGTTTTGGAAGCTGATGAAGTACGAAGTGAGTAAGTTGGTTCCTTACGTCATCGCTTTTAACGCTAAGATAGAGATTTAGGCTTCTTTGCTTGTTTTTACGTATGTCGTGTTTTTAATTTTTTTTTCCAATCCTTACGCTATACGCAACCCAAACTTCCAGCGAACCTTGGTCGACTTGAATGAATAATTTATAAGTCATCGCTGATAACCGTGGCCCCGTTTGCACTAGCTAGTTAGATCGATCTCAGGTCGACCTAACTGAAAAGCGATCTGAGTGTGAACGCTTGAATGCGAACTGAGATCGATCCAAATGAGTGTGAACGCCTTCACGAAGTGAACTGAGATCGATCTCACTGTGAACGGCCCCATGTTACTAACAAAGCACTACAAGCGTGGTTACTTCAAGTCTGTTTATTTGAAGTCGGTCAATGTAGATTTCTGCCCTGGTGATGTTCTGAATATGCTTTTGTTAACCTGTAATCTTTTTCTTTAACAGACATTGACTTATGTGCTGCTAATAATGGAGGCTGCTCCCGGAATGCGAAATGTCAGTCCACGGCTCCTGGACAGAGAACCTGCACTTGTAAAAACAATTACGAAGGTGATGGGTTCTATTGTCAAGGTGCGTTTGATCATAACTAGTAATGGTAGCCGCCATTGTTGAATTCATAAAAGCTGGCCGTTGTCTTCGTTCATTACAGTTAGTAAAGATAGGTTCAGCACCGTCTAATTTTTACCTGTATCAGGTATATGGCAATGCTGGGAACGTACTATGGTGCTGTGGTGTGCTGTGCTGTCCCTGCTTTTTTTTTGGGGGGGGGTTGTTTTGTTTTTTGTATTGTATTCTGTGCAGTCGTGCTTTGTACTTTGCTGTTCAGTGCGCTATGAAGATTTGCGAGCCTGGGCTCGGCTGAGATGGATTAGACTAAGTTGTGCTGTAATATCTAAAATAGGCTTTCACGCAGGCAGTTTTTATCGAAGTATAAAAAGTCGAACTGTAGTAATTTAATAGGGGTGCTTGTGGCACGGTGGTAGTGCACGTGTCTCACCACTGTGACTAGGGATTCGATTCCGGCTCCGTGCCGTTATCTGATTAAAGTTACCTTGGTCACATGTGAGAAGATTGTTCTTCAGTTTGACTCTACCAAGCATCGCAGGTTTTCTCCAGGTACTCTGGTTTTCTCCTGTAGTAACACTGGACCCACAAGGAATGGCCTATAATAGACCGCTAGGGAGAACAGCTCAGATAGCTGATAGGGTTTATCCAGTACAAATAAAGGTACTTTACCTTTGCTTTTACTTTGCCAAAAAATCGAGAAAATGAAGTACTCTCGTTTCGAGCGAAAGCGCCTAATCAGAGTGAAATGTTAGGGCTTTCGTTCGAAACGTCAATACCAGCTGTATTATGTTGTGTTGTGACGTCCTGTGGTGCCCTGGGCTGTGGTGTGATGTAACGTGATGTGATGTGTAGTATTGCGTTGTCTTGTCTTGTCTTGTCTTGTCTTGTCTTGTCTTGTCTTGTCTTGTCTTGTCTTGTCTTGTCTTGTCTTGTCTTGTCTTGTCTTGTCTTGTCTTGTCTTGTCTTGTCTTGTCTTGTCTTGTCTTGTCTTGTCTTGTCTTGTCTTGTCTTGTCTTGTCTTGTCTTGTCTTGTCTTGTCTTGTCTTGTCTTGTCTTGTCTTGTCTTGTCTTGTCTTGTCTTGTCTTGTCTTGTCTTGTGATGTTTCTGCGGTTGGTTGAGCTGTGCTGTGCCGTTCTGAGGTGAGTTGTGCTGTGTTTTGCTGTATCGTGCACTGTTTTCCAGGTCAAAGAACTGCAGTACAGTGTATTGAAGTGTCGAGTAAGGTAGTAATGGCAATTTTAGCCTTGGTTGAATTGAATTAAATTGAATTCGACTGGATTAATTTAACGTAACCCTGGATCTCTATCGATTGTATTGGATTATATTAGATAAATACTTAATGGTTGCTTTGTATTTTTTCCCCCTCCTTTAGGCGTGAATCCCTGCAGAACTAATCCCAGAGGATGCCACCCTGATGCCCATTGTGTGTACTCTCGACCAGGACGTGTATGTATTCCCCTGGTGCAGTGTGACAAGCTGCCAGTGAGGGTATTTAATGTCAAACAATGGGAGAGGAGAGCTCAGTTGATGGGTAGCTCATATCAATGACATTGTGATAATCATCAATAACTGTCGCTGTTGATAAGTATCATGACAATCATAGTTTGAGTTTTCATCATGATCAATATCATCATCGTCATCTTAGTTGATTTATGTGATTATATGGGTGAGCTTGTTTTCTCAGTCCTTGCGCAAAGTTGCAAGTTAAGATCGGTTGCCGAGCTGCCCGAGATTTTACGACATATGACTGGTCCAAAAGGTTCTTAACTCCTGAAAGATTCGTTATGTCCCGGAAGTTCATCCAGTTAATTTTTAATGAAAGTTAAAAAGAATTGAATATCTCGATTGAAATATTCCGAATAATAAAATGTGCTGAAAAACAAGGAGGATAAATGAATGTTTAACTGGTGAAAAGAAGCAGCAAAACAAACGACTTACGAGGTTAGGTAAACAGCAACATCCTACGACGAAAACCCATTTAAAAATTGAAAATAAAACCAACCAAAAGCCATAAAATAAATTCCTTACTAAACTCGTTTGCTGAGTCCCTACTGGAGAGTATTTGCTTTCATTTTTTTTTGTGCACAGACCTCGTTCTTTCATCGCTCGGTCTGTACGAAAACCTCAGGAAAATACTTACCTCTCTCTCGTTTAATAAGTATTTACTTACCGTTATAATTGTTATAAATAATAAGTGGAAATTATTGGAGGTTTTCTTTAGCTATGCCGCAGCAATCTTAATGATTCGAAATTATATTTTTGGTGCAAATAGTTTGAGTTGTTGACCCTCAAGGAAATCCTTTCATGATCTCGGTATTTGCATTCGTTGTTTGAAGTTTTATCCTTCTCATATTTTTCTATCTTCAGAAATCTTTCATCTCGGGAAATTTAGGTTTTATTTATTCACGGTTACTAGAACGAAGCTGGGCATTTATCTGAACGGATATGACATAAACAATTTAGTGATTATCTTTTTTAAATTTTCTTTTCAGAAAATATGTGTTTGTAATCCTGGTTACATAGGAAACGGAGCAAGCTGCAGTCCATACAATCCCTGCGCTAAGGTTTGTTGTTCTTCTATTTGGCTACTTCTGACCCTTTGGAATAAGAGACACTCATTAGTGGGTCGCTCTTTGTCATTGCTATGTCCTTTCAGTAATACAAACCATACCTCAGTGGAAGTTTGTTTCCTTGTTCTTCGTTTCATGGTTGAGTCTTAAAACTGAAGTTGAGAAAACTAAATCGACCTAGTGCGTTGACTTAATTTTCAGCAGACGACCAGAAAGCTTCCATGGATATTACTGGGGATTTTGGGTGTCCGTTTTAGAACTTTTATTAAACTGTAGTAACAAATTTCTCCATGGGTTAAGTTTGTGATAACTCTTGTGTAATAATCGGTATAGTTCTCCTACGAAGATGTTTCTAGCCATTCTGGCATTTTTTTCTTCTAACTTTTTCCGTCGTTATGATGTGCTGTTTCAGAATAATGGTGGCTGTAGTATTTTTGCCGTTTGCATGTACGAACGTAAAAATAACATGCTGTCATGCAGATGTCGCGAGGGGTACATTGGGAATGGTGTTGAGTGTACAGGAAACCTGATTGAGGTAAGATGTACTCCAGATTTAATTCTCAAACTCATTAGTAATCTATGAGTATCGTTTAATCAGACGCGCTGAATGGCACCACGTGAGTGAACTTGAAATGCCATGGAAGTTCTGGACAGAAAACTTGGTCTGGTTTTTTTTTTCTACTCCTTGGATTGGAATTACTAGTTCGAATCTTAGGACTTCAATTATGATTTCGCATAGTCGGTTTATTCATCCACTCATTACTATTACACTAATTGATTTTACCAACACACTTATTGATTCTGAGAAGTCATTCAAAGACCTCCAATTCGGACTTGACTGGGTTTTCAAGTGAGATTTCGTTTCAGTCCTCGACTTCGGCGCGGACTGGAACGAATTCCTCGTACTTGAAAACCTGGTCAAGTCCGAATTGGTGGCCTTCAAATATTATTTCAATGATGCTGTAAACTCAGCTTCACTTTGTCTTAACATGTTCCTCGGGGTTTAAATGTCAGATGAATCGGTCTCACTAAAATCTGACCTATCAGTGCATTGTTGCACTTGTCATAAAACGTTCGTTTGTTTCATGCTTAGAGTTTGCAAACAAACCCAAATCTGACAGAGTTTCACTCACGTCTAAAGGTAAGTAAAATTTAGTTGTATTCTGTCGTTCTGTCTGTCGTTCTGTCTGTCGTTCTGTCTGTAGTTCTGTCTGTCGCTCATTTACGTGTTTGTCTTCATCAAGGTGTCTGTTCAGTACGTGGTAATAAATGCTTTTTAAGACTCGCTCGCTTGTTCTTTTTGTAATGCGTGCCTTAACGATGAAACATTTCACCTCTGAAAAGAAATAAAATTGCCCGTTCGCTTTTCATTTAGAAATCAGGGTTGGAAGAAATCCTTTCTCCGGAGAACATTTTCTCCATAATAGCTCCCAATAACAAAGCATTCACCACTTCAAGACGAAAGGTAAAAGATTTTTTCAAATACTTGTGCGTTCTTTCCGAAGTGGGTGTTCAAAAATAATGGTACGTGGTGTTGGTGCACGATTAGTGTTTCACAGGCCAGAGTTGTAGTCGAATCACCAAATTTCGAGGCCAAGTCGAAGTCTGTGTCACGGGTTAGTAAGTCCAAGTTGTACCCATGGTCACGAGTAAGAGCTCTGACAAACGCCATACGTATTCCCAAGTTTCTAAAGCTTCTCTTTGTTTTCGTGAACTGAGGTGATGGTAACGCATTGGTAGTGTACTTGTCTCACTTCTTTGGAGCTTCGATTCCGGTTCCGTACAATTGTCTGATTAAAGCTCTCTTGACCACATGTGAGAAGAGTGTTGTCCAGTTGGACTCTACCACACATTGCAATTTATATTCTGTTATTCTGGTTTCTTCCTGTTATAACACAGAACTCAAAGAGCGGTCCGCACTGGACCTCTAGGGAGAACAGCTTAGATGCACCTGGTAGACATATCCTGATAGTTCTTTACTTTGATTGGTCATACTATTGTAGCTCTTTGTTTTCATTGGTTGGCTCTAGTTAATTAAGTTTGTGTCGGTAAATATATTAACCAATCACTGTGACTTCATAAAGACATTTAGACGCTGATTACATGGCGATTTTCAGCCCGGCCTTCTGATGAAATACTTGAAAAACGGAGCTCGCGATTACATGAAGGGAGTTTTAGTCTAATTGACCGGGCTGAGAAATCTCATGTAATCGCACGAAAAAATTTCAGCCCGGGCTGAAAAGATGATTGAGAGGCATGGGAAGATGTAAATTGCCAAAACAATGAAGCCTGCCGACAAAGTCCTACCTGAGTTCACTTCCGATATCAGTTTCAGCCCGGGCTGAAATATTTCATGTAATCGGGGCTTTTTCCATCCCGGTCTGCCGGACCAAAATTCTCCCGTGTAATCAGTCCCCTAAGTACGGAAATTGCTCATGTGACACCTTGTGGTGATCAGCTTATTTTGTTAATTTTTATCCTCACGGCTTAATATCTTCAAACCTTGAAGATATGATTCCTCAGAGTTACTTCACGTGCTCTGAAATGGATAAAGCCAGATGAAGAATGGAAAAGCCTCACCGTTGTTGTCCAAATATTTATCAATATTTTTCGAAGTGAAAAATTACGAATTTGCGAATTGTAATGTTACGAATTTAAAATTATAAATAAAAATAAAATAAAATAAAAATAGCGCAAAAAACCCACGATAACTTTTATTCATGTTATTTTGTTTTATCTTAGTTTATCTTAAAAAAAAATAAAATGAAGTAAAGTTAATATCTATGGAAGTAAACGATCTTAATAGTTCGTGTTGATCACGTCAAACTATGATTATCGATCTTGCCTTTCTAGCGCCGTAGCGTTAGTGATTTCTCAGAAGCCGATCTGAAGCATTACGTCGTGAGTTGCGTTGCGATAAATGAACAGGATGTTAATGTTCCAGGAAATACCTTTGTGACAGTTGCAGGATGGTCGTTCAATATAACATCACCAGGCGTCATCAATAACGACATAAAGATTTTGTCCGTCAAAAAGACTATCAATGGGGGGATTTTGATAGTCGACCGACTAGTCAAGCCACCTGCAAGTAATTTATTTAATAGCAGCGTAAGTATTTTATTACTTTTCAGAGAAATAACAATGCATGCCTGGAGAGGTGGACACTGAAAAAAGCCTAAGAATATTTAACTAAAATATTACGTTAACATATAGTTCCCGTTTCTCTTTATCCATAATGGAGAGTACTTCGAACAGAAATTGAAAGCGATGTCATTAACCTCGTATTTTACTTTGTGTTTAACACGCCACGAACAGTTTTTTCACCCTGCCATGGTTAAGCAGTTTCATGTACGCTAGCTAGTTGGCTGGCTTGGCTGTGTGATGGCACTTATGTTGTGTTATGTCTTTCTTTAGATTCCATTTATTGAAGCCGCTAAAAACAATGGATATATAAAGTTCATTCACCTTCTCAATGTAAGAATATTTATACGTAACGTTAGAAAACTAACGTTATTTTAATATTCCTTCTTTTAACAACGTTTTTTGTATAAAATTTCAATCAATGTCTACTCGTTGACTCCTAAAGGTTACTGGGATGCTTGATGTCGTCTCTAATCGTTACTTCCGACCGTTCACGATGTTCTGGCCTACAGACGAAGCCATTGACCGCCTTCCTGGTGATATTAAAGACCGACTTCTCAGTGGCAACTACACTAGTGAATTGAGAAATATCTTGAACTACCACATTATTTCCCAGACAAAGGTATCAAATCTTCTAGTCTTGTTTTTTTTTTAGCTTGGCTTGTCTAGTCTAGTCTCTAGTCTCTAGTCTCGTCATCGTTCCGCCTCGTCTCGTCTCTTCTTGACACGTCACACCAAAAAGTTCTAAACATTAAATATGTTTCTGTTGGTGTTTTTTTCTTATTTCGTTATGTCTGTCTGTGTACCTGAGTTAGTCATTCTGTGTCTGTCTGCCTGTCTGCGTGTCTGAGTTAGTATGCTTTATTGCCCCCTTAATAGAGGAGTAAATAAATTAATTACAAAGTTTGAAAAAAGAAAAAATTAAATTATTTACAATAACAAAAACTATTAATTAAAAAAATGTACCCTAATATATGAAATGTTTTTGGCCGTTCTCAAAAAAAATTTATCTTTCTCAACATCACAAAAATTACTTAAATTTCTTAGACCTTTCATATCACCAAAAATTGTTTCGATCAATCCGTCATCGTTCAATAAATGCAGTTCCACTGAGATATTAAGTGGTAAGGTATCCATCACCCAATCCCACAAAATATTTCTTTCAACCTCCGACTCTCTACAATACAAGACATGTTTCAACGGTTTGCTGCAAGCCATGTGACATCTTTCACATTCTTCATTGATATTTTCAAAATCCTCCATTCGTTTACCCCTCAGGGAATACGAACCGCATAATATGCGTAAAACATCAGTTATTTCTCCCAGATAGTCCGGATACTCCCTTGCCAGGTGCCACCGAAAGATTGTTTCCAACTTCTCGTGAATCATTGCGTAAATTTTCAGCTGGGAAATACTCATGACCTTTTCTCTCCATTCATTTTCATGAACCTCCTTTATCGCTGACTTCACTATGCTCTTCCACCTTGATTTACTGGGAAACACTTCCTTATCATAATATTCCTCAACAAAATGCAGAATATTATAGCGTCTTAGAACTGTCATTATACCAGGAATAAATCCTGCCATTTTTTGTTAAGGTTCCATTTCCATCTTATAAATCTTCTTTTAAATCTTATTTTATGCGCCCTACCATCCGATGACCTAATTATCCTTCCCAATAAATACAACGTCCGTTTATCAATCTCTGCCTTAATATCCCATATTCCAAGCAGTCCTCTGCATGCTGTTCCTGACGTTCCTGATAAAAATCCTTGAATTATTCTAATAATTTGATTTTGCACTTTTTCCAGTTGTTTTATTAACACTCCATTTAATCTCCATAACTCACAACCATATAATAACTTTTTCATACCAATTGTTCTCCAGAGTTTCAGTGATATAAGAGGATTAATCCCTAAATGACGATCCCCTGCTCTTATAATACCATAACAAGAGTCCCGCGCTTTGGTTACTGCTGCTTGTTTGATAACATGGCATACACGTTCCCTCCAAGCACCAAACCTTCCCAGCATTTTCCCATGTCTCTCTTTCTTCAAGCTGAAATATCCCCAAATTCCAACATCTTCTTCCTGCATTAGTACTATGATCATCTTTCTTTTCTCCGTATACCATCACAACCGTTTTCTTCAAACTAAATACCATCCTCCATTTCTTTCCAGATATATTTAATACTTCCAACATCCTAACCAGTCCATTTTTCATTCTCGAAATCATTGTAAGGTCATCCGCAAACATAGGCGATCCAAAATATATGTTACTGATTGTAACTCCGCTTTTAGTTCATTCTAACAATTCGAATGTCTATGTGTCTGTCTGTCTGCGTGTCTGAGTTAGTCATTCTATGTCTTTCTGTCTGTCTGCCTGCCTCAGTCTCCCTGTCTGTTCATTCGTTTCCCTACCAGTCGGTCTGTCTTAAGGGCTGTTTACACGTGCTATTTTGTGCCTTTCGCGATTGACATCTTGGAGTATGTGTTTAACTGACGAGAGCGTCGAGGGCAAACTGCAGCGAATCATAACCAGATATCTTGCTGTTTATTGCATACAGCACGATGACAATCACAACGTGCAAAATCGCACGTGTAAATCTGCCCTTAGTCTTGTTTCTAACAATAAAGAGCACAAATTAATGTTTTTTATCTGCCCATTCAAGACAAGAACGGTAACTTTATAAGGGACTAAATGAAAGAACGTTCGTTAATTCCTAGGAGATGAATGGAGCCAAATTTGAAAGCAAGACGATTTTCCTGTCTCTATCGGCTTCCATCATCTCAGGAAGTTGGTGAAACGGTGTACATACTTGACAATGAGTTGTCGGTGCTGTTGAAATGACTTACGGCTGTCTGACTATCTTTGCCTGCATGTTTGTCTGCTTTTCTACCGATCTGTTT
Organism: Heliopora coerulea; assembly: GCA_030142905.1. Classification (NCBI taxonomy): domain Eukaryota; kingdom Metazoa; phylum Cnidaria; class Anthozoa; order Scleralcyonacea; family Helioporidae; genus Heliopora; species Heliopora coerulea. Next base: position 73,523 of record JASJOG010000278.1, on the reverse strand, counting down.
ATCTGTCAGCCGTTCAGTCAATCTGCCTTCCTTCTTTGCATTTGTTATTTTTTTCTCTTTTACATAAAAGCAGAGTACTGCTTAGGCAGTGCTGAAGGGCGTGGAAAAAGCCTAATGGGTCAGGCAACTTTCGAAATTTACAACAATTTCGACTTGCCTCTTTTGCTATGGCGATACATTTAAGAATTCTGAGCTGGGCTCCGATCTTTAAATTGCGATTGCGCTTTCCGCCCGGAAAATCAATAGCCAAGAAGATATTGATATTTCGAGCGAAGGCGCTTATGTATTTGTGTGGTTATGTTGTTCTACTCTTTCATTATGTGATGTCTGTCAGTTGTTCATTTGCATCACTTTTCAGACGACAACCAAAGTTATTCTTAGTTATACTGGAGGTCTCGCCAGACGAACGAAAGAAGGAACATCCCTGTTCATTTCATGCAAGGGTCAAAAGGTAATACTTCGCTTAAGTTTCAAAGATACTAGATATATATCTTGTATGTACATCCAAGAGCATCGATTCAACAAACCAACATTTTTAACATTTTTAATTTGTATATTTTTACTCTGTACTTTATTTATTTATATATTTGTTAAGAATTTTAGTTTTTGTTTATTGATCATAAGGCCCTATTGAAAAGCACCTTCGGTGATATGGGCTCCCTAATTGAATATTGTTAAATTTTTAGATGAGATATCCAGATCTCTAGGGGGTAGCTTTAACCCTTCGTGGGTTAACATACTTTTTATCCAGGGGTTGTGTAGGTCTTATAATTAATGCGGATATTATTATATTTTTAAGTTTGTTGACCGATTTAAGAAAGTCTTCATAAAATCTCAAATTGTGTTTTTTACTGTCAAAGTAAATCGTGAACATTTCTCCATGTCTTGGCTTCCAGTGAAAGATTTTTGATCACTTGATAGCACCACTTTTTTGTGGTATTTCAGTGAAGTGTATTTTGGCGTGTCTTCGTTACACTATATATCTGGCCTTTATTTCCGAAAATTTAATCATTCAAGAGTTACACCTTGTCCCCCAAAATTAGAAGGAGTTTTGAATGGCTGGTGTTGGGAATTCGCTGAATTAGTTCTGACTAATTGTACGCGTTGTTTTTTTTCTCGAAGGGTCATCTTTACATTAATGACCGAAGCAGAATTGTTCAGCGAGATATTCTGTTTTCGGAAGGAATAGCATTCGGTATTGCGGAGGTTCTTCTTCCCCCAGGTGTGGCTGGGCGGTGTGATGAAATTACATACGAGAAGGTTGAGGTGAGATTTTTCCCTTTGTAGTAACTCTTTTCACCATTAAGACCTCTTTTCAGGAACTTATTCTAGCTAATGCAAGACCTTTTTATTCAACAAAGGAGACCTGTGGTATTGAAAGGAACCTTTTCCGATTAACCCTTTCACTACTAAGATGTCCCTTAAGGATTTTATCCTGGGTAACGCCAACGGATTTTATTCAAACGCCAGAAGATTTTTTCAGCTGAGAGAGGGTCCTGGTAGTGGCAGAGTGAAATATACTGTCGGTAGAACGGTTGAACATTTCTTAAGTCGTAATAATTTTCAACAGTCGTTTGTAATGACGCGTTTCTTTAACCAGGGATCATGCACCGTTTGTAATGGAACAGGACTGTGTCATTCTGATGCCATCTTACAAGTAAGTCATATGACGACTTAACTTGATTACAGTCGATTTTCACTTTCTTTTTTCGTAAGTCGTAGAAAAAGCGAAGCAGAAAGTTACATATTTTTAAACTCTAGGTAGTTTTCTGTAATAATGTAACTTACAAAGGCTTGTTTACTCGTGTGATTTTGAAGTTGCGATTGTCATCCTGGTGTATGCCATACACCAGTGACAGTCTACGCCGTAAGATATCTGCTCATGATTCGCTGCAATTTGTCCTCGATGCTCTCATCAGTTTAATACGTACTCCAGGATATCAATCCCAAGGCACAAAATTGCAAGTAAAACTGGCCTTAAGCCTGCTACGTTATACCGTTATATCAGTGAATCGCGATGTTCTCTCCAACGATAGGACTGTCGATATTTAAGACAACAAATGGATTCGCGTTAAAGTACGTTTAGAATGATAGATGAACGTTCGCCAAACCATACCCTCAGAAAAACGATTTCTAAACCCCAGACGGGGATCGAACCCGCAACCTTCCGATGACCGGAAGTTCAATAGCATGCCAATCTCCCCCTGATATCTTGGTATGATATGCATCTCATTCTATTTTATTTAGTATATATTTTAAAAAGTGTGATGATGCAGAAAAACTCTTTGGAAAATCTTTAAAAAAGATTTCCTGTGACTAAACGATTGTGCTTTATCAATTCATCAACTTCTACCTTTTTCTTTTCTTTGCTCTCTTTTAGGGTGTAGATCAAACCACCTCGTGTTACTTTCAGAACAAATATCTTGGGTGTCCATCCAAATGTTTACAGCGTCAAAAACTGAAGAAATGTTGTAAAAATTACTATGGCCCCGACTGTGGAGGTGAGAGACTGTTTAAGCGAGCTAGCTAATATCTTTTACTACCGATAATTTTCCTTACTTGATTTCACCATCATGGGATTTTTCTGTACTTGAACACATCTGATCGTCGTGCTATAAATTTTTACAATTGTATATTATATATGGTATGGCATTATGGTGTGATGTGGCGTGGTGTGGTATGGTACTTATATGGTAGGGTATTTATATTATTGTAATGGTATTGATATAATATTGGTATGGCAGGCATGACGTGGTATATGATTGAGTACCATATGGTGTTCCATGTTATTGTAAGGTGTAATATTTCCTGACCGTCCAGATACGGTATGGTGATACGACATGTAGCTTGGTGTAGTGTTTGTAAGGTGAGATATGCTATGTAATATATTAATGCATCATGTGGCAAAAAGCTTGAAATGTTGTTGTGGCGAAGTTTGACACAACCAGATACAACTCGACATAGCACGTTGAATGTTGCAGTTCTGTGACGTTATATGTCAGCTGGTGTAATGAAATCTGGTTCTGCTCGATTCACTTAGTCGCGATTCGGGATTATTGGACCTGTATGATTATTGGTTCTTCATTTACTTGATATTTTTATCTTGTTTTTTGTAGCTTGTCCAGGCGGACTGAGAAGTCCTTGTAGTGGAAGAGGTTATTGTAACGATGGTGTTTCTGGGAATGGTAGCTGCTCGTGTCACGAACCTTACTTTGGCACAGCCTGTGAGAGATGTGTGGAGTCCGATAGCGGATGCGGTGAGCTACTTAACCATAAGCGGACCCAGGGAGGGGTCTAAGGGGGTTTAACCTCCCCTTTGAGCCACCAAACAATGTGAGGGTTTCACGCCCTAGTCGCTATGTTTACATAATAAACTTTATTTGCATATTCTTTCTTGAACTGTACACCCAATTTAAGTGGTAAAGGAACCACCCTCCTTAAAAACCTAGAATAACCAATGGTCTGCTTAACCAACCCCCTTTTCAAAAACCTGAAGTCACACCTGACCTGCCGAACCCCCCTCTGCAAAATCCTAGATCCACACTGGTTATCCTCTACAATGTCTGTCGAGTTCATGAAAAAAATCACGATCTGCAATCAGGATTGTAGGGTGTAAAAAATTTATACATTTTATTGATCCAACTTAGGCGTAAAGAATTACAATGGATTTACAGATAGTGAATATTAAATACAGTATGATAGAATATGTATGGGTTACAGTATGATTATATTTAAAAATTAGGATTAATAAAATGTTTAGAATTAAGACAATATGAATCGGAAGTTATGAGGACATTGCACTTTGAACATGCTCTGGGGATAAGGCTTTGTCTGTCTGTCTGTCTGTGTATGTAAAACAGAAACTTTCCATGACCAGAACTAATTTTAGTGATCAAGCTATTGATTATCAGTCCGCTTCCTCCAAATGGTCAATAATTTGTAAAAGTACCGGACATCGAGCAAAGAAAAAAGAACAGTGATTAAAAATATGATTGAAGTACCAAGATTCGAATGTTTTCCTAAGCTAAGGAAGCCGAAAACAATGACAAACTACTTCCCTGTGGTAACCCGACGAGCTTGTGCTTTTTACCAATTGTGCTATGAAACCAAACTGGACGAGTGTCAACCATGACGTTTGCATAATCCGATGTTCTCTATCAGCTGAGCTATAGACAATGGTTGGTTCTGCAAACTGTGACTTTCAGCTGAATTGTATGATTTTCCACTGAGTTATAAGATTGAGAGCAACCCATGAGCTTTGGCTTACTTGTCTGATGTCCTTCCAAATGACCCATAAGACCAAAGTAGTAAGAAATCTACGAACCTTGGTTTAGTGCCCAGATGTTCTACCAAATGAGTAGTAAGACCGAGGTTGACACCAACTCTCCCACTTTTTGGTTGACTAATCTGATGTCCTGCTACAGGAGTAATCAGACCAAAGTTGGAAGCAACACTAGACGTTTGGTTTGGTAGTATTGATGTTCTGCCAACTGATTAGAGAGGCAAAGATTGGAAGCAACACACGATCTATTGCCAACTAGTCTGATGTGCTAGTCACTGGTTGGGAGCAGCCATATCCTCTATTTCACTAGTTCGATGTGTCAGTCGTCAGATGTGTACTATCAAATCTATATGTACAAGCTGGGAGTGCACGTCGCGCACTACAGGGACTGTCTAAATTCCAGATTAAATCACAACTGATCGTCCTCTGTTAAAAACCATTTACTGCAAGAAATTGTGCAAGTCGGATATTCATAACCGGCGCGCTCGTGCGTGTTTAATCCTGACATCTCATGGTTACGTTGTTTGTTTTGTTTTATTATCAGACAGCGTTGACACCAACTCCAAATCGTGCACCAGTCGCAAGAACCCTTGCTCAATATTCGCCATGTGTAATGCCAGTGCACCTCAACTCTGTAGCTGTATGGACGGCTACGAAGGAGATGGCTTTTACTGCCAAGAAATTGATCCATGTCAGAAAAACAATGGAAACTGTAGTCCCCACGCCATTTGTACCTATCTTGAGCCGGTAAAGTTAATTGTTTTGTTATATTTTCTCGTGTCTACTACCCGTGACGTAATTCCTAAGAGAACCATTAAACTTTCATGACTGGAACCCTGACTGCCAGTCGAAGGTGAACCCAAAACTGGCTAACTTTGGCACCATTTGGGACGTCCCTTTCGCTCCCTAACTCGTTTACCTGACCGCGCTGAATAGGTCATGACATGCGTAAGAGACTGGGACTGGCGGCCACAGAGGTGTCATGTCTGCCGTTTTAGTTTCCCTCTTTGGTCCAACCATTGACTGAAGTCGGCCTTCCAGTTACATTAGAGATCTTAAGCGACAGAAGTTCTTGATTTACGATCGACTCTTTTCTTTCAATAGAATTTTCCATACAAAACAAACAAAATCAATAATTTCAAATCCCAAGAGCGTAGTCGAACTTCTAAAACACCGTTTTCGTTTTGTAAAGACTTCACTAACAGCGTTTCCACGTTCTAAAAACGACGTATACTCCTACGATGTCAACATTTCTCAGTTAAGTTCACGGCTGACTCACTGATTAGACGCGTTATTTCTCCCGGGAAATTTAAGTTATTTGTCATCTCTCCTCGCATAAATATCTATTCAAAGAATACACGGCTCAAATATCGAAAAACACCTAGTCATTAAATCTTTCGATTGACGTCCGTGACTCAAGAACATCCGTTGCTTAAGGTCTCTAGTAATGCTCAGTGCCGGCTACTCAACGAACTCCATTTATAGTAGCCGAAACATTCCCTCTTAGTCTTTTTTTGTACGTCAGTTCTTTTGCTTTACGAGACCTTATATTTCAGTTATTCCTTACCTACCATTTTGCATATGAAAATAGTGCTTCATATGTGAAAATGTTTCAATTCCATATGTGGAATAAAATTCATAAGCGAAATTAATTTTGTAATGTAAATCTTCCTTTTCATATATATATATATATAGATATATATATATAGATATATATGCGACAAATGTTTCGTGTACGAAAATGTCACATACCAAATTTTGAACCATTTTGCTTTACATGTGAATTAGGTGTTTCCTATGTGAACACGTTCCGTTTTAATATGTGAAATGAAACTTCCATCGGTAAAATTGTTCCAATTTCATGTTTTTCACATGTGACATGGCACGAAATTTTTGTAAGGGATTCTTTGGTTATCGGGATATCGACCCCTTGGATACCGATAATGAGTTACACCCGATACCGATGGTATTCGCACGGGTAACACTTCCCTAGGTATAAATTTCCTACTGTCATATTGTGTTGCTTTTTGTCTTTAAGAATTCTGCCCGATGTCGGTGTAGACCAGGATATGTTGGTGACGGGCATTTTTGTTCGGCATTGCCTCCGTCTCATCCTTGTGCGACGAATAATGGAAATTGTCACGTTCATGCAAAATGTGACGACAAAGGTACATTGTGGAGTGTGTGAAGATGAAGAAACTGTTTTCTTTATTACGATCAGACCTTTGTTTTTATTGCCGAAGGACAAGCGAAAAGAATAACGTTTGAGTTTTGTGACCAATCTTCCGGAAATGGCCCGTGGTGTTCGGCCGGTAAGGCCCTGTGTAAGTTTCCCAGGGTCGTCGGTTCGATTTCTGCCAAGTGGGCTTGACGTTGCATTTTCCGCAACAGTTCTGTATGGTGTTGATTACATCTTAAGAAGGCTTTTACTTCTAAATATACACTTTAGAACTGCTCTTCTAGTTTCACATCTGCCGATTATGAGTGTTAATGCTAAATAATACCTTTTTTATCTACTTCTGCTGCTGTTGTCTGTGCTGTCCTGTTTTGTGTGTAGTTTTGTTATTTATTCATCTGTTGCTGCTGTAGCTGAGCTGGCTAGCCGTTAGTACTGAGATTGGGGGTGGCAGCCTTCCAGTCCTTTAGCTAATCAGGCAGTCACAGCCACCAACCAGGAAGGGAGATAGTTAGGCAGACGTGTCAGGCTGTCCGCCAGGGAACTGATGTGAAAGTGAGAATACCAGCAGGTATACATAAACCGAAGAACACAGACAGACACCAAGCCGGTGAGACGGAAAAACAGAAAGCCAGTCAGGAGGCCACACAGATCGGGAAGTCGTCAACAAAGCAATGAAGATACTGTCCAACAACTGGACAGTTGACTAACCAGGAAAGCAGAGAGGCAGGAGTCGATCTTCGTATCTTTTAGGTGGTGCGTGATTAGACATTTGTACATTAGTTTTTGTCTCTTCTCAAATTATAGATGGCGCTGCCGGTTGTAAATGTCGGGATGGTTTTGTCGGCGATGGCTTGTTTTGTGGCGGTACTGTCATACAAGTAAGTTTGTCACAATTTTCCAATCTAAAATGCACCGAATTACATTCTAACTCTTTAGAGCCTAATTATTTTTTTCTTTTGTTTGTTATCTCTTTGTTTTTCCTTTGTCTACTCCTTTGTTCTTTTGGTCTAAAGGTGTCTTATATATAGGACACTGGGTATTAAAAAGCTAAGACCTTGTCATTTCCTCTATTTCGCTGGATTTTTTACCTCCAATAAATTTCACTTTGTTTTTCTTTTTACATTTCGTCAGGTGATATATGATATTGAACAATTAAGTGAATTTGCTAAAGTAAGTCGGCCTTCAGTCATTTTTTTGTTTTATTTTGACTATCCTGAGTTCCATAAAATATGTTAGTTCATCTTATTCCTACCGCCTAGTCTCCAACCGTTCCTGCTATATTCTGTCTGCTGTGTCTCAACAATCCCGTGATTACCCCGGTTTCTTTTGACGATTAAAGTAACAGGTGTTTATCACACGTAAACACACGACACAGTTATGATTTTCCTTTGTGTTTTCCTCTTAAACTATTGAGTTTTTTAGTGTATAATTAAACAGCACTACATAATGCAGAATTGATACATAACTTGTAGAGAAACAAGTATAAAACTAAGAACGGATTCTTAACCCATTTGTTCTTGTTGTATTGTGGCAGTGTAGTGTTAATGACAGTATGGAAACAAAATATTTATAAACTCTGTAAGTTGTTCCCGTAAGCATGTGGGCTGTTTCTTTTATTGAGATACTAAGGTAGATCGTCCAGGTTAGGGTAGTCTTGAGAAAGACTGTTGTTGAAAAAGACGTTCGGTGACTGACGTTTCGACGGTCTCAGCGGCGGTAATTTTCAGAGTCGAGAGACTTGTGTATCGTGGAATGTATCTCAATACCGAGCAGAAAAACTAAGGTTGACAAATGTTCTTGTTTTAGGCTTTCCGCAACTTAATGTACGGAGTTGAGGGGAGCGAGGTTATTCGACATTTGTCAAGCGAAATGGACTACACTGTTTTTGCTCCAATTAATTTTGGATATACTGTCAAGGTTAGTTGTACTGAGGTTAGCTTATGTCTGGCCTTAAATCTGAGATAAATTTTCCACTATATTAATTTCCAAATTCAACGGGGAAACACCAGCAAAGGTGAAAATTCTGAATGAGCCGGAGCGAAAATGGTAGGTTAGGGGATAAGTATGAAGGCACCCACGATGGCATGGATTGCAATTGTGTAAAAGGTTTGAATCCGGGATATAACTCAGCTGTTACTTTTTCACCCTCCAAGTTAACTTGTCTCAAAGAGAACTTTCTCTGATGTTTGGACAGTCTGTTGTGCTTACATCTTCGCAAAAAAGTTTTTTCAGGTTTGTTATTGTGTTTGTTGGTGATCGTAATTTTTGATGTGCGTTTGTTGCACAGCTCTATGATTGGCGGTAGGCATGGAAGCGTATTAGGAACATCGTTCACTTGACTGGTGTTAAATAACCTTTGCGATTGCTTCAGTCCCGATTTCGCATTGCAAACCACGATCATGACACTAAACAAAAAACCGATTGGAATTTTGCATAATGTCTTACCTACAGCAGCAGTAGCAGCTGCTACCAGCAGAGGGTGTTTCTAGAAAGTTAGTGCTTTGGTATCGAAAACAACCGACTTAACAGAAACTTAAATATGCCAGTGGCTTATAATGAATTTACGTTAATTGGGAAGTGCCACAGAAGACCAAGAAAATCAGTGAACGGTACAAGCAACATGCACAGCCACTCAGGGACCAATGTAACAAACGCCAACCAACCATCCTAAACGCCACGTTGGAAACGACAACTTCGAACACACGAACTACCAAACGTTGAACAACTTCTTCGAAGACTGCAGCCGGCAATAGTTGCCGAGACCTTAGAATGCAATCCTTTTCCGGGCCAAGTCAGCCTGGAAGATCAAATAGTAACGATATACATGACAGAAGAGAGGAAATAAACGGTGTTCAGTGACAATTCTGGAAGAGATAAAGGGAAAGAGTGGTGAGAAAATGAACATGAAGATGGTGACAACAGCCTGACAATGCCGAGAGGGACAGGAGGAAGATTGGGCATTAGGCTTGGGACGGGCAGGGCAGTTTACAAAAAGCAAAGTAATAGGATGAAGGAAATCGTGTCGAGAGTTGAAGTGGAGGTATGAAAGGATAATAAGATCAGGATGAGAAGACAGTGGGGAATGTGGAGTTGGGGAACTCGTGAAGATTGATGTGGTGATGAGGATCGGTATGGGGATAAAGATAGGAATAGGAGACCTGTAGATAGCGACGTCAATGAAGGATGTGTGCGGAGGTAAAGGAGTTGGGGATAACTAAGTTGGAGTTTCGTTGGTGGTCAAATTTCCATTCATCTTACGTTTCTTCTTTTTTGTTTTTTTTTTTTTAGAAAATGACTATATACGAACTCAAAAACCACATAGTTCAAGAAAAGCACTACATTAAATCAGGAACTAAGCAAACTTTCCTTAGCTTAGCAGGAAACAACATCACTGTTGTCGTGTCAAAAAATGTACGTCAGTGTTTTGGAAGATGTTTGCTTCATTATGCAACCTGAAGAAAGAACGTTGCTCATGACAATCATTCTCTGCTTTGTTATCATTACAGTGGCATAATTGTCATAATCTGATTGGCTTAATTATGGTTAATTATAATTATATAATGACGATGATTATGATAATTTTTAACAGTTTTGTAATAGCTACAAATGCCATTATTACTGCAGTTAACATTTCGACTTCTTATTGTCATCTAGAAGCGTGTAAGAATAAACAACATTGCTAACGTCCTTTATGACTTCCCAGCAACAAATGGAATCATTCACGTTGTTGATCATGCTCTTCCGGTAAGTTTAATATAAGTATAGTTCTTCTCTTTTATCTCTCCTTAGTAAGAAATGGATTGATTTGCTTTGTTTTTAAAAATGAACTTAAATATTTTCTCATATTGTTGTTTTAAGTACACTAAACCACCTTCGACATCTCGTCCCCCTATTGGTACCACGAAAGCTCGAAAGACATCGGTGGGTAAAACGATTGCACCAAAAAGTAGCTAGTTGAAATTACTGTAATTGCTATAAGGCATATTAGGGATATTTGCTATTACGCTAAGTGGCATTAGTTTCGTCGATGAAAGACAAATTTTCCATGTTTTGTGGTGTGCAAAATTGACTTGGATCTGGAACAGTTGAAACTAATTTCTTATTTTAATAATTTTTACCGGTAGAAGATGACGACCACGTCTAGTCCGCATATTCATGAACACCGGAAAAATGTAAGTGTTATCAGAAAAAATTGAGTGTTAAAGAGCAGTCATAAAGGTCGCCATACTAGTGTAAAGACTTTTTTAATGCAGTGGTATTTGCTCTATCATAATCATCTTTGGGACAACAAAGAGATGATTTCATGGTTATCCTACTCTACGTAAGTAAACATGAAGGTCATTCTCGTCCTCAGATCCCTCTCAGCGATACCACATGGAAAGTGGTGGGTTTCTAGGGACACAAACACGGAGAAATAGTGTGATAGGCTGATTGAAATACAATAAATCTGTTAGCAAAAACTCGACATCCTAATAGTGACGGGTGAAGTTGGCGAAGTTTAGGAAGGAGTGTTCATGTACAGAAATGGCGAAAAAATGTTTGGAAGTACGTGAATACCTTAATGAGGTTGAGAAGTTCTTAATTAAAGTCCGGAGAACGAAAGAAGCTCAGCCAACGACGATGTAAGTGGATATATGAGCTAGAGGTCCCAGATTCAATGGAGTGGATGGGGTATCGAGTCTTTCATATATGTTTGAAATGCGCATGCTGCCACACTTCTTGCACGGAGAGGTTTTCTGAGCCTCTGACGGGAACCGAACCTGTAACTTTCTTTGTTTTTCTTCCTTTACTGCCCTTGTTCACCATCCAAGTACATGCATCAATGCTTGGATAACCTCACTGGCGATCAGAATGTTCCGGCTCAATTCCGGCCAGGGAATCCGAGAAAAACTTTCGTGAGCGAGAACCCTGATGGTGTTTGCTTCTGAAATGTCGAGTCCTTATTCTCAATTTTTGTATTATTTAAATCTATTATTTATTCCAGAATCACGTCGCGGTAGTAATTGGTGTTGTCGTTGGCATTGTTGTCTTGGTTGGGCTCGTCATCTTTGCTATGTTTTATGTGAAGAGACGTCACGGAACAGCTGTCGTAAAGTACGAGAGGGTAGGTGTCGTTCGCGTCTCTGAAAAATTGAGTGAAAAAAAAGCGGGTGAAATGCTTGGGGGCAAAGTGAAAGATCGCGGGTTACCTGTGGCATGTGAAGTTTACACTGAGAGAATGCCTCGAGACTGTTGCTGTGTCAACTAGTGGCATAGTGAAGGGAGTCTGGGGCTTCAAACACACGCACACACACATCTGTACTATCACAGAAGTCAAAGAACTGCGTACACCTGGAAGCCAAGAAAACCTGAGGATGTTGGTGACACTCAACCGTAAAATTGCTCGAAATAGGGAACATTTGACATTAAAAACCCCTAAAGATAACTTTCTGCTTACTTGCCTGGTTCTCTAGGAATCCTTACTTGGAAAATGTAGAAGAATTTAGATGCTTTATTCTACGATCTGTTGAATTTTTTTATGCTCATATGGATCAAATCCTGTCAAAATATACACTTTCAGAACAGGGAGTTTTACAATTATTGTCGTCAAATAGTTGCCCTGTGTGAAGCTAAATAGCTTTAATTCTGCAGAGTTGGTATATTGAAGATCTATGGTAAACGTGTAAATTTATGAACGGTTAAGCGCTCGTCTTGTTGACTCAAGACGTCATATAAGCATCAAACCATGATGCTGGCGCACGGACCATTAACGACTAGCAAGCAACGGTGAATCCCTCGCCGGCAGTAGTGTGCTTTTATTAATTCAAACCGTGACTTACAATATAAACGAATGAGACACACTTCGTTCTCTGTTGTGCTAAAGGAGCTATTCGCTTGCTGTTTAAAATTTGTCCCTCCTGTGCAATGGTGGCATTCTTGACAATCTCGGTTGACTCCTTGACAAGCCTCGAGGAGTATTATTTGTTACAACATTAAGTGACTGTTCCACCTGTTTGATCTTGTGGTCCAGTTTCTACGCATGTTTCGCCACAGCCAAGCCTTTGAGCTGCACTTCAGAACAGCAACCTTTTTGTTTCCGCAGACGTATATGATAAATTTCTTCCTGTGTCATCGTGAACGAAGGCGCAATTAATTAAAGAAAATAGTTGAGTTTTTTTTTGACTTTTTTTCAGAATTTCGAAAGTGTTCGTTTTGGAAGTGAACCTTACACGGATGAAGACCATGTCGAAGAAGATGATTATCAACATCCAGAATTACAGGTAGCACAGTTTTGATAAAAGTCCTTATCATCACTACTGTCATCATCATTATCATTATTATCGTATCACTATCATGGTCATCATTATCACTACTGTCATCACTACTGTCATAATCGTATCACTATCATCATCGTCATTGTCGTCATCACTACCATCATAATCGTATCACCATCATCGTCATTGTCGTCATCACTATTTTCATCATTATCGTTATCGTATCACTACCATCGTCATCATTGTCGTCATCACTATTATCATCATCATTATCATCGTTATCGTCATCATTATTATTAACGACGCCGTCCTAATCTGGGTTTTTCTTCGTTTGTTTTATTTTTTCTTTTTATTATAATTTCCTTTTTTGTTGTAATTTCGAAATATTTTTTATGTACAATATTTTCAGCACCCTTCAGCAGACGACCGTCAAACCTATATCACAAATCCTATTTACATGGATCGACGAACAAGTTTGGATGAACATTTAGAAATGACCGAAACTAGCAGCTTTGTTCCTTTGGTGAGATATATTGTGATGTAAACAGTCTGTTGTTTCTGGAATTGGAGTATCCAAAGTTGTGAAATAGACAACTTGTCGTTTAGTTGATAAATTCCTAGAATAGATTGTGATATGTTGAAACGTTCGTTTGGTGGTCTGGGGCTGTTATTTTGTAAGGTCGTCTCGGGACTCCGGAGTACGCGAAGAGGGTAAAAATGTAGGTTGAGGAACTAGTGCTTTAGAGTAATGTCCAATGATATGACACGGGAAAAACAGTAAAAGCTAAATGGATCTCTTCTGTCAAATATCTTTGTGTCTAGACGCAGCATGACGCTTCCGCCATTTGACAAGAAAACAGTACAGACTGTGAGTAGATCAGATCTAACTTATTTGTTACGAAACATAGTTCATGTATAGCATTAAAAAAATGCTGAAAGTATTATCCGTGAAAAACTTTAAAAGTTTACCTGCATGTAAAGTGCCTTTATTTATACTGGAAGGCCACCCCTCAAGGGTCCAGTGTTACTACAGGAGGAAACCGGAGTACCCGAAGAAAAACTGCGATGCTTGGTAGAGTCAAACTGGACAGCTTCATACAGCCGTATATTCCATAACATAACTTAATGCCAAAACAAAATTCTTGCAAGTCTCGTCGTTCACAAAAAGCACTTGTCCAAAAGGCGCTGTTTACTGAGAAAGAAATTGAAAGAATATTTTGTATCTCCAAGTATAATCCTTTCTTCAAGGCATTACCACCATTATAAAGACATAACTCGTGACCAACCTCTCGGTAACTAATTTCGTACCTCAGTTGGCAGAGTCCTGCCATAGCTTAGCTGGTTTGCGGGCTAGATTCCCAGCCTGAGGCCCTGAGGTTGAATTTTTCGCCACTTGTCCCAGTTGGGTCTTAAAGCAAATAATTCTCACCCTCGCGACTTTCCTTCATCAAATACAAGTTCCACATTCAAAAAGGAACTTTCACGTCAAGAAATACTTCCGGACATGTGAACAACTCAACCTGCAATTGTTCCGCTTTTTCCCACGAAATCCCACGCAAATCATAGAAGGCATAAGGTCACGGTCACAGAAGTTAATATTAAGGTGTGGGAGTGTAGCTTTGTTCCGTGAAAGCGTATGGCCATTTGTTTGGAATAACTGACTCACTTTATTTAAGAGAGACAGAATTAGAGGGAAAATAACGGTTATAACATCTGAGCAGCTCTTAAAGCCATTGCAGTTTTAGTTTGACTTCATACAAGGCTTCTTGAGTATTACCAGATTGGTCTTACAACGATATATTAACATCTTAAACTCGGTTTTAACAATTTGTATTTTTTTTTTTCGTTACATCTACAGATTAATTGTGATGTTACTTCAAGGACGGTTGTTCCTGGTTGACATTGTCAGCTTGCTTTCAAGCATTAAAGTAAGACGCGTAGTTCGTAGTTAGTCTATATTTCTTAGGTTTATTGTAAATCTCGTAACTATGTCCTATAGAAACCTAGTTTCATCCTGTGGTAGAGACCTGTACTTGACTTTCGCCGCTACATTTTTACGGGTACTAAATTTCGCGAGTTATAGTGCGAAAATTAAACAGGGCGATAAAATGGGATTTCAAAGATTAATATCCCATTTCTACTGAGAAATTCAGGAAATTAAGGTGACCTACACGAAAAGATCGTCAACTTCCTTACTTCATGGTTATAAGATTCCTCGCCTTTCGTTTTAGGCATTGTATTCTCTTCGTCTGTCAACCATTTCTAATTGCCCTTTAATTGCATTGCACTGTAGTGATATTACAACACACTTCTTCCGCTTTAAACGGAAGCGAGTTTTTCTCCTGTTAGTTTTGAAATGACGGAGTTTCCTATGATTGTTTCTTTCTTACAGTAGGGGGAGGTTATGTACCTTAGATTGTTTAACTTCCCTGCATTGACCTTTGCTGAAATAAATAGTTTCCATAAATTCGCGAAATCATGTACGCGCGAAAATTAGCGAGATTAAGGTATAACGTTTTTTCATTAGCACCGTGAAGTTAAAAAACTAAAGACTTCTCGTCGTTTTGAGCTGTGATAACTCCTAGAGACCGTGCAGTATCCTAGCGAGAACGTATATTCATAATGGCTTGGCTTGAAGTTTGTAAAGGGAAATTAATAAAATTGACAGCAGGGATCGCTGTTTATGGAGTAAGAAACAAATAATTTTACTATGATTAAAGTTTCTTTTGCTTCGTGGTTTAACTTTTTTGCTCACTTTATGTAAGCAATGCATTGAATGTGTTTGTGCCTGATAGGCTGCAGGGGTTGGGGCAATCTCCCACCCACCACGTTGCTAAGGAAGAAAAGTACATCTCATTCCACGGCATCCCAGCGATGAACCCCACGACGGTTTTCAGAACTCTAACAAATTACCCCAAGTAGAATCTATTTCAAGTTCTTGCAACAGTCGGTGGCCTTCGCTTACCAATTTTTAATTTCTTTTTGAACTTATTAAGCGCCATACACACGTTTTCCATGACAAGTTTTTCCTTGGTAAGTCGTCTTTTTCAAAAACTGGTCATACCAGCTTTTTTAAAAAATGACTTGTAAAGGAAAAACTTGTCAAGGAAAATGTGGTTGTGTGTAGAGGTCTTAAAACTTGACCAATGGTAAATGCCTATGAAACAGTTCATGTATAGCAGTAAAAAAACTGAAAGTATATCCGCGAAAACCCTTCAAAAAAAATCTACTTACATCTCAAGTCTTCTAAAAAATGTCGTATATTGAGGCTGTGTGTCGCAGCTGTTCCAGAACGCAGCTCAATGCCATAACAAAATTCTTACAAGTCTTGGACTGGAAGTGGTCCATTACGCAAGTCATGTGTCATACTGACTGAAAAATCGCCGTGCTTGGAAACTACCATCGTTGAAATTTCGAGAATTGTCAAAGGTAAGTGTTTTATTTTTTAAGTCAAAAGGAGGGAAATACGGAAAGGAAGGGAAGGTGAAAGAGACCAATGCATAAGCAAAAATTTCTTTTGCAAAAAGAAACTGCGTGGCTTCATTTTGCAGCAATTCATTTCGAGATGCCAAAGCGGAAATGACCATTGTTTTTCTTGAATTTGGCAATGTCATTACCACAATCTTATTTTTTCTCGTTCATACATATTTGTACGTTGTATTTCGTAATCGTACATCGTATTTCATAACTGTAAGTTATCTGCGAGTACGTGAATTTTTCATGACTAACTTAACTGTCAACCTAAACTATTTATGGTCACAGTTATTATTTTCAGTTTTTATGACTATTTACCTTAACCCACCTTGTAAACCCTCACTGGGGGAGTTAACCGGGAAACAAACCCACGACATTCGACAGAAACTTGGCGAATTGTTCCCACACGTCAGCAAATATCTGATACCTGCTGTTGGAGCTGAATTTGAACTGTTGATCTTAATGTGCGGAGGTAACTGCTCTGATACTGACCCATTAAACCTTTCATGAGGAGCTATGAGGAATTAATAAGGAGCTTCATGTAGAATCCAATAGGGCATATATTCAATAATACCGTCCTCAATTTGGTTTGTAGTGCAGTATAGGATATCGGTCGTACATGTGCAAAGAACTTCAAATGACTTTTCTTACGTAATAAAACCACTGAAATGTGTCTGTTTGGTATGAAAACTTTATTTACCCTCATTACCACACGCTGACAGCTTTTGTCGGTCGTGCGAAGCAGGAAATTTTCAGGCGCGGTATGTACTCCTGTCTGAGTGCAAGCTATGGTCAAATATTAGCGGAAGAAAGACACCTCTGCATATTAGCAACACCAAGCCCTTAATTGGAATAGTTTCAGCTAATTATTCCGATTGCCTGTGAGATATAGGCGCATGGCTTGAGTTGGTGAACTTTAAACGCAATGTTTTTGGGTAGGGTAGTGGCTACAGGATGGCTAACTTGTTAGGTTTCCACTACAGTGATTGTTATGTATAATCAAGCAAATTTTTCTACCTTCCAACTTCCGTCCGTTCATCTTGCTGGCACAGGCGTGGGCGGTTTGTCGGAAAAAAATTCTGATCGGGGAATTATCATAAGCGACCAACATTATCCATTTGGCACTCGGCTTCGTGTTTTTAGCTATCTGAGCAAACGACATGGTCTTGGCTTTCTTTCTTTGGACTTAACGAATTCTTCACAAGCTTGATTATGCCAATTGCTTGAATTGTGTTTTCAGTGTTTGACTAAATCCTGCTGTCTGGAGCTCAGGACTTACGGTAGGAGTTGTAGTTTTTTAGTTTTTCTGCGCCAAACATGTTGCACACCGTAGTAAATTCAATGTCGCGGCTTGATTGTTGTTTGGATGGTTGATTTTCGTTTACGATAATGCAGCTATGGACTGTCGACTTCTGATGTCGAAACGTCTGTTTTATGAGGAATACAGATCTGTCTTTCGAAGTAATTCGGCCTTCTCGTCCACCCAATAGCCAGAATGTCCACCTCATATGCTATAACATGAAATGAAACTACCACGTCGATGCTTATTCTGAAAGGTTCGGCCTTCTTAGCGGTGTAGATAGGGCGAACAGACATGGGCTTATTATGCAAGATTGCCACAAGCTGCCCCTATAGCTTTATGGCAAATGTTAATACATATTCGTTTGAAACAGTTCCTCGCCTGACCAGAAAAACTATCCCGGAATGGCTTAAATCTTGAAACACGATTTGCTCACCAAGTTCCCCGAATCTTGCAGTTTAATTTTTTTTAATATTTTTTTTTTTTTGACTGACAAATGATTAGGAAACCTTGGCCTTCAACCACGACTGTGTAATTTATTTACCCGGCAAACGTCATTTGGAAGCGGCTTTTGTTCGCCTTAGATTCTTTCTAACGGACTGCTTCCTTGGCTGTTGGTATGTTCTTGC
Organism: Heliopora coerulea; assembly: GCA_030142905.1. Taxonomy (NCBI): domain Eukaryota; kingdom Metazoa; phylum Cnidaria; class Anthozoa; order Scleralcyonacea; family Helioporidae; genus Heliopora; species Heliopora coerulea. Next base: position 55,405 of record JASJOG010000278.1, on the reverse strand, counting down.
TTAACATGTCAGCTTAAAACGGAAAGCCGACCTTCTGTATGATTCGTCCCGTGCAAACTCTGCCATTAATATCGTGCAATCGTAATCTTTTCGAATTTTGGTTATGCAAATACTCCTAAGGGTTCGCATTTAATCAGTATTTTGAATGGCCACTGACGTGTGTCTTCTTAAGCACCTGCTAGAAACCTCGTGTTGTTTTTCCTTCCTGCATTGATGGCGCAACCACAAGGTCTTACGTGCTTGCTCGCAAGCGTCTACCCCTTGCGATTTAAAGGCTACCCTTAGGTTTGGTACGCCTCCGCTGAAAATGCGAGGCATTTTTATAAATTGAAAGTGCCAGAACTAAAGCTAAGAGCGATACTTTGTATGTTCCGAAGTCCAACATGTAATTCAAATACGTATTTTTATGTCAACAACCGTCTTTCCCTACAAACGGTTTTGAATTCGTTTTCGCAGTAGCTTGGATTGACTTCAACATTGCGTAACGTTCGATAGTTTAATTCCTAGAAGGAAACTCATGAGCTTGATGAGCTATGAAAAATAGAAATTATTTTACTGCTGATTCAGTTTTTTTTTTGACTTAGCTGGCCCTTATAGCAATCACTCGTCGTGTTTATCCCAAAATTGCTCCTGCAACTCTTCAGATCATTACCTCCTGGGTTATGTCTCTTTTCACGTAAAAACCAGGAGAGCTTTACTTCGTGTATTTTACGCCTTGTCTACCCGCCAAACCTCTACAAGACGTCGACAGTATTTCTTGTTAGTTCTTGGAGCAGTGAGCAATTTTCTTGATGGTATTAACTTGAATTCAAACCCCTAGCCAATGGAAAGCCCACTTTTATTTCTGAATCAGTTGGACCCTCTGTTATATAATTTTATTAGAATGCTGTGGATTAACCTCAGGGTCGTGTCTCTGAAACCGTTCGTCGTTTGCTCATCTGTTTCTGAAACGACAAATTGGTAGCCCGTCTGAATATTCTTTGAGTATTTTTTCTCAATTTTAGTACGCATGGCAGGAACTCTGTTAACACCTAGCTCATTCTCTTTTGTACCATTTTGAAATGTTTCCCTGTGTATAGCGTAGGAGGCGAACAGACGTGTACTATATGGTAGTTCATTTTGGTATCAAGTGACATACTAGATCTTAAGGTAATACTTGTGATTGTTCTCATTTACAGGATGAAGATCTGGTAGAACTGCACATGAATTTGTGCAATGTTGTATTGCACCCCTATCATTTAAGAGCTCTGAATTTGTCGTCGAAAACCTACTGTATAACTACAACATTCTGTAGGAATTGTAAGATTAGGCTTACGAAACAGCTAAACGTTTCTCTTTCTCCGTTCAATTATGAGTGGAGGTTTATTTAGATTAAGTTGCTAAGGATTGAATCGCTGAAGCACATTTTTGAATAAGACTATAACTGGAGATCCAAGAGCAGGAATGAATTTTCATGCTTATGCAATAAAACAGGGTTTTTTATTGCTACCAGAAAGTTTAGAAAAAAGTTCTACGTCTAATAATTCGCTGTAAATAAGATCAATTGTGGAGTTTCTCTGACCGGCGCCTTGGTCTAACTTGGACTCCCAAATCGTAAAGCGTCAAGTTAATATTTACTGCCAGTCAGTCCACTGCTAGATAAAACGCGTACTTATCCTAGAAAACTTATGAACAGTAACTGTACAGCTGCTGTGGAAAAAACGAGTCAAGTGAAAAGCTTCCAAGTAATATATCTAATACTTACAACGTTTCTGAATGCAGTATGTAACCAAATCAGGCAGGAAAACTTTCATCTTCAAACGTCCCGGAACCAACATCTATGACAAAGATCCCTTGTTCTCTGGAGACTTATTAGTTTCGATTAAAGGGACATATTTCAGGCTACAGTGAAAGACTTCGAAAGACTCGGCCTCCCAAGTTTGTCGTCATAGTCCCTAATCTGAAGTAAAGCACTCCATCGCCACTACTCGGCGTCAAAAGACCATGACATCACCCATTATGCGAGTTTCTTAACGGATCGCCATGAACTAAACACAATTTACTGGCAACGATATGCTTGGCCATGATGTTTGTAGGCTTTGAGCCGCCTTGAAAAAACTCGTTGCGTCATACCTTGTACTCGTATGACGCATTCGCTTAAAGATTTATTTCAGTGAAGACTCTGTCAACCCCTAAACTCTAACAAAAACAGATTTACTTCAAGCACTGATTCACGTTTTCTGGTAATGTCTAGGAATTTTTTTTGCAGAAAATAGGGGTTTGTCAATGCTTCGGCGCAAATAGAACCGGAGTTGCACTAAGTTTTAACAATAGCGGTAAACACGTGTCGAATTTGCCTTGGCAAATGGTTTCTTTCCTTCATTTTATTTTAAATAAGATATTTGACAAGTAACATTCGAGCTTAATACTGAGTCCATTCGTCTCTTGTGTATTTACAGTAAATTGGAAGCACTAAGCAGTTCTAGTGCTGTTTAAAATGTCTTCGATTCAGCGTCTTCTCGACGTAAGCGATCCCACTTTCCGTTGTAGGCCTTTATCGAACGGTGGTTTACGGCTTGCTCCATTGAACGCAGCCATTGCATACGACGAGTACTCAGTAGCTAGTCACGCTAAAGGTATAGGCGTCAGATTCTCGTCTTCAAATAAAAGTAGTCGATATTGTGGAAAAAAGAGGACGTGCGGTCATATTTACTGGTAACAACGCCCACAGTTTTATACATACATTGAGAGAGAGAGCCCGCTCTCTCATATTCATCAAGGATAACAAAAGCTGAAGTCAGTGTGTCTTATAATTTACACCATTCGTGATCTGGAAGAAATCTTTTGGAAACCCGTGTTTTTATGCGAAGGGCGGGCACTTCCTATCGTGCCACACAACTCGAGACTGGCTCTTAAATAAGAAACACTTAAATCGCGGATCAAACAATCCCAAGAATTAAACGAAATGCCACGATGAGAGCATAACGTTTGACGTTTCCCCAGATTTCTAACCCTGGTTCATCCACCGTCCGTTTGGAAAATTTTCTCGCAAGTTCGTCTCCGGCAGCAGCTAGTTCGAGCCCCAACGACGAAACAGCTCCATTCGTTTCGAAATACATCGGTGTTACCGCGAAGTTGAAAACGACGTTCTCTTGGTTTTGCAATCTTTTTTTCATGATGCACATTTGCTTTTCCAGTTCTTCACTCGCTGATCTTTGGAGTCGTTGCCTTTCAGTTATAAGCGCAATTCCCCACGTCACTTTGACCTCAAAAGAAAACCTGGTATTTTTTCATTTGAGTCGGCAATCATCTCCCATGTACTGCTGGGAACTACTTGAATACCGGAAATACGTAATGTATGTGTTAGCAGGCATGTTCCTTTCCATCGCTGCGTCCCATTTTTTGCCGCTGTCAAACCCACATACACGTTTCACATTATCAGTTTGAAAAATAAATGAAGAAATACCTGCGAAAAACTTGGCACCCTGGTGTCTTTAGGGAGATTGTTGGTAAACGCGAACTTCCCGTGATGTAAATATCGTGTCAAAACAGACTGTCCATGCTGACGTGCCAGTGTGCTGCGTGCGCACTGTGCATGGTCGTGCACTCCTCACATGTGAGCACTTCTTACTCCAAATGAGATTCCCGTGAGAAAAGGTGTGCAAACAGGCGTTGTGTTGGTATACTGTTAATCAGTTTGAGCGCGTTCAACTTATTTAAGTGCATTTAGCCACACCACACCATACCAAAACCAAACTTGAGCACGAAAATACGTTCGAGATGTCAAGTCCTGTTAACCGTCAAAAAGCATGTGTTCCTTCGTGCCAACCTGCCTCTATTTAACACTGAGAGCGGACCAACGAGAGCGTTAGTATTCAAATGCTGAACCTAAAATTAATTGTGCGATTTTGATACCGCCATTCTTGATTTTCTGGACGAAGTGAAGTTTCGAAGACAACTGAAGCAAGTCAGGATTTGTATTGATAGTTTAATTAGTGGGCATATACTAAGCTATGAACTTTAATCCATTGCCGAACGAAACCTGCAAGTCACACCTCGACAATATGTGCCTGAAGATTAACCAAACAAGAAACCAAAGGAGATAAAATTTAAATGGAAATGCTAAGCTGATGTCGACTGAATATTCTCACTGCCATGGATTTCAGTTATCTGCGAGGACGTCTGTTTCATTGACAACTAATATAACTCATTCGCCCAACGAGATCAAGTTGAGGAAAACTTGAAACCAAATTTTGACACGTAAGTCAGTGCCAGTAAAGACAGTGGACTGATCAGCAATGGTGACCAGGCTACACTAAAGTTGAAATTTGCGGCGAGTTGCATCTTCGGTTAATTTGGGAACAAAAAAAGGAAACTCCTGGAAAAACAACTTTAATGAAACGTAAGCTTTAACTGTCATTTTCTTAAAACGTGGTTTTCATGTTGCCCGCAGACTTGCCATCTTTCTTCACTATTTCTTTCGAAGTTCACTTTCTTGGCAAAGCACTTTCTTAGGTATGAGCCACTCTTTGTTTTTTTTTTCTTTGTTCTTTTTAGCAGTAGGTAAAATAGTTGTATGTACCAACTATTTTTGTTGTCATAGCAAGCACAATGAATAAATAATAGATCATATATACAGTTTGCTATTTCAGCCGTATTTTTGTGACGATACAACTGATAGTATATGAGATGTAGAGACAGATATTTTGTTTATGAAATTTTTTCGTAGATCGTTGGATTCATTGACATCCTGTATACTGTTTTACGTCTAAAATTGTAAGGAATTAGTTTCCAAATCAGCCAAACTGTCGTTAGTTTTGAAGAAGTGCCAGTTTCACAAAAGATGAAATAAAAGCCTGAAATAATAGTGTTGAAAGTTTTGACACTCCCTCACGTTGTAAACTTTGATTGTCGTGAGGCTGTGAACTTCGTGGAGAATAAAGCTTTGACTTCACTTTTCCGATACTTTTACATTCTTGTTGCTAGGCTTTAAGACGCCTTAGAAGAGTTCAATTTATCGTAAACGAGGTAAAACATCAAACCTCGCAAGTGAAGTGCACCATATCAGCGCTAGTACGAGAGCATGTTTCAGACATTTTCACTAACACTGCAATCGGGCGAATCATGTTTTTTAGATTTGATCACGATGGATGAATCCGCCTTCTGTGTTCCCCTGTCTGTCTGTCTCCCCAAATATGTCTATATCCCCATCTATATCTCTATCCATGTACATATACACATATATTTATATGTATCATTGTCTCTCCCTCTGGCCTTTTTCTCTCCCACCTCTTCCCTCTCTTACACTCCCTCTCCTTCCCACTCGCTCCATTTGTTCACTCACTAAATCCACCTGTTACTAATCCCTCTCTAACTCACTTCTCACTCATTCGTTTTTTCTATTTCCCTGTGTCCTTACGGCGTTCTATCCCTCCTTCACCCGCTCTGTCTTCAGATCACCCGTTATAATTTGCTGACGAAGATAGTTGACCTTACTCGTGTTTGCAGGTTTTTTTTTGGTTAAGACCTGTTTACACATGCGATTTTTAGCGTCGCGATTGACACATTAGAGTATGTATTAAACTGACGAGAGCATTGAGGACAAACTACGGCGAATCAAAAGCGAATCTTCTGATGAGTAGACTATCATGGGTTTATTGCATACTCCAGGAGGACAATTACAATGTACAAACTCGCACGTGTGAACGAGCTTTTAAACACTCCGGATAAAGTTTTGATAGGAAGTGATGTATTGTCACTGAGGATCAATGAACGTAGCATGTCACGTTTTACCAATGTATACACGTGATTGATGTTGTGGATTTGAAAGAATTATTTACTCGTGAATTATTAGTCAGTTTTCAAGGATGATTAGTTTATGTAATTAGCAACTGTGATCACAGAGAAAAATTAAATTTTGACCTAAACACGTGATGGGACTGATACTTAATGCTCTGCATCTTTACTCGTTGGAATGCAATCACTGGGCAATGTTTTGAAAATACAATAGGTTATTAGTTATTATTAGTTATCGTTTGGTGGCAGAGGTAGTGAAAAACTTGTGACATACGACGTAAACTTGGTCATTACTTCAGAGGAATGTGCTGAGTATCGAGAACTTCCTAATTAAATCGTACTGCGTAATATTTTCCAAGTACCTTGCGGAAAAGGTCAACCTTGAATTCTATTTAGACGCAGGCAGCTCTCTAAAGAAAACCAGACATTACTGTGAGCAAGTTTAAATTATCAGTTTTAGCTTATGAAAGACTTCCTTCACACCAATCCCATACGGCGATGTCCGCTGTAACTCGAATACAATTCTTGATTACCTATACCTTTGCGTACTTTACTGATCTGTGACTAAGGTATTGAATAAAGTCGCTGTCAGTTCATCATACATCATTTATTACGTGTTTGTTCCTAAAGACCAGAACATCGTATTGCTGAACGTTACCCTGAGAACCTGGGATTTACTGGCCTGTGGCTTTTTGACTGACGATGTTGAAATAGTTGAATCTACGTTTGGTGACGTTTCCCAGGTAATGGACATTCCGTAAAAAATCCGAAAATAGATGCAGCTGCAACGAAAGAAAATTCGATGAGGAAAACCTCGATAAATTAGTTATGTTTGCGCTCTGTGTTTAGGATTTATCAAGAGGATCTAGATAATGTGTGCTGAAAGAAATTGAGGTGTTTTAAAAGTTTAGTTGGAAAGCACGAAAGATAGGAAATCTGGAAAATGCGACGTCTCTGGCCTAAAAGAGTTTGACCGTGACTGATTTGTGCAGTGGATAGTCGAAATGATTTGGTTAGTTTATTTGGGTACGCTCAACGTCCTCTCTCTGGTACTAAGTCAGTAGGGATCTCCACGAAGAGAACGCATTGAAAACGGTTAGGCGGCAGTAATTTAACAATTCACTTGTGTAAAAATATTTTCAGCTGGTTATGTACAGTTCGAGTGAAGAAAATCATTTTCATCGTCTAGTGTTCTTAAAGTTTCTCACGTTCAAAAATCATAATTAAACCAATTGACCTTAATGAAAAATATACAAAATAGATTTTAAAAAGAAAGAACTTAAACCATAATCCTGTGCACGCATTAAGCCATGTATTTAGCTTTTATTAGAGCTAATTTGAGTTTGCAAAGTATTCTGGTTAAATGTACAAACGCCATCTTTTATGCCACCGTTTAGTAATATAGCAAGTCTGAAATTAATTTTGATATACATGGGAATACTACCGTTTAACTTGTTTTGATTTGGCTGTGATTCTAAGTTCTTATCGGGAGTGTTCTCGTTTTGTGTTTCATCCCGTACTCGGCTTGTCGTTTTGTAGTTTTAGGTCGAAGATCGAAACAGCAGCCCAGGTTGAAATTTACAATAACCCACTTCAGAAATGGTTATCGCAGTCGATGCTTGGGGCTCTCGTAAGGTCCAGGATCCCTATTGTACAGTATGTAAATTTATACCAATTATAAATGACAACCAAAGTTGATTGTACTCTCTAATTTACATTTGTACATCGGACGAAATGCCAAATATGTTTTGTGGTCATGCCCCCAAACACCACTAAGAGAGTAATTTCCGAAGTTGCTAACCCTACTAGGACTCCGAAGGACTAACTTGAGTTTCACAGTTTGTTGATTTTATTACCCAGGCGGTGCTTTGTTGTCTATTTAAAAGCTCAGTGTGTTCGTCCGGTCCATCTATCTCTCCAGCTGATAGACGGCAAGTGTGGTGACAGCTACACCCCCACGGGCTGTTCACGAACACGTAGAATACCCTAATTTTTGTAAAGATATCAGTAATGAAACTGCTTGAATAATGTTAAATTGCTTGTTCCTTCCTTGCACAGTTGTGTACACCTGTTCACAAGGACGATTGCAGATAGATTCCAGCCTGATAGCCGGATAGGTTATGTAGACTGAGATGACTAGAACGTTCTGAATGATGCATGTTAAATATCGTAAAATTAAAATGAACAAACATACCCGTACTTTGCAGCGTTCTGATACGATTTCTAATTACAGTCACCATCATCCTTTTTCTTAGTGAACTGCTTGAGTTCATTAATGTTACGGCGACAGTTAAAGTTCGTACAAGGTTCAAGAGTTAATGCTTCCAGACAGTTCTTTCTCTGTACTCATAATTTAATTGTACCTATCGAAATCGTCCAGCTTAGCAATGAGTTAAAGACTAACTTATTCTAATTTAGCTTTCCATTTTGTTAAGCATTAATGTGCCATCTGTTAGCTAAAAAAAAGTCAATTTACTATCGTTTTGTCTCAGTACTATTGTTTTGACTAGACGGAAGAGTCGAAAGGGTAGTCACAGCTTCTGGTAGACTTGTGTTCTTGATTTTGACAGCGAGAAGTCCCCGTTTTGGGATAAGGTTAGCCTGGGAAGTTACTGGGAAGAGCTATCGCGGCCGGGATAGGTGTCAAGTAGTCCTAAGTCTAGTGTTTTTTTTCCCCTAAATTTAAACTTTTATTTTCGGTTTTCAAATTCAAATTATCTTTGTCATAGTAATTTCATCGTTTTGTTATTAAGTGGACAGGCTCCTCATGTACAAAAGCCACATTTTTATTTTCGGTTTAGCGACTAAAAACACAAGTTCGTAAATACCATTTCTCACGCGCCTGAATATGCTGCATGAGGAGGTAACATCGGATTTTGGGGGGTTTTTTTTTATAAAGAGCTGTAAAATCTACCTTGTAGAGAAGGTTTCTTGACAACATCAAGGTGTTCTAAAGTCCATATTTCGTGCTAATGTGACTACAAGTTTTTTCACATTATTTCTTTTATGACGGCGAGTGCTTTCGTTCGTCATTTTCAACGTTTTATCCCTGTAATGCCATGATAAAACAAATTTTACTTAACAAGGCGAAAAACTCTTTAATATGGCTGAGAGATATCAATACAATATCGTTTAAAGTTCATGGCCTAGCTAGAAACTGATGTGAAGGAAACGTTTTTACGAGATAGTTTACTTCTCAGTTTAGGTTGGTCTTTGGAGTTAATGACCATGGTGATATTTTTAAAGTTCATAGGGTTTTTTCTCTGCCGTATTTAAAAATTCAAAGAGATTAATTAGCCGCCACAGATGCTTTCTTTCAGTGCAGTCAAAGCTGGCAATTTCATCGTTCTTTTCGGAGACTATTTTGACTTCGTGCTCGCCTTCAACGTTTTTATCAATTTTTTCCCAATTTTCTATGGTCGTGGATAATGAAACGTAAAATTTATAAGTTTTTTTTCGATTTAATTTTCAACATGAAATGATATGCATTTCCTTTCCAATTTACTGTCAAAATTTCTTCATGCATCAATAATGCAGACTCAAACTTGAAAGTCAGTCGTTTTACTTCCGGAAGAACGTTGTGCTTTCTTTTTTATTGTTCCGGACGCAAATGATATACGACCTCTTGACTCGTTCTGGTTTTTATTCTTGGCTTTATCAAATTCATAAGTCGTGTTTTATGCTCAGTCAGTATCAAGTTTATTTAATATTTGTTCTGTACCCTCAAAGAAAAACAACTTGGCTATCTAAAGTTATCACGCAAGAGCGAAATACGTTAAAAAGTGCAGCATTTTTTGAACAGATGCACGACTTGATTTAATGAAACACATGCACTGAATTCGAGCATCATCTGTGTATGTGATCTTTTCGAAGCGTTTTCGTTCTGAATAATTAATGCCTATTTTTCTAGGTTCAAGGTGTTTTATCCTCGATTTATTATTAATGAAGAATTCAAGCCGATTTTACGGAATAAACGCTTACAAAATTACCATTGAGTCACCTGTGTTAGACGTTACGTCAATACAAGCTGTGTATCTCAGATACATAGCGAGAAAACAGTACATACGTGAGTCAGTACTTTTACAACTAATAATTTTCTGCAGTATTTACTTTGGTTGAACAATGATGTGCGAAGAGGCTTCATTTCGTATTCGTGTTCGTTGTAGTCAAGTAAAGACTTATCGTAAGTCCAATTTTAATAAAGAAATCTGGCGCCAATCCATGTCTTGAGATGGTTGACCCTGGAAATTAAAAACCCTGGGTCAGTTTCTCGTAGGAACGAATTAATTGCGATGACTCTTCTTGGGAATAAATAACCCGCTGGAATTTAAGAACCGACATTGATAAAGAGTAATTTATACGAACGGCTTCAACTCCTGTTGGAATAGTTCGTCTATAATATCCTCTGGATAATACCTGATTATTAAACCTGGATAATGCCAGATCTTCCGCGATCATTATCCTATCACACTGTTGTGAAACTGGATTTTTCATCTCGCTCGACTCGAAGCCTTTATTAGTTATTATTTATATGATTTAAACTTCACCAGGTAACTAAGTTACCGCTTGAAAAGCGAACAACAAACCATGAGATTTCAGAATCATCTTCAGAGATACATGAACAGCACGTTTTTCGTGATAATCTGACACTGCCGAAGTCAACTGAAAAATGTTGACTCGAGCGAATTTGAACTTTGAGTTCAACTCCCACTCGAATCAACATTTTTTGGTTGACTTCGGCAGTGTCAGATTATCATAAAGAACCATGAGATACCTGGGAAAGTTTGCCACAAATAACATGATAAAAAAAAATTCAGACTAAATTTTTAACGCTGTAATAACTGTTTCTTTTAGATCAGAAAGAGGAGGTGCGTTCCCTCGCAATGTTCGTGTTCTGATGTCATGGTGATTTCAAGTTGTCGTGTCCAATATCTAGGTATTAAAAAGAACGTTTTAAGACCGCGTCAGATAATTAAAATCCCATGGTGCACACATGTGACAAGAACATGGAGCTATGCCAAGTTCAAATTGGGTAGTCGTGAAGTGGGGGAAAAAAGAGCTGTCCGTAAGATGACTTTGATCGACGAGAGAAAACCAAGGACATAGTTACGACCTATAACAGGACCGACCGTGTGAAGTTTGGATAATATACACTTGAAATTTATGCTCACCGTTTAAATCGGTGTCAGAAATTCATGTACTCGGCCAATGAACTTGGAACGCCAACATACATTTATAGAATGACGTCACCAATCTGAAAAAGTGTACTCAGGCCTAACGGTGTGTTTTATCACGGAGTCTGGGAAGAAGTAGGGAAAAAAATCACGAAATGGAAAATCGAGAAATTAGACTTATCAATAAGATTTCAACTGGCTCATTCATACGGCACAGCTAACTCGTCTTACGATTCTCGGATATGGACGACTTGAACTGGCCCAACTATACGACACGGCTTTCATAGACTTACTACTCATGTATAAACGACCGTGTTCACGAACCAACATTCCACGTTATCTAACACCTGATCGTCACTAGTGCTATCATGAGGATTTAGTCTGAATACTGTTTCTCAACCATCTCCTTCGTCGCCACTGTTATCAATTTGATTGGATTGAAACCATGCAGACATTTCTAGGGATATTGTAGGAAAAGAACTCCTAGCTTCTCACGGCTTCCAAATGCAGATCGATCAAGCTCCGTGTATCGCTGATCTTTGGGAGTGATTACATGGGCGAATTTTGGCCCGGACTGCGGTTTTCATTATGTTATTGCATGATTTCCGAAGAGATTTCTTCGGAGTTAGGGTGAATGTACTCCCGGAATGAATTCCTGAATCATCTTAGATGAATTTTAAGTGTCAGTTCCGTTGGTCATGGGTTTTGGTTCACCGCAGTTTATTTATCAACGGTCGTTCAAGGTTGACACAAGGTGTGTACGAAAACATCCCGCCATGCTTACATACATATTTCTGTTTTTTAATTAAAATTGTTTATACGTAATAAACGCGATACGATCAGCCACTGAAAATTTGTCGCACATCCATGGACCCAAAGCGAACACTGATAGCTATCAAAGCTGCGTCGATATTTATATTTTACAAGACGTTGTTCTAAAAATAACGGTGATTATTTGGCACCCAAGGTGACAATTGCTTGGAGCGAGACCTCTGTGATATCCATATTTTAAGTGCAAAACACACATTCACAGCTGTCTCGGAGGTGTTCTTTTGTCTTGGAGATGTTTGATCTTCAACACTTGTGCACGCAATGGGACTTGTTCACCAGTAACTATGAGAAGAGACGGGTTTCAGCTAGATGCGGCGCGAACCGAAACCAAATTTCCATGTAAGGAAAGGCGAGTCCTGACGTTGATGCTTATTCACATAAAATGATCGGGATGAACTTCCGTGTCGGAAACCTCTTGCGTGAATAGGTCAAATCTGGCGTTGTCCCAACGCTATGACATAAGCCACAGCCAATCAGAGTCAGCCAATGGTGTACCTTCTATTTTGTTGCTAACAAATATAAATTGAACTGTTTCCTTTCCTTATAATTAACGCTAACAAGTTCCTGCACGCATGCTTAGTTTTACTAAGGCTATATAAGCAACCACGATCAGATCAAATGAGAAGTGACGCTACCTTAAACCAAAATCCTTGAAGTCAAAGAAGCCTTTAGAAATTAAGTCATCGAATTTCAGGGTAAGTCATACTTTAGAGAACGCTGCTGTTGGAGTTTGCGTGATGTCAGCGCAGATCCGCTTTGGATCTTCATACTCCATCGAAAACTGGAAACGATCTCTGACCAAGAAACGATTTTTATTAATAAAAATTATTTCTTAGTCAGATAGCGTTTCCAGTTATTCCAATATGTTGAAACCTGACCGCGCATCTTCAGTTTTTTCTGTCGAAAACGTTTGAGACGTTTTTCCGTGAACCAAGGTGAGCGTTACACACAGTATTATTATGAGACCACTATTTTTTTTCCTTACCTTTACTTATTTCTTTTTCTAGAAGCACAGCTCTGACATGGGGAGAGAAGTTCGTGCTAAGAAACTAGAACTTCTATTGACTGTAGATCCTGCATCTCCAGGCAAAATATCGCTTTCGACGAGAGAGGCCAAGGAAGACATGAGCTTGGACGATGTCCCACCGTTGAGATACCGTCGTCGCACGACTTCCTTCAAAGCAAAAAGACCCTCAGAACAGAGACGGCAATCTTTGCCAATGTTTAATAAATACCACGCAAGGCCGAAATCCACTAAAAGGAGCGTGTTTCAGAGAATCGGCTCACGCTTGGCAAAAGTTGGAGACGATCTCCTCAAACGGAACTGCAAAACCAGAGGGAATCTTGGAACACGACGAGGTAGTGCGTCTGCTGATATAAGTAAGCCTCAGGGCGAAATCTTGGAGCACTACGCAAGTCAGCTTTCCGAAGTTGGTGATTATTTGAACTGTTTATATTCCAATGAAACATCACTAATTTATTCTGAAAGTCGCTACGCAGCACTTGCCGACAACTGTTTATTCTTGACAACAACATTAATTGCGTTGAGAAACAGCAATGTAGTTGTTATAAACGAAAGTGATCTTGAAACTTTGTCCTCTTTGTGTCGAGCTCATCGAGTTAAATCAATCTCAAGAAACGGTCGATAAATGATTAAGATTTTATCTTAGAAATGCTGTATTGCAGTTGAAAGGATTATGAACGTGTACAATAAATAATTTATGATTATGGAATCGCATTATTCAAATCATATGTTTAAATATCATCTTGTATTTCTAATATCGAAATCTCTATATTCACTAGAGAAGATTCTCGATTTTGTTTGCTGGCTGGTTCACCAGTTAAGATTTTTTGGTTGTCCGTTTTTTTTCTGTTTAAAGGATGCAAAATGTGTCGAATTCTGGAGATGATTGTTACGAAGTATCTTGATTGATGAAATACACTATATGTATGTGTATATGTATATGTACAGTATATATATATTTGTTTGTTTGTTTTGCAAAGGGTTCAAGTCTAGTCCCCAGATCTTAATATAACATGAATTTCGCGCAGATCCTTTTTGCCGAAGCCCTTGAGCTACGGGAAATGACGTAGTCAAGACCAGGTATATCTGCCACAGAACTTCGTGAATCGTGAGTTGTCATTGTTTCAATAATACAAATGGAACTAGAGAAGAGCCACATAAACAGGACGTTTGTTGTTATAAGGTAAAAAGTTTAAAGGTTGATAACTGCCGTGACTGATCCCAAAGAATTCCGACGTTTCGAGCAAAGGCCGTTCGTCAGAGAAAGAAACATGTTCTTTCTCTGACGAACGGCCTTTGCTCGAAACGTCGGAATTCTTTGGGATTAGTCACGGCAGTTATCAACCTTTAAACTTTTTGCAATATTTAACACTGTCTACGTAGTATTCTATTCTTATATCTTTGTTGTTATTGCAATATAAAGATCAGAGCCCAGCTCAGAATTCTTAAATGTATCGCCATTGTAAAGGAGGCAACTCGAAAAGTTTTAAAACATGATTACTAACGTTTCGTTGCGGCGTGCAACATCTTCAGAGTATAGATTTGTTGTTACTGCATGATGAAAAGTTAATCGGAGGCGTTCATTGGATATTACATAACGGTAAAACTGTCTGGCTTATTCAGTTTTGTTTCTTTTTCGATGCCCACTACCGAAGAAGTCAGCCGGATCAAGAACTGGGAAGTCACTCTGGAAATGCGTTGACAATTTCGCTGTTTCCAAGAAAGAGAACAAAATAGAATAGAATAGGATAGAACAGAATAGAATAGAATAGAATAGAAACTTTATTTACGTGTCAAATTATATATAGCCGCGGAAAAGAATCCTCTACTAAATGGGGACACCTATACTAACTATTAACAATATTAAAATATAAAGATTATTAATACTGAAAATATTAAAAACGTTAAAAAAAACGTTCTTCACGTGCTACAAAGAGTACAGCCCTTACAAGTACTTTCATCAAGTAACGACTGGACATCACAATTACGAATATGCTTCTTAAATTGGCTCAATGATGGCAGGTTTCTAATTTCAGCAGATAGCTTGTTCCACAATTTTGGTCCAAGATATCTCCTTTAATGTTTACCATATGTAACTGTTAAATCGAGATATAATAAATTCTGATGATCTAGCCATTGTTATCAGACTTTTCGGGGTCTTGCGTTATTTCCCTTTCACTCTGGTATAAAGTAACGTTTCTCTAACTTTGGTCGGATTAAGTCAGGCTTATTACTAGATGTCACGAGACAAAACTGAGACAAAATCGTTAAGATTGAACAGCCAGGCGGGAAACGAAGTTTAGTTAAAAATATAATAGCCCACCATCATTTCACGGAAAGAAAAATTTCTTTTCTTGGACTTTCAGAAATTCTAGATTGACCGTGGTCAGTAAACTGTGCACGAAATGAGGCCTCATCAGTGCTTCGGGAGGGGTTCTTGCGATGAATAATCGTTGATAACCTCAGGCTTGGCTTCAAAACGTGTTCAATCTTGAGTTTTTCAGGTACCGCAATTTTCCGGGAGCCGCGAATAACAGTCAACGGACTGTAAAGTAATCATGTTATCAAAGTCAATGTTTTTTTAAGTGATCCGTATACTGGGAACTCTTTGTTCAACTCTGAAATCATACGATTTGTGTGTCTATTTAAAGGATTTCTGATAAGGATTTATTACCAGGGAAAAGTTTCCGGTTTCACTCATTCCTTAGGGTCACTTCAAACAGGTCTTCAATATTTTTTATTTAATGAACTTGCTTTATTCTTCTAGACTGATGGAGGAATGCGTGTCACTGTTTTCCTCCGGATATCAACATGTTATGAAGTGAAACGGAAAACGTGTAAATTGGACTTGAACAAGCCCCTCCGGCCGGTGCGAAGGGCGTGAGTAAACCCCGGTCACCCAAAAATCGTGGGTACGCCCTTGCTCACTGGGGAAGTCACTTGGGCGAAGGAACGAGGTTACTGCGGCAAGTGGCTTAACCCGTTTGGAATCGTTTCTCGAAGTAGAAGTTTTTGCTAAACACTTTGTTTTATATAAATATTCTTTGTCTAGTGACTTGTTATCCATAACTGATTTAAATGACTTGTTTGTGGGCTTGCAATCACAAAGCACTGCTATGAATTTTGTTGAACATCTATGCAAATTGACTTGTACCATTTTAATGGGAGTCATTTTTTTTTACCGTAAACGGCCATTATTTGCGAGCAGTTTCAGCGTGATTTTAGAGTATTTTTCGCTTGAATTGCTTGTAAAAATAACAAATTTTTGCTCAGCTTCGTAGCGAACAGTCGCCTAAAACCATCCTGCTGTGTAAAAATAGCCCAACATTACCGGAAATAGGATAATCAAGCGCCCTGTAAACTTCCGTGCAGCGGAGGCACAAGATTTAATCTACCTGTACCATCGATAAATCTAAAAAAATTCCTGAGGAAGAACTCTGAATCTATTTCTAACCTAATCCTAATTATTACTTAACTCTAGACCTAAACCAAAGCGAAATAAAGTATAATTTTTGGCCAGGTTTTGGTCATCGAGATCTGCTGTTTTCCTTGTATTGTTAATACTGTATTCGTAAAAACCGCAAGAAAACGTTGAGCAGTAGATTTAGCCAATCCGCTTACTGCTTTAACCCACTAGGGAATTCAACCGGTTTGAAGTTGCTCTTCCACGTTGTTCAAAGAAGAAGAAGGTCGTCGAGATGGGAAGCGATAGAAGACGAATTAAAGGCCTAGAAAGTTCACTTTCAAGTTCAAAATAATAAGAGAGCTAACCATTTCAAGGTAGTGGACTTCATTTTTCTTTATTTACTTGTTTAATGAAGAAAACAAAGCGAAATTATCCCGTTTATGTTAAACTCGTTAGCCGTTAGCACGTGTATGAATCTCTGTCTTGGCCGGGTACATGTGCTGACTTTGTTAAAATAACGCTTTCTTTTCTGTTTTAAGTTTTATTGGTCGAGTCTTGTAAAGTGCCAAAGGGCACAAAATTCTTGACTTAGGACCGTTTCCTTTTGGTTTCCTTCGGTAACTTTGGAAAACTAAAAGGTAAAAGCTATGACGTTCTGTTTGGGAATAAATTCAAGTACACTGTCTTGTCATCCCTCTTAGCTTGGAAGGACAATACCTAAAAGTACCTTTAAGTACTGTTCCTCCACTTCATTTCTACAATTTCCCATCAAACTGATAAAAACGAACAATTTAAATCAATATAATAATTGCGAATCTGAACATATTCAGGAGTCTGATCGGCTATTTTTAAAAATATCCACAAAAATCTGAGCCTGGGTGGATGTACTTTAATTCGGCATTTTAGTGAATGCTCAATAACGTAAAGGGGGATACAGGTAATACTTAAATGACCAAGACCGGCAATTTAAGTCTTCTCCACCCAAGCCGGTGAAGTGGACAATGATTTATTTGATCTGTGCCCAGCACAACAGGTGGATTTCGTTGATGAAAATAACCACTTTCCTCTTGTTTTAGGTCACTCTGGCCTGTCATTGTGCACAGCTTGCTTTATATACAAAATCATGGAGTCTGGATGAAATTCTTTTGCTTTCCACAACAAATGGCTACTTAACTTAATGATAAGTTTGTATTTATTTTAATAGAGGTCCGTTAGTATGAAAACTTATACTGTAACCCATTGTATAATATATAAACTGTTGTAAATTTTATTTATTGCAGGGCCTCTTGGGAGAATAGAGAATTATTATTATTATTATTATTATTATTATTATTATTATTATTATTATTATAATAACTTTGCCTAGGTATTTATGTTTGCATGATTTTTGGTGTTCATATTTATTTCTTCCCAAATTACTTAAAACTCACAAATCATGAGGACAGTTTATTAGTGATGGCGTGTAACAATGGTGGACTTGACAACTTGTGGACTATGAACAACTTGTGGGTATTGAATCCTTCCACTTTGTAAGAAAACGGGACACACCTATAATTTGCCTATTGGTATACTAAAATACTTTCTATGTATGTTATAACTCCTGCTTATATTACAATGTTTGGACATGACATAGCTGGAACTTGGGGACTGCACAGTTCTTTAGGGGTGCCTAGACCAGCCACAGTACCCAAACAGAAGTGCTTTATGCAGCTTAAATTTTCAGACACAAATGCCCAAGTTTCATAAAGCCTGCATCATTTTCACCTTGGTAATCAGTTGTGCCATGCCGGTAAAAAAGTAGCACCTAACCCCAAATTAGGTGTGAACACTCATGTGAACACCATGGAGTGAATGTCAATAAGATGTACTGTAAATATATTCATGATAATTTTTTCAACTGTGATTGGCTATAAGCAGTAAAATTTCAAGGTAACACTGAGCAGAAAAAGGGAACAGTAAGTTGCCCTAACTTTACTACTTTGAATGGCAAAACCTGTGCTATAATGACTTTTCCAAATTATACTCAAAACCATAACTATACATTTTGTGAACATAGGTTTTGTAAGAAAGCTAACATAATTCTAGCTAACCTGTTAAGCAGGTACCCCTCTTTACTGAATGAATTTGTCTGGTGTAAGGCAGAATTAAATTGTAAAATGCTCCTTGCTCTGTATGCAGTTAAAATTCATATTAAAATATCATGTTGCTACTTCAAGTTACATGATGGGGCCTTAATCAAAGACCTCTTGTTGAAAAAAAAAAGTGTTTATAAGAAATGGAGCACTTCTTGGAATGTTGGTATTTATTTAACCCATGAAGGTGCTGGCATCCTCTGCTGAATAAAATTGTCTGACTTTGGCCATAATAGAATTCTGAAGTGCATCCCTGCCACTTGATTGGTTAAAAACAAATTCGAAGTGAGGTGCTATAAGAAAAGGAGCACTACTTGGAGCTGAGGCATTCATAGGTTAGTAACAAAAATATATTTGAAGGAGGTGCATTAATAAAATGGAGCACTTCTTGAAGCAGGGACATTTATTAACAAATGTATTTGAAAGGAGTGCTTATTAGAAATGGAGCACTTCTTGGAGCAGGGCATTTACAACAATAACAAAAAATTTGTTTCAGGGGGGATGCTTAACAGAAATGGAGCACTTGGAATCAGGGTTCATGCCAACAAAAATAAATATTAAGGGAGGGAGAACGTCTTTGAACCAGACTACTTGTTAACAAAAATAAATTTGAAAGGGGTGCTCACAGGCAAGAAGCCATTAAATTCAAATCAGTACAGTAAATGTAAGTTAAGTCCAAGGGTGAGCTCTAAGAAAATTTTTCAGGGCCACTTTGGACTCATTGCCTTTATACTTTGAGTGTCAGTCCCAAAGTTTGTCAACCAAAACAACTTGGATACAAAATTGAAGATTTACTCTAAATCATTCAACATTGCATTTTGAGTTAGCATCCAAGACATTTTTCCAAATAATGGGCAACACTACAAAAACAGCTGCAAAAACATTAGTGTGTTATGCTGTTGGTCCTTATTCCAGTTTTAACACTTGTTCATGCAAAGTTCATGTAATAGTCCAATGAAAAATATTACCTGAAATGACCAGGTACTGCTAGAGCACAGCGTTAAAAAATTCAGCCATTAAAAATTCTCACATGCAAATGGTCTTATGCTTTTAACTCATTTTACTTTGTTCTTCTCATTCTAATTGCAATTGCTTCTTTGGTTGCAGGCTGGCACAACTGGAAATGCTGCAAATTTGTATGGATCTCATTTTATATAAAATATATCTCACATGCAAACAGTGGATTGGTGTTAGTTAAAATTGGCCAAGGACTTTTAGATACTGGATCTCAAAAGTAAACTGCACTGATGAAAAGTCTTGTGAAGTTACAGGTACCATTTTCAAATTCTTTAGCAGGATTGGGTTATAATGTAAATGGTTTTAATCTTCATCAGGACAGGAAGTAGGGCTGAGTGGTGATTCCTGAGATGGTTATCTGTAGTGACATGACTTGTTTTACTAAATCAGATTAAAACTGCACTGGAATTAGAATCATTTGTGTTGATGATATTCCAATGTTTTTATTCTCTGAAAGTACATGTATTGTAATAATGTTCTTTGTTGACCAGTTTTACCACCAACTAACTTTATTTCAAAGTAAATGCAGATAACTGTTGGGTAGCTCAGCCCTATTACAGAGCTTGTTGCATACTATGTACCAAAATGTGGCATTGAAAATTCAAAATAAAACAAAGAATAAGAAGAATTGTCTTCAGTTTATACTTTTGTTACAAATAGACATAAAAAGAGGTGGTTTTCACAGGGCGGTTAATTATTGAGCACCAAGACAATTCTCTCTGGACTTTGTTTTGTTTCATATTAGTAAACATGATTTTACTCTTACAAAACTACAAGTACTCTATTGTGTTCTTTGTTGTGGAATGTGCATGTTGTCTCTAGGAAGAAATTTTAACAGCATCTCTAGATGAACTCGATCTATGGCTGTCCACATGACTATCCATATTATTAACATCAACAGCGACATCCAGCAAGGGTGACAATCGCTTCCTTAAAAGTGGGGGGGGGGACAGAGCCGGCCAAGTGATGTGGAGGCTTTCCCTCTGAAAGTTTTTTTTTTTAAATCTAATGTTTATGAAATGCCTTTTCCGGCATTCTGAGATTATTTCTTTGGAACAACATTCATACCTTATTTTTCAATTGAAATGAAGCCATGCATTTCCTCCAAACAGCAATAAAGACGTCATAGTATGACTAAACAAAGTATTTCTGATTGTTTACAAAATGGCGTCCAAAGAAGAACAATCAGACTGTAAAATAACTTGGCAGATTTTCATAATTTGTCATGTATTTGAACCAACAATACCTAGGTAAAAATTGGGGCTGAAAAAGGTTATATCAGAAAATTGTAAAGGTAAACATGGAACCATAAGCGCCGAGGGAACAGAAATTAGGCTTCAGTTGTCACGAACTTTGCAAAAAGTGGGGAGGATAATTATATATGTATATCCCTCCGTCCAAAAAGTGGGGGGATATGTCCCCCGATCCCCCCCAGGATTTACGTCCTTGACATCCAGGGAGGGTCATTGTAAACAAATTGGAACCAAAACAACTGAAACCGTTACTGGAAATGACTGAAACCAGGAATAAAGGTTCTAGTATTGATCAGTCTTAGCATCATTCAAAAGCCAAAAGGATTGCCTTTAAGTTACAATAATCATTGTTAATGAATATTGGAGGGGAGATTTGGTGGCAAGAAGAGTTACTAAAGACCACTTTATTTGTCATTATGTTGTCTGTCTTTATCACTCATTCCTCTTTGCAAGGGTAGCATGGAGCAAATCCAACAAGAGAAACTAAGGATGCAGGCAGATTGATGTTTAAATACATTCTTTTGTCAAAAATATATATATAGGCAAGGCCTCCATACTCTCACCATAACTCATCCATATTCTTTCTTGTCATCCTCACATTACGAACAAGGGCCATAGATGGCACTGGGCTTTACAGTTCATCTCAGTGGTACAAATTCCTGATTTAGTTTGTAGTTTGCTGACACTTAATGCATTGGTTTTTCTTACATCTTCTGTTTGTTTACATTTCAGTTCATTGATTTCATTTTGCTCGTGATTCTACCCTGACGTGCAGTCTGTTTGCATCACTAATATAATTTGGGTTCATTCCATCAAGTTTTGCCAATATTCAGCATTGAACCCACTAGTTACTGGACAGCCCATGACACAATGTCCAACATCTCTTGATCAAAGTCTGTGAACATGGAAAGATGTTGAACAGCTGAAGTTGAACTAAGTACCATGGTCTTAACCTTTCATTTGTTTTGTCCTAAATTTAATCTTGGTCTTCGAAAATATTTCACAAAGTGGGACAGTAACAAATCAACCTGACATGCAGCCGAGCATGATGTGCAGGGACTTGTCTCCGAGCATCAAGGTCCCTTGCATAACTTTTGTAAAGGATTCAAGCTAATTTAAATTTCCGATTTAGGCCATTTCCGGATTTGATTTCCGTCGTTACCTTTTCCGTCAAACTAAACAACGCGTCGACGAGACAATGGATCAATTCTACACAAGATTATGCCATTTAGGAGCAACCAGCAAATTTACAAATCTCGAAGAGGAAATCAGAACACAGTTCGTTGAACAGTGTAGGTCTAGTCGCCTACGACGAATCGGACTCCGTGAAGACCAAAGACTTGAAGATTTCATAAAATACGTACGGTCAATCGAGATTGCTGATCGACAGACAGAGTCCATCGAACAAGGACAACAGTTGGGCGGGAAAGTCTACAATCTACAAACAAAAGAATGTCAAGCTTTTAGAGGGCGAAAACAACACCAAATTTCCAAACACCAATGGACCGCCCTTCAGTGGACGGGAATTTTACAAGTTCACGAAAGAACGTGGAATTCTTCATAAAACGGTAATCCCGTTATGGCTTCCAGCGAATGGTATGCCTGAATCTTTTATGAAACCCATCAATAAAGCTATTCAAGTAGCAAAACTGGAAGGTCTCGACTGGAAAGAAGAACTTTACAGCTTTCTATCGTCGCACCGTACTACACCGCATTGCACCACAGGTGTGACCTCATCACAACTGTTATTCCAACCGTGAACTAACGAACAATATACCATCTCTAATCGACGAGGAGGACATCAACTACAAGGATTTGCATGGACAAGGGAAGTGCTGAAATCAAATGGCAGAATTCAAAGGTTTATACTGATACAAAGTGAAGAGCAAAAGTTTCCGGAATCGTAGCTGGAAGTAGAGTTCTGGTCAAACAGCAAAGAAGGAACAAGTTCACGTCAACATTCGATCCGAAACTTCAAACAGTGACCAAAGTTAATGGAACAGTGATAATGGCCGAAAGAAAAAATTTATTCGATGACCAGGAATGTGTCTTACTTCAAGAAATATCTTCAAGACAACAAAACGACAGGCAGAGAGAGAAGACATGGGTATGAAGCTGAAGACGAAGATACTAACGATCAAGTTCCAACGATGCACTAACCACCACCAAGTGATCCAGAACCCAAAAGACATCCTGGACGAAGTCGAAGCAGACCGATATACTATCCGGGGGGCATCGTAACCACGTGACATTTAACTTACGTAATTCGTGAACAGTTGAGATTCAGTTTCTATGGTTCGTAGATATTTTGAGAGAACATTCAACATGCACTTTAGTTTTGATTAAACATACAATGGACATGTTGATTAGATAAGAAATTTGTTAAGTAAGGGGGGGACGTACAGTAGTGTTTAGTAACGTTGAACAGTTGCGTGATTTCACTGACTAGTAAAAATATATTGGTGTGTGTGTGTGTGTGTGAATAACAAA
This sequence comes from Heliopora coerulea, assembly GCA_030142905.1. NCBI lineage: Eukaryota > Metazoa > Cnidaria > Anthozoa > Scleralcyonacea > Helioporidae > Heliopora > Heliopora coerulea. The sequence continues at coordinate 32,303 of JASJOG010000278.1, read as the reverse complement.
GAAGAGATGTAACCATCATGGCGGGAGAGTAAGATGGCAGGTAAATAAACGTAGAAGAGATACAACATTGATTAACTGACTTTTTGAAAGGTGATTAGGAACCTTAAAAACACATTTCTGGAGTAAATTAGCAAGGCAGAGTGAAATTTTCAACGACATACGAAGCCCAAGGTGATGAAATGACTAATAAACATCGAAGTTCAACATACGGTACACCGGTAATTGGTAATTACCATCGACGCAATCGTAAATTATTTGTGACACATAAATCTCACTTGTTTTGGTATTACAGTTGAAGTAGGAAATGAATCATTGAGTATCTACGTCCATGAGGACATGACATGACGACCTTTGTTCGCAAAGACCACGGTTGACTGTCAAACAGCATCGTTCCTCCAGGACTACATCCTGCCTTGATCAAACTTGACAAAACAATGATTGCTTGATTTCAATGTCCAGGACATAATTTTATTAACTGTGCAGGAAAATTATGGGGAATTTCAGCATTTTTGATCTAAATATTGGGTTGAAAAGGCAAAATCGGAATGACAGGAAACTTCGTCTTGGCAAAGTGGAAGTACAGGCTTTGAATGTTTTCTTGAATTGAAATGCTTTCCAAGAATGTGAATGTTTTCATGAATTGAACTATGTACATATCTTTGCGAACTAAAATTTTCTTGAATGAGAACGAATATTCTCGAATAACTTTCAAGTGCCTTTGATTGGGCAATGTAAAGAACCCGTTACGAAAAATCGTCAAAAACCAAAGGTTAACCCCTTTACTTTTTGGTCGAATTTTTCGACCTAAAATATTCAACGTAATTTCACCGAAAAACCACTCCAATCACTGCAAAACTACTTTCTATGCAATAAACTTTCATATTTGGACCTTATTTCGAAAGTTGGAAATTGGTCGAAAAATCGTCAAAAACAAAAGGTTAACCCCTTTACTTTTTGGTCGAATTTTTCGACCTAAAATATTCAACGTAATTTCACCGAAAAACCACTCCAATCACTGCAAAACTACTTTCTATGCAATAAACTTTCATATTTGGACCTTATTTCGAAAGTTGGAAATTGGTCGAAAAATCGTCAAAAACCAAAGGTTAACCCCTTTACTTTTTGGTCGAATTTTTCGACCTAAAATATTCAACGTAATTTCACCGAAAAACCACTCCAATCACTGCAAAACTACTTTCTATGCAATAAACTTTCATATTTGGACCTTATTTCGAAAGTTGGAAATTGGTCGAAAAATCGTCAAAAACCAAAGGTTAACCCCTTTACTTTTTGGTCGAATTTTTCGACCTAAAATATTCAACGTAATTTCACCGAAAAACCACTCCAATCACTGCAAAACTACTTTCTATGCAATAAACTTTCATCTTTTTGGACCTTATTTCAAAAGTTGGAAATTGGTCGAAAAATCGTCAAAAACCAAAGGTTAACCCCTTTACTTTTTGGTCGAATTTTTCGACCTAAAATATTCAACGTAATTTCACCGAAAAACCACTCCAATCACTGCAAAACTACTTTCTATGCAATAAACTTTCATATTTGGACCTTATTTCGAAAGTTGGAAATTGGTCGAAAAATCGTCAAAAACCAAAGGTTAACCCCTTTACTTTTTGGTCGAATTTTTCGACCTAAAATATTCAACGTAATTTCACCGAAAAACCACTCCAATCACTGCAAAACTACTTTCTATGCAATAAACTTTCATATTTGGACCTTATTTCGAAAGTTGGAAATTGGTCGAAAAATCGTCAAAAACCAAAGGTTAACCCCTTTACTTTTTGGTCGAATTTTTCGACCTAAAATTTTTGACCTAATTTCACCCGAAAACCACTCATATCACTGCAAAACTACTTTCTATGCAATAAACTTTCATATTTGGACCTTATTTCGAAAGTTGGAAATTGGTCGAAAAATCGTCAAAAACCAAAGGTTAACCCCTTTACTTTTTGGTCGAATTTTTCGACCTAAAATATTCAACGTAATTTCACCGAAAAACCACTCCAATCACTGCAAAACTACTTTCTATGCAATAAACTTTCATCTTTTTGGACCTTATTTCGAAAGTTGGAAATTGGTCGAAAAATCGTCAAAAACCAAAGGTTAACCCCTTTACTTTTTGGTCGAATTTTTCGACCTAAAATATTCAACGTAATTTCACCGAAAAACCACTCCAATCACTGCAAAACTACTTTCTATGCAATAAACTTTCATATTTGGACCTTATTTCGAAAGTTGGAAATTGGTCGAAAAATCGTCAAAAACCAAAGGTTAACCCCTTTACTTTTTGGTCGAATTTTTCGACCTAAAATATTCAACGTAATTTCACCGAAAAACCACTCCAATCACTGCAAAACTACTTTCTATGCAATAAACTTTCATATTTGGACCTTATTTCGAAAGTTGGAAATTGGTCGAAAAATCGTCAAAAACCAAAGGTTAACCCCTTTACTTTTTGGTCGAATTTTTCGACCTAAAATATTCAACGTAATTTCACCGAAAAACCACTCCAATCACTGCAAAACTACTTTCTATGCAATAAACTTTCATATTTGGACCTTATTTCGAAAGTTGGAAATTGGTCGAAAAATCGTCAAAAACCAAAGGTTAACCCCTTTACTTTTTGGTCGAATTTTTCGACCTAAAATATTCAACGTAATTTCACCGAAAAACCACTCCAATCACTGCAAAACTACTTTCTATGCAATAAACTTTCATATTTGGACCTTATTTCGAAAGTTGGAAATTGGTCGAAAAATCGTCAAAAACCAAAGGTTAACCCCTTTACTTTTTGGTCGAATTTTTCGACCTAAAATATTCAACGTAATTTCACCGAAAAACCACTCCAATCACTGCAAAACTACTTTCTATGCAATAAACTTTCATATTTGGACCTTATTTCGAAAGTTGGAAATTGGTCGAAAAATCGTCAAAAACCAAAGGTTAACCCCTTTACTTTTTGGTCGAATTTTTCGACCTAAAATATTCAACGTAATTTCACCGAAAAACCACTCCAATCACTGCAAAACTACTTTCTATGCAATAAACTTTCATATTTGGACCTTATTTCGAAAGTTGGAAATTGGTCGAGAAATCGTCAAAAACCAAAGGTTAACCCCTTTACTTTTTGGTCGAATTTTTCGACCTAAAATATTCAACGTAATTTCACCGAAAAACCACTCCAATCACTGCAAAACTACTTTCTATGCAATAAACTTTCATATTTGGACCTTATTTCGAAAGTTGGAAATTGGTCGAAAAATCGTCAAAAACCAAAGGTTAACCCCTTTACTTTTTGGTCGAATTTTTCGACCTAAAATATTCAACGTAATTTCACCGAAAAACCACTCCAATCACTGCAAAACTACTTTCTATGCAATAAACTTTCATATTTGGACCTTATTTCGAAAGTTGGAAATTGGTCGAAAAATCGTCAAAAACCAAAGGTTAACCCCTTTACTTTTTGGTCGAATTTTTCGACCTAAAATATTCAACGTAATTTCACCGAAAAACCACTCCAATCACTGCAAAACTACTTTCTATGCAATAAACTTTCATATTTGGACCTTATTTCGAAAGTTGGAAATTGGTCGAAAAATCGTCAAAAACCAAAGGTTAACCCCTTTACTTTTTGGTCGAATTTTTCGACCTAAAATATTCAACGTAATTTCACCGAAAAACCACTCCAATCACTGCAAAACTACTTTCTATGCAATAAACTTTCATATTTGGACCTTATTTCGAAAGTTGGAAATTGGTCGAAAAATCGTCAAAAACCAAAGGTTAACCCCTTTACTTTTTGGTCGAATTTTTCGACCTAAAATATTCAACGTAATTTCACCGAAAAACCACTCCAATCACTGCAAAACTACTTTCTATGCAATAAACTTTCATATTTGGACCTTATTTCGAAAGTTGGAAATTGGTCGAAAAATCGTCAAAAACCAAAGGTTAACCCCTTTACTTTTTGGTCGAATTTTTCGACCTAAAATATTCAACGTAATTTCACCGAAAAACCACTCCAATCACTGCAAAACTACTTTCTATGCAATAAACTTTCATATTTGGACCTTATTTCGAAAGTTGGAAATTGGTCGAAAAATCGTCAAAAACCAAAGGTTAACCCCTTTACTTTTTGGTCGAATTTTTCGACCTAAAATATTCAACGTAATTTCACCGAAAAACCACTCCAATCACTGCAAAACTACTTTCTATGCAATAAACTTTCATATTTGGACCTTATTTCGAAAGTTGGAAATTGGTCGAAAAATCGTCAAAAACCAAAGGTTAACCCCTTTACTTTTTGGTCGAATTTTTCGACCTAAAATATTCAACGTAATTTCACCGAAAAACCACTCCAATCACTGCAAAACTACTTTCTATGCAATAAACTTTCATATTTGGACCTTATTTCGAAAGTTGGAAATTGGTCGAAAAATCGTCAAAAACCAAAGGTTAACCCCTTTACTTTTTGGTCGAATTTTTCGACCTAAAATATTCAACGTAATTTCACCGAAAAACCACTCCAATCACTGCAAAACTACTTTCTATGCAATAAACTTTCATATTTGGACCTTATTTCGAAAGTTGGAAATTGGTCGAAAAATCGTCAAAAACCAAAGGTTAACCCCTTTACTTTTTGGTCGAATTTTTCGACCTAAAATATTCAACGTAATTTCACCGAAAAACCACTCCAATCACTGCAAAACTACTTTCTATGCAATAAACTTTCATATTTGGACCTTATTTCGAAAGTTGGAAATTGGTCGAAAAATCGTCAAAAACCAAAGGTTAACCCCTTTACTTTTTGGTCGAATTTTTCGACCTAAAATATTCAACGTAATTTCACCGAAAAACCACTCCAATCACTGCAAAACTACTTTCTATGCAATAAACTTTCATATTTGGACCTTATTTCGAAAGTTGGAAATTGGTCGAAAAATCGTCAAAAACCAAAGGTTAACCCCTTTACTTTTTGGTCGAATTTTTCGACCTAAAATATTCAACGTAATTTCACCGAAAAACCACTCCAATCACTGCAAAACTACTTTCTATGCAATAAACTTTCATATTTGGACCTTATTTCGAAAGTTGGAAATTGGTCGAAAAATCGTCAAAAACCAAAGGTTAACCCCTTTACTTTTTGGTCGAATTTTTCGACCTAAAATATTCAACGTAATTTCACCGAAAAACCACTCCAATCACTGCAAAACTACTTTCTATGCAATAAACTTTCATATTTGGACCTTATTTCGAAAGTTGGAAATTGGTCGAAAAATCGTCAAAAACCAAAGGTTAACCCCTTTACTTTTTGGTCGAATTTTTCGACCTAAAATATTCAACGTAATTTCACCGAAAAACCACTCCAATCACTGCAAAACTACTTTCTATGCAATAAACTTTCATATTTGGACCTTATTTCGAAAGTTGGAAATTGGTCGAAAAATCGTCAAAAACCAAAGGTTAACCCCTTTACTTTTTGGTCGAATTTTTCGACCTAAAATATTCAACGTAATTTCACCGAAAAACCACTCCAATCACTGCAAAACTACTTTCTATGCAATAAACTTTCATATTTGGACCTTATTTCGAAAGTTGGAAATTGGTCGAAAAATCGTCAAAAACCAAAGGTTAACCCCTTTACTTTTTGGTCGAATTTTTCGACCTAAAATATTCAACGTAATTTCACCGAAAAACCACTCCAATCACTGCAAAACTACTTTCTATGCAATAAACTTTCATATTTGGACCTTATTTCGAAAGTTGGAAATTGGTCGAAAAATCGTCAAAAACCAAAGGTTAACCCCTTTACTTTTTGGTCGAATTTTTCGACCTAAAATATTCAACGTAATTTCACCGAAAAACCACTCCAATCACTGCAAAACTACTTTCTATGCAATAAACTTTCATATTTGGACCTTATTTCGAAAGTTGGAAATTGGTCGAAAAATCGTCAAAAACCAAAGGTTAACCCCTTTACTTTTTGGTCGAATTTTTCGACCTAAAATATTCAACGTAATTTCACCGAAAAACCACTCCAATCACTGCAAAACTACTTTCTATGCAATAAACTTTCATATTTGGACCTTATTTCGAAAGTTGGAAATTGGTCGAGAAATCGTCAAAAACCAAAGGTTAACCCCTTTACTTTTTGGTCGAATTTTTCGACCTAAAATATTCAACGTAATTTCACCGAAAAACCACTCCAATCACTGCAAAACTACTTTCTATGCAATAAACTTTCATATTTGGACCTTATTTCGAAAGTTGGAAATTGGTCGAAAAATCGTCAAAAACCAAAGGTTAACCCCTTTACTTTTTGGTCGAATTTTTCGACCTAAAATATTCAACGTAATTTCACCGAAAAACCACTCCAATCACTGCAAAACTACTTTCTATGCAATAAACTTTCATATTTGGACCTTATTTCGAAAGTTGGAAATTGGTCGAAAAATCGTCAAAAACCAAAGGTTAACCCCTTTACTTTTTGGTCGAATTTTTCGACCTAAAATATTCAACGTAATTTCACCGAAAAACCACTCCAATCACTGCAAAACTACTTTCTATGCAATAAACTTTCATATTTGGACCTTATTTCGAAAGTTGGAAATTGGTCGAAAAATCGTCAAAAACCAAAGGTTAACCCCTTTACTTTTTGGTCGAATTTTTCGACCTAAAATATTCAACGTAATTTCACCGAAAAACCACTCCAATCACTGCAAAACTACTTTCTATGCAATAAACTTTCATATTTGGACCTTATTTCGAAAGTTGGAAATTGGTCGAAAAATCGTCAAAAACCAAAGGTTAACCCCTTTACTTTTTGGTCGAATTTTTCGACCTAAAATATTCAACGTAATTTCACCGAAAAACCACTCCAATCACTGCAAAACTACTTTCTATGCAATAAACTTTCATATTTGGACCTTATTTCGAAAGTTGGAAATTGGTCGAAAAATCGTCAAAAACCAAAGGTTAACCCCTTTACTTTTTGGTCGAATTTTTCGACCTAAAATATTCAACGTAATTTCACCGAAAAACCACTCCAATCACTGCAAAACTACTATCTATGCAATAAACTTTCATATTTGGACCTTATTTCGAAAGTTGGAAATTGGTCGAAAAATCGTCAAAAACCAAAGGTTAACCCCTTTACTTTTTGGTCGAATTTTTCGACCTAAAATATTCAACGTAATTTCACCGAAAAACCACTCCAATCACTGCAAAACTACTTTCTATGCAATAAACTTTCATATTTGGACCTTATTTCGAAAGTTGGAAATTGGTCGAAAAATCGTCAAAAACCAAAGGTTAACCCCTTTACTTTTTGGTCGAATTTTTCGACCTAAAATATTCAACGTAATCTCACCGATAAACCACTCCAATCACTGCAAAACTACTTTCTAAGCAATAAACTTTCATATTTGGACCTTATTTCGAAAGTTGGAAATTGGTCGAAAAATCGTCAAAAACCAAAGGTTAACCCCTTCACTTTTCTGTCGAATTTTTCGACCTAAAATATTCAACGTAATTTCACTCAAAAATCACTTATATCACTGCAAAACTAGGTTCTATGCAATAAACTTTCATGTTTTGACCTAATTTCGAAAGTTGGAAATTTGGTCGAAAAATCGTCAAAAACCAAAGTTTAAGGGAAATAAAGTCAAAGTGAAAAAAAAATTAATTCCCATGGGATTTGTTTCACCAAGTCAAAATTGGTGAAAATGCCATTTTTCAGTTGGTGTAATAAATCCCAGGGGAATTGGAATTCCCCATTATTGAAGAAATTAAAATGGCATTCAGAGGGGATCGTTTCTTCAGTTTTTTCATGTTTTTTTTAACCTTTTTTACATTTTTAAATTTAAAAATTCAATATTTTTTTAAAGAAAAAACTCATTTGCAACTTGCAAGACAAATTTCCCACCCCACTATACTCCCCCATCGGTATACCCCTGAACGAGTGAATGAACGGCTTAATCAACTGATACAGTTTGGATAGTCACACAAATCGCAAATTTATATACTAAAATACAAACACCGACATGTGGGAATCTCGATGGCTTTACAGCGCATGCGCAGCAGTTTGTTCCATTTATGCTTTTTCTGTATTTTTACCTCTTACGGGAGTTCTCTTTCCACTCCTTATCTGGCCTTTTTTGACAGAGGCCATTAAAGATTACATTTTCAAATCATTTCATTTGTGCCGATCATTTCATCTGCACCTACAGCGCACAGAGGCACCTTAAATCTTTAACCTTGTCAACTTATTTTTTCTTGCTCATTCATGGGCAGAGACAAACTATCACTATACCCATGAACAAGCAACAAAAAATAGCTTATTTGACAAGGCTAAACTTTTAAGGTGCTCCTGTGCACTGTAAGTACAGATGAAGTGACGGGCACGAATGAGAAAATAGTTAAATTTAAAAACATTAATGGTATTATGCAACAAAAAATAGCCTACTCAACAAGGTAAAACTTTTAAGGTGCCCCAGGTAGTCTTGTTGTATAAAATTTTTTTCTTACAGCATCTCTTCAGAACTTTTGCAAGATATTCACTGAGCGGAAAATGTTAGCCATTAATAAACATCAGTACCCACCAAAAAAAAATTGCCTGGCAATTCTAAGAGTTAATACCATGTTCGTTGGGTCATAAGACAGTATTTCCTTTTTTTTTATGCGAGACTAGGCTGAAGTTTTAAATTAGAGCTGCTTTAAATTAAGCCTTGTTATGTACTAATGCACACGTATTCTAATAAATCAAGGTAGCTGAAATGACTTATGCCAAGAAACGTACAAACGCAGGACGGGAAACAAATTTTGAAAACTTTTTTGTTGTAAAGCGTTTGTACTTTTGACACAAGAATATTTAGTCACCTCGACTTAAGGCTTAACTTCGTTTAGCCATAACAAGGCTTAACTAATTTTGAAGCAACTCTCAAAATTTCAGCCCGGTCTCACTTTAAAAAACTTTCATACGGCCCACTGTACATTGTATTCAAAAATTCAATGTAGCTCTCGGGTGATTTTCAAAAAACTACATATGATTTTGGATCGAAAACAAAAGCCATTTCAACGAAAACAGATGTGACCACGTAAAAATACAAACAAATTACCTACCTTATTCAGAAATGAACTCTTGTTTCATATTCCTTTGCAGGTATACTAATTAAAACTTCTAGTATCAATTCAGAACAATGATTCTGAATATCGTACGCACTGGAAGCGCAGCTAAAAGGGTTCTTCCTTAAGACCATAGTATAATTAAAGTATTTTCCAGTAAATTTTGAGGACTGTGGAGCTTTTTCAAGTACCCTGTATGCAGGGGGGGAGAGAAAAAAGTTGCTTTATACCGACTTCCCCTTTAGCATTCCTTGAGAATAAGACATTTATTTCACGAATTTCGCAATTAAACATCTTTAATATTGGAGGGATATCACTTATACTGAAATAGCGAGCTCTTGACAGAGGACATCGTCAGGCAATGATTAATAATAATGCGTCAACTGCTAGCATCCTGAGTTGACAGTTTCTATAATACCCGTGATGTTTCACAAATATTGAAGATGTTTTAGACTTTTTACAATTATTTCTAAGGGTTGATCTTTCCTTTGTAGTCATATGACCTTATTACGTCTTTTGCGGTTCGTTGCCACAAAACATACTTTCATTAACGCCAACCTCAAACTCATTTTACATTCATTTTATTGAATCGACACTCGATTACACTTTTGTGACCTTCATTTAAAATTTTTGCATAGAAAGTAACATTCGTTAGTATAAGCATGCAACCATTTGCTTGCCTGACAGGGCGTTCAATAGCACTAACAGACGACCATTAACGCCATTCAACTAAACATTAGGAGCAGTAAAACTTCAATTACACAAGACGTTTGTCCAGTCTATTGCAGGTTACAATTGTACGGTATCTTAACATGTGTACGTCAGACTGTTAACGAACTGTAGTTCACAGCACTTTGCTAACACACATCGACTTTCGTGTCTTAGAAAAAAAATATTTAACGATCAAAGTTCACAATACTGAAGGCAAATTGATCGCTATACACATGTTGAAATTCCATGCAATCTTAAATCGTTTCCTGCAACAGACTGGACTAATGTCTTGCGTCATCAAAATTTTATTGTACCTGATGTATAGTAGAATGGTGTTAATGGTCGTCTATTGGTGCTATTGAGTGCCCTGTCTTGCAAACGGTTGGGTATCTACATGTATGCTAATGAAATGTACTTTCTATGCAAAAATTTTAAATGAAGGTCACAAAAGCGTAACTGAGTGTCGATTCGATAAAATAAATGTATTTTCACGTTAATTTTCATGAAGTTGCCGTTAATGATGGTAGTATATTTGCTGGTAATGAACAGGTCTGTTATAAAGTCAATTGACTACATTGAAAAGATCAACACATACAAGTAATTGTAAAAAGTCTTAAATATCTCCAATATTTGAGGGGCATTGCAGAAATTGCAAGTTTTTGCCCTGTCAACTCAGAATACTAGCAATTAACGCATTATTATAAACCACCGCCTAATGATATCCTCTGTCATCAGGTCGAAAGCTCCTAATTCCAGTATACGTAATGTTCCATTAAAATTAAAGACGTATAAAAAGCAAAGTATCAACCACTTTCAAAGGACTTTTATTAAAATAAAAATTTTACTTTATACGAACACTTTCACGGTGTTTGGACGGATTTAGTTGCAAGGATATTGACGCGTTGCTAACGAAAGTCGAAATCATCGTAAATACTCGTACGTTTTCACAGATTTCAGAACCAACCACAACCTAAATCTGGTATACGTGCATGAACTACTTCGGTAAGATAATGTGCAGTTGTGACATCACCGTGACATCATCGTGACATCATCGAAAACGGACAAACTCAGTAATTTTCGCATACTTGTCAGTTTCATTATTGAAAGTGTGATTAACATCTACACCGTCTTTCCCAAAAAGGTATGCACGAACTTCAATGTTTAAAATGTCCCTGAGATATAGACCTAATTTTCACTTGGTTAAAAGTTGATTGTTTAATAATCGCGTGTATTTGTTTTCAGACAGCATTTCTGTTTGAAACGATATTCAAAAATGTGGTGTAATGCTAATGGCGAAAAAATTGAGTTTAGGTTTTCAGATGACGTTGGTGCGACCTCACCATATTACTTCATCAAACGAAGAGTTCTGTTCTCGTATTCCACAAATACAATACCTTGGTTATTCCTGAAATCTGCAGTTCATCCCTGAAGTTAGTGACGAGAATGAACAGTCTAACAATTGTATTATGGCAACGGAGTACGCCCGAACACCCTGAAACTGGTGGATAATCTGCTTTTTAAACATGTGCCTCCCAGTCACAAAACTATCCTCGCATTAAAGACCTTTTTAAATCACCATACAAGCTTTTGAAAATTTATGTCTAGTAAGGAATAATTTCGGTCAAAAAAAACAATACCAGTTTGTACTAAACTTATCTTTAGTCATTCCAAATTTGATGTCCATATAATATCGTACCACCAATAATTACCAATGCGACCAGTCAAATTAAATCTTCAAAAATTGTCATTGACACCTTCTGGATTCGAATTACCCCTACCTTATCTAATTACCCCTACCTACTTCTGAGATAATGTGTACATATTAATAAGCGAAACAGGATTCTTATCAGATCCGTTTAACCCATACTTAAATAACGTGATGTCCATTGCTTTCCGAGCAGTTTGATGAGTTAAGCTCTAAGTCATCCGTAAGTAAACAGTTTGGAGTTTTCTAATCAGTGAACTGTGTAACCCTTCAACGTGCAGCGTCAGATATATTGGATACTTATATCAAAAGAACAGACGAGAGACCACAATAAAAACAGGAGAACAAAGAACAAAATAAGACAATTCACACATTAAACTTTTGTTCACCAAAGGTACTTTAAAGTCTGTTTTTCTAAAGTATTTGGCTGACTTAATATCTAAATATGGTAAACAATGGCTTAATGTGTTGATGAACAATATGAACTTTCTCCACACTGTTAATCCTACGTCTTGTAGATTAACTGAGCGCCTAATCGCTGATCACATAATTAGTTTCATGACACGACGCAGTCTTAAAGAATATTTCGAAATCTACCGTCTGTTTAGCTCAAATATTTCTACCTTCAGCTCCTTCCTTTGTTGCAATGTTGGTAAATTTTTCAGTCGTCCACACGTACTTTTCATTGTTTTCCAAGTTCTTCCAGCAATTTCCCAAACCATTCTATGCAGTTGTGCAAAGTCCACGCTTAAGTGCGCAACATCACAATCTCTTGGTACCATTTTCACTACCTTAACCATGAAACCTAAACTATTTATCTTTACAGTTTTTAACACTAGTTTCCTCATCGACTCATACTTATCTCTGACCTATATGCACAACCGGACTGCGCGACCCCATTACGTTCGAGTAGCGAGAGGTGTCCCCAAAAGAATAGCATCATCATTGAAATGTACTGGTCCTCGTGCTAATGGCAGAGACTAACCGACCTGTGTTATCAACAGATCTGTAGCCGATCAATGTCTTCTCTTGATATTTTTTTCGACATGTATGTACATAGACTGTTTTCCTTTCACTGATACTATTTTGATTGTGGGAGCTTGGACATATTCACAGATGATCCTCGGACGTTCGTCAAGCTTTATACCTCACAAAAACGATTTCCGAGCCCAAGACGAGGGACTGAACTCGCAACCTTGTGATGACGCGGAAGGGCAGACTGGCCATATGGAGCACGGGGAGAATTCTTGGTAGGCCAGTTCATAAAAAAACATCAAATATAATAAAATTAAAAAAACAATAGAAAATGGGAAAGAAAAAAACAAACAAAGAAAAGATCAACGGGTATAAATGAATAAAAGATAAAACAAAAAATAAAAAAATAAAAATTGAATTTGGATGGCTGTTTCTGTCCTACTGGTCAGAGGTCACTTCCAGGATCAAGAGGATTCAAGTTTCCCGTTCCATTTAGTTTCGGTTATTACCGATATACGAGAAAGTCGAGATGTGAAACTGCGGAAGTCTCAAACAGATGGAAGAGCAGAGTAACATGCGTACAGGTGGTGCCAAGTAGATGAAGGACAGAAAAAATGAAAGCACTCTAGGTGGACGAAAATAAATGTAAAAAATAATACAATTATTTTGCAGCAGCGTTAGCGCCTCTAGCATAACTGCAAACACAGTGATTAAGAGAAGATGAGTAGTATACCTGCAGTGCAGGCACCGCTGAGGTCGATGATGAATGACGTGAAGGTACAACAGTAGTAACTACAACCAGCCTGATGATGACTTAGCAATAAAGTCGAAATATTACCGACTCGCTTTTGTCTTGCTCTAACTCCAATTTTGAGTTCACAAGAGCAGTATACGACGAGATGGGACAGCCACAGGGCGTGGTTACGTTTATGGTAGGGCAACACGAGAGAACATAGCTGAATACCAGCCAACTGCGTTTACTATGAGTCAAGTTTTTGCTGTGGTAGGTAATGCTACCTTAGGGTTAACAGGTAACGTTGTGCGTCAGTGTGGGAAGAAGCGTGTGGTGGAAGTAAAATTACCTTTCCCACAAGTAGCAGTATATACCAAATGCATTGTAACATTCCAGTGACATACCACAGTCAAGAGCTTAGTAAATGCTTGCTTCCATTCGACAGTGGAGATGACGGAGAAGATTGAGAAGAGGTCTTTCTCGGACATGTGTTCTCAGACCAAAGCGCGAAACTTGATCCAACTAAACTCAAAGCCATTCTCGACAAATCAATCCCAAGCTCGAAACAAGCTATGCAACACCTACTCGGAGTGATGACACACCTCGGAAAATTCATCCCAAATCTCACCAAAACAACTCCTCTACGCCAATTACTGGAAGCAGACGTACATATATACATACATACGTACATACACATATACATACGTACATACACATATACATACGTACGTACATACACATATACATACATATATACATACATACGTACATACACATATACATACATACGTACATACACATATACATACATACGTACATACACATATACATACATACGTACATACACATATACATACATACGTACATACATATATACATACACATATACATACATACGTACATACACATATACATACATACGTACATACATATATACATACATACGTACATACACATATACATACATACGTACATACATATATACATACACGTATACGTATCCATATGTTTGTGTATGTATGCATGTATGTATATAAATGTACATGTACATGTATACGTATACGTATATATTAAAGATCAAGAGCCAGCTCCTCCAACAGTCAACTCACATATAAAACTTGTCTTTATTCAACAAAGTTGACTTTATTCAACAATAAAAAAATTGAACATAATATTTCAGGCCACAGTCCCTTCTTAACCTACTCCCAACAACAGGAGGATTTATTTAGCTTACAGAAGTCATTTGCATAAATCCTCCTGTTGTTGGAAGTGGGTTAATTTGAAGCCTCAAGTTCAGAAGCACAAAAACAAAATAAGCCCCAGTCTACAGTAATCGCCTAATGCCTAATGGGATTGGTTCAATTGTTAAAAAACAGATAGGTCATATGGAAATATGAGCACTACGTCACAACATTCTGTAAAGAAACTCATTCATTTGAAAGTCTATATTTAAGGGTCAGCATAATAAATTTATATTATTATAACTTATATATATATATATATATATACCTATATACAGGTATTTATAGAAGCAAGGGTGTGAATGGCAGATGAGATACTTTGTATATATCAATGAATGTATCAAAAAATAAAATAGCTTTACTAACTGTTGAAGTGGGAATAAAATTAAGATACAAAGCTCTTGATATATTCATAAGCTACGTTTTGTGTCATTAATTTTTGGAATTTTATATATATATATACATATACACACATACACTGTATAATGTATATATACAATACAGCAAGACAGTTTCTATGTTGACTTTACATAGAGTACTCAATTTCTTATAAGACAGAGCAGATAGTAAATAAATAAGCTTAAGACTCTTAGTTGTTACTCAGAGTTTCATGTCTCTTCAGGAAATCATCAGACAACTGTCCAAAGAGATGTGAAACTCTGAGTAACAACTAAGAGTTTTAAGCTTATTTATATATGCAGGTACAGTATACAGCATATACAGCCATCCTCTAAGACACACAATGTCACACAAGATGTGAACAAAGTCAATGCTACACATGTTGAATGTCCCAAGGGACTTCTTGGGTCAAAAATTTCTCATTGATGCCTGAGGACTTCTTTCAACCAACTTTCAGTGTTCAAGATTATTTTAGAATATGAAAATTTATGGAAAATCATGCATCTTAGCAGTGACAGGGGATTTCTCCAGTTGTAAATATTCGTATCCTAAATACTCTCACAGGCTTTTAGTCTCAATTTCACTAATACTTTCCTCCAAGAAATTCCCTTGATTTTATCTGGATTATCTTCACAACAAAAATTCAAGACAGTTCAACAAACTGTCACAGATTCTTGATCTGAAGATGATTTAGATAAAATTGAATATTCACTCAAAGAAACTGTTATTTCACCAAATACATAACCAACACTAAACTACATGTACATTTAACTTTAAAGTCCTTGGATCATAATACTGACAATCCAAACCAGATGGGTTTACCAAAGAAAGGTCTTTATATTCTTTCTAAACTGTTATGTCAGTAGAATTAATAAGAAGTTAACTGTTTTTGTTCTGTAAAGACCCTTCCACCATCAGGAAAGAGTGGACAAACCCTAGGCATTTTGGCCAAGTTTTGACGTGTTAAAATGTTACTGAAATTGGGCTCAAATGGGAGTAACAAGATGCATAATTTTGCAAGAATTTACATATTTTAAATTACATTCAGTTATAAGACCAATTTTTTCATGTTGAGCTACAGTAAATAAAATTATTCACTGTTTCCAAACACATATTTCACTACCATATAAATCATGCATCAAATTAATTCACTTGCTGTATTTAAAAATGCAAAATATGGTGCCAACTCTAATCACTTCAATCACTTCAAATCCATCACTTCAATCACTTCAAATCCATCACTTCTCACCCCAGTACATTTATCTGCCTAACAAAAGTTAAAAGGTTGTATATTTACCAGTTTCTTGTCATCCACAAAGTGCATCTTAAAATGTCCATTTGCCTTATTTCATACATCAGGCAGTTTCCTTCTCATCATCTCCAACCAGTTAAGTGATGACATCCCATCCCATCCCATTAAATCACTTTGTACCACTCCAGATCACTTTAGATCTCAGCAATCATTCCACATGACACCCACATAGCATATCAATTCCAATCAGATCAATCCATATGAAAATCTTTGATGAAATAAGCTGCCAAAATAAGAATTCAACATCCTGAGGTTCTTGAGCAGAAAACCTTCATATCAAGGTGAACCATAAACTTTCATATTAACCCATTAACCATCTAACATAGTGTCCAATATAATGGCATGTAAGAACATAAAAACCAGTGATTAAACAAAGGAAAAACAAAGACAAAAGGAAAAAAAATTCCAGACATTTAAGAGTTAAGGGGCAGGGCACATCCCTTTGATTAGTAAAATTGTCTAGCATTAGCCAGAGCAAAATATGAAACACAACATCATCAGAGAATGAAGGATAGTGTGACAAAGACTATTTATAAAGTTACTATTACAGGTTAATTAACATAATTTGGTATTTGAGAGAAAGTGGGTGGTGAAAAGAAAGCTAAAGACATCAGAAGAATCAGAAAGTGGGATAGAGCCAATGTTCAAATTGAGAGTGGGATTGAGTTTTTTAGTGAGCTTTCTCTCAAATGCCATATTATATTAACTAACCTGTAATAGCAACTTTATAAATAGTCTTTGTCACATTTTCATTCATTCTCTGATGATGTTGTGTTTAATACAACAAAACATTAGATCATAATAAACCCTTTCCTTATTATGCCCCTTCTGCTTGTCTTTTGCTGGGCTTTGATATTTATACTCAGATTACAATTTCTACCAGGTTTGTCCATCACAATGTGTGGTTAGTTTTCATGGTTAGTTTTCATTTCTTCTCAAGTACCCAACATTAATCATTCCATATTATAAAAATAGCAACTTCTTTGCATCATAAAAGTTGATTTATTCAGTATAGATGTGGCTCAGCAGCATGATCCAGTCCAAACATGTGACTACCATGCTGTCAACTGTACAGCATATGAAACCAATTGGTTCTCCAGCTATTTAGCTAATTAAGTTTATGTTTGATTTGATATTAACTCATTAAGTGACAGGGCTTGTCCTTTGACAAGTGAAATTGTTTTGTGTTAGCCAGAGTAAAATACTGAAGTGCACCCTTGCTCCTAAATAGGTTAATGCAATGAAATGTTAGATCTTAATAGCCTTTCTCCTAATTATAGCTCTTCTATGAGTCATTTGCTGGGCTTTGATATTCATACTTGAAACTAACCAGAGGCATTTCCTTCAATATTTATGGGTATACATTCTGAAGGTTGGACCCCTGTGCAGTTTCAGCCAGTTTGATCTAAACAAAGCTAGACATAGAATCTCATGACTTACTCAATGGTCTCTCAGATTGCAACAAACATTATAGAAATGATTCAATGGATAAACCACCTGATATTTATACAGTAATTAACTCAAGGGGCCAGGATCATCCCTTTGACAAGCAAAATCATCTGGCATTAGCCAGAGTAAAATACTAAAGTGTGCCTTTGCCCCTCAGTTTAAACAAGCAACATGTTTTATATTTACTTGGCAGTGCTCAAAATAAAATGTTGATCGAGTGCTATTACTTGAAATTCAGTAGTTTGAAGTTATTTTTGTTGATCAAGTGCTATTACTTGAAATTCAGTAGTTTGAAGTTATTTTTGTCAAGGATAACACCTTTAATTTTGCCTGTACATGTAGGAAAAGTGGTGAGGCTCTGTGCAAGCTCTTCCAGTTAAGAGATTATCACAAGAATCAGCATTTCACCACAATACAAGCTCCACTTCAAATCATAATGTTGGCTTCCACAAGACATGGACAATAGGTTAACCTTGGCTCACATTTGATAGCAAGAACAACCAGATACTGTACTTATTGTGCTCAATACTTCAAATAAAGGGACAAATTTGTTCTCTTTCATGGACCATGAAAATCCAACTGCAGTACACTGCATATTTGAATTCTCACTTATTTCATCAATTACGGTACACATGAACAGCTTGGCACAAAGTTTGCACTTTAATGATAATAATTATGAAAATTTCCTGCCCTAGCATTTATTCAACCTAGCTAGAACACTGAGGGGTAATTCCATGGTGACTCACGTTACATTCTGAACAAAATTATCAGAGTAATTTTGATCTGGTGTAATAACTAATATATTTTTTCTGTCATATTTTTGCATGCTGGTACAAATAATAGTAAGTTACTGATTCACAGTAAAAATTAAACATTTGATTATAACATGATAATATTGGTGGCTGTAAATTGGTGTGTGACTCATGTTACGACAAAGTGACATGAGGTAACACCAACCTAACTATTTTTGAATTTCTTCAGAAATGATAGGAAGGCTAAACATACAATGTCTATCAAGTAACAGACTATATGTTAGGCAAACCACTAACACAAAGAAATTTTATATTTTGAATTACAATAGTAAGGATTGCTACATTATACATGTGACTCACGTTACGTGACTCATGTTACATATAAAGTACATCTCAGTATTTCAGTTCAGAATGGTTTCCAATAGCTTCTAACACATGAACACTAATACATGGGACAACTCAAGTGTATCATCTTACTTTAAACTTGAATCAACAACAAATTACATAAAATATTATATAAAGGTATCATAATACTGTACAAAAGTAAAATATGTACATAACCTAACTGCGATAATGTGCTTAAAAGTCTGAAAACTGAAAGTGTCCACGGGAATTTACTACTACCGGTGTACTTAACTTTCTCACAAACTTATCTTGTTGATAAAAAATTTCATCTGGAATTGTAGGCCACTTCCAGTATTTCCCAGCTCATATCATCACTGACACCTGGACATCATCAGCCGTAACAGACTTTACTTCTCCAGGATAAACTTTGCCTTCATACTCCACAGCATATCAATCTCCAACTTCAAACTGACAGTGTTCCTCATTTGTCAAACTACTTCCACCAGCTTCACTCCCATTGTCAGAGTCATTATCACATTGAGGCATGTCAGTATCTTCTGTCAAGGCATGTCGAACAATCTTTTCCATAGTAGCACTAGTTTAGCAGTAGCACTACAGGTACAGTAGCACTAGTTTAGGAACTACTTCATGTACCTGCTTTTTATTTTTGATCTATGATAAGTCTACTTTTCTAATCTCGTGACTCACGTTACATTGTGACTCACGTTACCTATATTTGGTATGCTCTCATAGGGCATAGATTAAGCAGACATGGGTTAAGTTGATATTTATAGCTAAGTTATCACTAGAAGGAAGAAAATAATGAACAACAGCTATTTACTCGCTGTATGTTGTTAATAAAATTAAAAATTTGATGTTTTTGTGACTCATGTTACATGCCATATGACCTCAAATTTAAACAACCATACTAGGCCATAGAAAAATATTTAAGGAATATGGTTTTCTTTATAAAAGAGTTAATGACTTTGGTGGTTGTTAGACACTGATTTGTAAGAGAAATATATTAAGCTTGCCCTAAAAAAGTTAGAAGATCACTTCCCCTAATAAATGATGTCATTGGAACATTTGAGTATCACACAATTGAACATAACATAACTGCAATCCAACAGCAATATTTTGTTGAAATCGACTTTCATATTAGCCCCAAATACGTATACTGCCAAAATAACTTGTTATTTTTAAATTCTTGACAACTTTTTTTTTTCAAAAAATGTCATCACTACCATGGATTTACCCTGAGCTGTTTCACTTATAATTGTTTGAAATTGAAACTAAACATAATATGTAGATAACATGGTTTTAATAAGTTTTACACCACAACTGTTTGTCTTTTTTTTTTAACTTACATATTGTAAGAGTGACAAATTGTTAGAGGCACATTTAAAGGCTAACCTTTCACCCTGTTACTATCCAGCAGGAACCCCCATACAGGGTAATACTCAGCAAATATTCGATGAAATTTTACCAGACACTGAATACTGACAGATACCTAGATTGAACGAGGTGCTAATATCCCAAAACAGCACATCCATGCTTCAGATCATCTCTGATCAACTCTGGTCATGTACAGTAAAATACAGCTCTAAAGAATATTTTGAGTGAGTTGTGAGCACATATCAAACAAGGATCAAGAAATTATCATGTGCTTGATAGCCATCATGACCTCTTGCTTGTTCTTCACAACATTCTTGATTCTTGAAATGATTCCCTCCAAACTATGTACTTGATCAAGATTCTTTTACTCTTCAACATGCTTTTGAAATTCTCAAAAACTCTTCAGTTGCCAATATCACATATCAGCTGTAGCCATTTTCCAAAAACATGCCATTACAGAAAGTGACACTGACCGAGGTAAACCAGAAGATGTAGTTTCACGCAATGAGCAATATGGCACAGTATGAACAAATTTGCTTTGCTCTTGCATGTTGACAATGCAGTTGTTGAAACTACAGAAGTAAATCATGCAAAAATTTCTTGTTGTTCATGGAATATTGAAAAGGGGTAAAAAAAAAAGGGGTCGACTTATATCCCAGGTCAACTTGTACGTCAGGAAATACAGTAGCTGGTGAATCACTATTATGAATCTGCTAGAGCCATTAGTACGTGTACAGTACTGCTCTAATAAAACAACCATTTTCGAGGATCGCATTCAAGTGATTAGCAAGCAAGAATTGAGAACTCTATACATCTTCAACAGTCACTCGAATCTCGATCCTCAAAATAATTGCAGAAATGGTGCAACTACATGTGAGGCCTTGAGAAATGCTCTCACATGTCTCAAACCTTGAGGAAAACTAGAAAGGTTCCCTTCAGCTTTTATCATCAGGAATTGATTTTCTTCCCCTAGCGATGATAAAACAGATTTTCATGCTAAGATTTGGTTCATAAAAAGACTGGCATTTGAATCAACATTACTTCAAAGCCTTAATTCAGCTAATCCAGTTGGTAAGTAGTGCTGAGCCAGATCCTAATACAACCAGTCAAACGTAACTGACTTAGTCACCAAACTTTTCATGGACTTAATTTGAAGAATTAAGCTTGACTTGGCAAAAGCTTGCTGAGCAAACTGGACCTGAAGTATCTTGAAAATTGGAAGATGAATCAAGTTTAGGTCAAAGTTATAAGATCAACTTGTGCCAAATCATGACACGCTCGTGTGAAAGAATTCAAAAACTCAGTTTGTGCCCTCACTTGAACACATCCAAGAATTGCACTCGCTTCTGGAGAACATTCACAATTCTTGAAAATTTCTCAAACAATAACTGTGTTGGTTTCCTCAATCCTCCCTTGCTCCTCACTTGGACTCAAATCACACTCAATTCTCGAGGTTGAGTTTCATTTGCAATCCCATTTGCAATCACCTTAGACTACTACATATAAAATCAGACCACTCTACCTCAAAAATTTTACAAATACTGAACTGTTCAAATTGGAAAACTAAATGCTAATGTTTTATCTATAAATCTTCACCATTTAAATCCATGAACATTCTTTATTGCAGACCACCTCAGATTACATCAGATCACAACTGAAAACTTCAAATAACAATTAAAGAATTACCTGTTGTTAAATACAGTAGATTTCTTCCTTGTCCTTGAACCATTGCTGTCTTGTCAATCATCATACAGTACATGGAATTCATCAAATCCACTTCATATTTTACTGAACATCTCCATTTTTTTCTACAAATAACAATAAACAGTGGAATTTTAAATACTTAATTAACCAAGATTGAGGCCCACTTGGGTGAACCAAGTGATGAAGGAGTAAAAACTGTGCAAAACTGGAGGTGAAAACTTTCAAGTATTGACCAAACAAATCATTTTAACATGGAGTTTGCCATAAGGCTCTTGGTTTTCCCTGTTTCAAACTGATATGCATGTTTTCAAAATATGGGAGCTTGGAGATATCTTGAACAATTGATGAACATTCATCAAGCTCTATCCTCAGAAAACAATTTCTGAGCCCTCAATGGGGATCAAACCCATAACCTTCTGATGACTGGTGACATACTTAAATTATTAACCTACCAAGACTCAGATGGCAAGCTAAGCTGCAAGTTTGAAATATATGTGACCTAAGTGGAAGCCACTATAATTATGTTGATAACATTATAATGAGATAAATATACAAGCTTCCACATTTCCAAAATATAGTTCTCATTGTAACATTATTAACATATAGTAGCTTCTGCTTACTGTAGGTCACACATATGTTAAACTTGCCTTTAGCTCACCACTTGAGTCTTGGTAGCTCAATGGTTAGAGCATCTCACCAGTCATCAGATCCCTGTCTGGGGCTCAGAAACCATTTTTCAAAGGACAAACCTTGACAAACGTTCATCTGTCATTCATGTTTTAAACTCGTTTTTCATTGTAGGATGTTGCTGCTTATTCTACCTCCTAACATGTTTGTTTTGCATCTCATTTCCATCAGTTAAACATTTATTGTACTGTTACACAATTAGCTTTAAACAAAAGCAGTACGAGTGTTGCTTGGAATTTTCATAGTAGACACACAAATTTAATTTATGGTAACCTAATTCCTGAAAAAAGTTACTGGTCAGGAAGAAAAAGCACAAAGGATCAGTCCAATAATATCATATAATATTGGACTGTTCAGGAACCAATCAGCACATGTAATTTTATATATGGACCAAACAATAAGGTCAGCCATATAATAAAAATTATCATTATCCACTAGAGCTAAGGTAACATCCAGTGCTGGATGTAAAATACACTTATACTGTAAGCTGAGTTACTGTAATGTCATAATTGTACTCCTAAGTAACTTTACATGAAGTTTAATAATAATTTTTCAGTTGGTTTTCTTTGAGGTATTTCTATCAACTTAGCATCATTGCATATCCTACTCCAAACTTGCATATATATACCACACAACATACTTAGGCCCACTCTACCCATTTGTCAATTTGCCAGCAGTGATCTAATGAAAGACCTGGTCATCATAAAAATCTATTTTTATGTAAAAACTGGCAAGTAGAAATTTCTATGGAATAATAATCTTCATAAATAAATTACTTGAATGTCACTAGCAATGGTCAGTCATAATGTGAACAACATGTGAATTTCACATTTCTTACAATCAATTATTTTTGGTGAGGTTTTGGCAACCTAAAGCATTTTTTAAAAGAATTTTTTTGCCTTTGTTTACAATTTAAATGAATTTGGCATAAGTGTTGTGAGTTTATGAATATGGTAGCTTCGAATACTCAAAAAATATTGCTTTTTAAAAGCAACCTTTCAACCAACAGATTATTATAAGAGTAGATTATAAAGTGCACTAAAAACAGCTGGCTAACTATGATGAAATTTGTCTAAAAAAAGTTAGTTCTGGCTGATAATCTTGCAAAGAAACCTTAAAATGACAGACCAGCCCTGTATGTATTCAAAATAAATTCATAATTACAGTTGACTCTCAATAACTTGAACCTTCAATAACTTGAACCTTCAATAACTGAAACCTCATGCAAACTTCATGTGAAATGGTTTTCTCTTCTGGTCATTGTCTTTTTATAATCTTACACTCAATAACTACAGTAGAACCTTTTGTAACTTGAATCTTTTTGAATTTTTCCTTGAAGGTTCAAGTTATCAGGTGCCAACTGCATAGTAAAACTGCAAACCCAGGAACTTGAAGAATGCTTGACATGATTTCCCTACTAGCTTTGGGACTAGCTTTGAGAATAAAGTTGAAAAATCAATTTTACAACAAGTACAACAAGGGAAGAAATTGCTCTTTGGCATTCACTTCAGCATGTAGAGTAGACAAAATCCATTCACTTCAAAAATAACTAAGATGGCCTAACGGACAAACGCAGGAGTGGGATATACATTAGAATTATAATCCTTATCCATCCAAGTAAAGCACATCAAAGAAGACCATGGCAGGGGGGTGATGGCTTACTCTTAAATTCATCCAACTCTACTCACACAAGTCACAGTAATTGTAATTGGCATGAATAGAATAAAGAAAATACAAAAAAACACCAAATAAAATAAATACTCAAAGAAATAAAATAAATAGGACCATGGCTCGCTTGTAATTTCACTTTTGGTTTGACAACGAGCTTGAAATAAACTCGAAATATCACCATTATTCATCTTTTGTGTTGCTATTCAACTCAAATTTTGAGTTTACAAGTTGCTATTTTTCAAACTTCGCTTTATTTTTTTTACATACGATACTTACCAAACAGACTTAGACTTGCGAGTCCTTGGCGTCATTCGCTCCAAGATGTTTATCTGCGTCGGCCCATCCATATAAATACAAGTAATGTAAGTAAATTGCATATCATTCGACAGTTTATTACCTGAAAATTACAGTGATACTATGATACCAACCATTCATTGCAAACATAATGCTTATAACCTTAAAGAACATTCCATGTTACTTGGCGCCATGTTTGAACGTTTCTTTGTACTTCTTCGAAAATGTGTGTAAACCCAAAGGTTAGATTAGGGTTAGCGTGAGGATTAGGATTTATACACATTTTCGGGGCTTTTAAAGAGCGAAGAAACAATGGAGAGGGACTATACTTAAACTGTAGACAAATCCATTAACTTTACGGTCTTCAGCCCTCCGTTCACTGTTGACGTTTACTTCAATGTGTCGGTTTTTTTGGATATAATGCCTTACGTTTGGAGCGAATTCTTGATATTACTGTATCACTGTAATCTCCAGGTAAGAAGCTGTCGACTGACATACGATTTACGTATGTTACTTGTATTTATATGGTTGAGGTGCGAAACTGCATTAGCGCCGCTAAGTACTAGCCCGGCTTCACCTGTCATGTAAATTTGTTTCTAGAGTTTCTAAAGTCCAAAATCCCGGTGTCTTCCTTTTAAAAAATTGAAAAGTAGCATCTAAAGTTCATAAAGTGTACGTTTTATAGCTATATCTCCATTTCTATCAGAAAAGACAGTAAAGTTTTCACAAACCTTGAAGCAAACGACATGTGTGCTCCATTCGTGTTCTGTACTCGGAAGAGAGATTACTGCGCATGGTCAGCACACATGGTCAGCACAAGGAACGTAGGCTCCGAGAACGAGAAAGACGGTTTCCCCACGGACACCTTGTAGACTGCAATAAAGGATGAATGTAATTCTTGTTTCAGACAGTTTTATTATGAATATTGGACATAAGATCGATGCGATACTGGATTGTGTCAATGTAACAAGGTGAAAATAAAAAACAAACGAACTGCAAATCCACTTGGAAAACCACAAACAATATTGCGTCGTATTTCCGACAAGTGGCGGATATATATTAATTTATTTATTTATTTATATAAATATTTAGTTTTGTATTTTAACCTGTCCATATTAAAAAGCGTTTTAATTGAACCTGGTTAAAAAAACACCTAAACTTGAACTTTAATTAAAAAAATAGCCACTATGCAGCTGTGGGGAACAATTGGGATTTATTATCGACAAAATAGCTAGCTTATTACACCAAATGAATCATAATTTTGCTTCCTCCTAGTTTTGACGAAAAAGTTTCGATTAGCACACGGATCGCTTCTCAAGGAACGCTTTGGAATCCAGGAAATTAAACTATTTTTAAATCGCGCTTCTGGATTTATTTCAATTGTATGACTATTCAGCTTTTCTTGACGGAATACTCTGAAGTAACGAATTTATCAATCATTTTCTCAAAGCTTAGCAATGTAATCTTTAAACTTTGGAAGCAGACATGAAGGCATTACAGGGAAGATTTTCTCAAAGTAGGATGAAATGAGCCTCTAAAACTTAATCTAATACGGCGAACCAAATGGTTTCAAACCTTACTCTATGCTGGCAGGGCAGTGACGAACGGTTTGAAAAGGGACTTTGCTTAAGTTGCATAACCCGTTTATTTGGTTAAATGAACTTTTAAAGTGTACGGAGGCCGCAGTTATGTCACGGAACGCACTGACCTGCATGGAACAACTCATTCTCTTCCCCAGATCCCATCACTTTTCTTAGCGAGGCCATAGGACAGTTTTGGGGCACAGACATGCATCTGGCACTAAAGTGATCAGCTGATTAAATACAATAAATTGAATAAGAGGTAGCGCCTTAAGAAGCACAAAACTTTTAGTGTGGCCGCGCTGAGAAATGTGATGGAATATAAAGACAACGAGTCTATATCTATACATTTTTGCCATGAAGTCCAACAAAGTGCAAATATCTTGCTTCCCTCACCTTGCCAACGCCTATGGTAGCAACAAGATTCAGACACTGAGAGAATAAAATTTATTCATTTAAAAAGTGAATGGAATTAGTGTGGAAGAACAGACAGTTGCTTAGTTAACCCTATGGTTGATAAATATGCGTGGTCAAACCAACGTCCATTTTACAAAATATTAAATATCGTTAAAACGTTAATATTTATTCTCCTCGGGAGGTGGTTCAAAGCTTGAGTAACTTCTGACTCAGCAGGTAATCCCCTATTCAGCGCATGTGATTCATCAGGAGAAAAACGTCGATTGTTTAAATGATGAATAAACCTATCCATCTCGTTCCAGTTGATCATCCAAATGATGACGAATTTATCCATGATATGTCCGCGCGGGTAAGAATACTTGCTAGACAAGTTATCCAGGTTTTGAATGCCTGACCCCTGCTGTATTTTGTTGTCTTTTCTTTTTTTAAAGAATGCTTTATCATTAAAATCTTTTTAGATTTTTATACACAACTATATACATTGTTGTTCATTCGCTGACTTATATTTTATTTATTCGTGCACCCCGTCACCAATGTACTCATGAAGTAATCATCAATATTTCATGCCAGGGATTAATAACCGCTGTGGTGTAAATCATCGATCTGTTGTTGACGCCATAGGAAACTACTTCAGATAGAATTGTGGTTTGTTTTTGAGATGTATAAAGCTTTATTGTAAACAAGCATCCAAGAGGAGACCAGAAATCTAAAATCATAGAGTCTTGGAGGAACTTTGTGTTAAACAATAAGCAGAGAGTGTCGATATGACGGCAAAAATGCAGATCCAATTGGTATGAATGCCATGTCTTGCTAATATTGGACAACAATTGGCCTCTCTAGCCTTCCTGTCGACATCATCTCCAAGCTGTGAAAGTCTTTTGGCCACTAAAACCACAGCTCTGTTGTGATTCGAAGAGTGGATTGTGTTATGCAATTGATTCATTGAAATTTCGAAGTCTAATTGTTCAAGAATCAGTTTCACGGGCTCGCCCTGTTGTCTTATTCAGTTATACTTTCTAAGAAACTTTTCAAAGAGTTAATTTCAGTCGAGAATTTCCACAGTAACTGGTGAAGAGTCTTTCCTTCGTGATTTATTTACCGGAATCTGTAAACAAGGAACATATTGTCACAATGAGGGCAGGAAATATACGCACAGAAAATTTCTTTGGGACGAGGTAGTTAATAACAATGCTATAAGACACCTGTTCAGGGCTATAGTGCTCATTAAATGGAAGAATTAAATCTCAACTTCGTGCTACATCCTTCCTGCCATCTGTGCCCGAGCAGGTATTGGTAAAAGGATGAGAAAATACATTGTTTGATAATACCTTCATGTTGAATCATTTCTAAGCATGCGTCGAGCAAAGACTTGAATTAAGAGTAGCAGAACAAATGGAATGTATTAAAATTAAAATCAAACTTTATCAACGAAGTTTTAAACATGACCAACTAAGGAAGCTTGCGAACTAGAAGTCAGACAAACTATTCAGGCAAGTGTTAAGTGATTGCCGCTTTGGTTTCACCGTGCGCTGCCTCATACCAATGTTTTTTCCTAAAATAATAACTTTACGACTCCCACGCTCTTAACTAAATTAGCATGTAAGTTTTGTCAACCTACGGGGGAGTATTATGAAATATGTTGGCAAAATCTTGGAGAGAATTCCACGTTTTAACAGTCAGGTTGTCAGACGTACAGTTCAAAACAATGTCACAGAACCTAGATAGTCCACGGCTTTAGTAAATTTTGAGCCAAATCCGAGACTCACATGTTAAATTAAAGCAATAACCATGAAAACCTTTTACATTTGATAAGAAGTGCTTTCCAGCGGCTATATATTACGTAAATAAAACAACGTCGTAAACACACGACATAAAACATCGTATTCGGCAAGATCGCAACAAAAAAGCAACGAAGAAGGGCAAAGTGTTAACCTCCAAAACTCGAACGAGATGAAAACAAGTCATCAAACTCATTCCCAGCTCAGTATAAAAGTTAGGATAGCAATAATCCACAAATATATCGTACGTATGTCCGGGAAACAGATGTGCACAAGAAAAGAATTTACACATAAGCTGTTGTTCTCACCTTTTAGCACAGTACTGGAACTGAAGAGAAATACAAACAGTAGAACCTTGTTCCAAAAGTAAAGTGATTCAAATATCAAAAAATATATTCGGTTCCTTTTTAGACTCGCAATGTGGCTTTGCTGGGTAAATACTGTTGTGGAATTACCAGTCCATTGTACTTATAGATTAGTAGAGTTACGTCAAGGAAATTTAACAGCTTGACGCACAAACATCATTCGAAAAAAAGTTCACAAAAGAATCTATTGCCTAAGTCAACACTCCGATGGATTTGTATTACATTCAAATTGGCAATGGCATTGAGCTTGACAATTGTTCATTGCTGATTTTTTATTAAAGATTAAAAAGTTTCTGTTATTTTTTGTCGTTTGAAGAGCTTCAAGAAAATAACATGATAGGCAGGCTGACGTCACTTAAAGTCGTGTTGACGTCAACCAAAGTTAGTGACCAAATCACGCTATGTCAAGATTAGGTTGCTGGTCGAGAAGCTTCAGAACAGCTTTAAACGTCATGATCTGTCACCTTCCCAAAGTTTCATATGGGAAAACGAACCATTTTAACGAGATCTACCCACCATAACAAGTCAGTAAGTGCGAAAAATATAACGCAATTTTGACGCTGAAGACTCCAGAAGATGTAATTTGAAGCTAAATCTTATATTTCGTGATAACCCTTTGTGTACGGGGAGAGAAAATAGTCTACGGGAATTACAGCAGATAACCTTGACCTAAATAAAGTTTGCGTTTACAGAATTTTTTCAACGAAGGTGACATACTCGTACACCCACGTACTTTGCTGATTCAACAAACAATAACAGAATAAACTCTTCCAAGATGTTTGAGAAAAATTCCTGGAACTCTTCCAAAAAAATAAAATAAAAAATTAGTTACATCGTATGGATTAATTTGGTCTTATGACTAAAGTTTGGTATCTATTTTTAATATCCCAATTATGTCAATGGAAGTCAAATGTAACAAAAGTTGTGTTTAAGAATAAGTTGCTTTTGGTCGCGAGTTTTCATTCTATAAACGACTAATATTTTGTTCCTCAAATTGCGTAGGATGTACGACTAAATTGTGCAATTCAAATACAAAGACGTTTAGTTGTATTATTCTTAGACGTACTACAATGTTTGAAGAACACGGTGATTAGGGGACATTCTGATGCCACTACAATCCCTCTTGAACAAACACACCGATCAGAACTAATCACAGGAAATATATCAAACAATACAAAGATGACGGTGATAAAACACCGCCAAGATTTGATCCCCTTAGAGGTATATAGGACCTATGATTTGTAGACCGCAAATAAAAAATTCTTCCACTCCCGAGGACTTTGTACACCACACTGGCTGCTTCCTCCCCAGTCCTTTCCGGTATCAGACTGCTTGAGACAACATTAAAATATACTGTCAAAATGCATAATCTTGGCCAACTAAAATATCTTAGTTGCATCAGTGCAGGTCAAATCTAACCAAAGCTCGTGTTTATTATTCAGAATATTTATACATATATATATATATATGTATTTATTTATATATATATATACATAAATATGTATTTATGTATATATGTATGTATGTATGTATGTATGTATGTATGTATGTATGTATGTATGTATGTATGTATGTATATATGTATAGTCAATTTTCAAAGTCTTTCTTCGACGAATTCCTCCAGACGTACTGCTAAATAACATAGCAAAATCCAAAAACAAAGTAGTCAACGAAAGTTAGTTGTTCAAATCTTAGATGAAAACACGTTTAAGGAACATTAGATTATTAAAAACAGAATATTAAATGCAGCACAGCTGTACCAGACGGAGAAGAAGGTCTGTGGCTTCCCCCTATTCCGAAGCAGTAGACAATGGTCGTTATT
The DNA here is from genome assembly GCA_030142905.1 of Heliopora coerulea. Classification (NCBI taxonomy): domain Eukaryota; kingdom Metazoa; phylum Cnidaria; class Anthozoa; order Scleralcyonacea; family Helioporidae; genus Heliopora; species Heliopora coerulea. The sequence goes on along the minus strand of JASJOG010000278.1, from coordinate 1,830 downwards.
TCGACCATCGAATACTTGGGTGATTTTTCTCATACTCGGGAAAAACGCGTTTGTAACGCCTTGTTTGCTTCTTTCCTACCCAGATTTAGGTAATGTGAGTTTAATTCGAGACAACTTTCCTTTTCTTCTTCCTGCAAAATGTTAGCCTAAGTTCATCAAAAACAGGATATCCTCAAGGTGCCACCACACCGCATGACTTTCACGACTGATAAAACGAAATATATGAAATTATGACGATGGTGCGACATCAGCGCGATATGTGAATGATCTCAATGGCGTGTACATAATTATTAACTACGTCGCACTTACCACGACCTTCGGCACACAACTAGTGACTTACTGCGTACTTATTTTCGGCACAAGATTACATGATAATATAATACTACTACTTTAATGAACCATCTTTGGCCTTAGAAATACAATGGCTTTACACCAAGTTAAAAATTACACAAAAATTGAACATTAAGTCTAAAAATTCTTTGGCAAATAAACTGATACTATTGCTAAAGACTAACTACTACTAATATTTGTCGGGATTAAAATTATTAAGGGCTCTGACAGCCCTTGGTATACAAGATTGTGTGTGTCTGAAAGATTGCATGAGACAATACCGAAAACAAAAATCTCAGCTTGGCATTCAGCTACATCAAACAGAGCGTTCCATCGTTATTTGACAAAATTTTAGCTGAGCCAACTTCCAACATCAGTAACTTTCAAAAGCTTATTGATTGAAAGTAAATTAATCTTACGTTTCTCAATAACTACAACTGAAAAGAATGAAAATAATCTATAATTTTTATAATTCTCAAAAATTTTTTCATTTATTCACTTCGATTCCGTTTGCCTACCAAAGCAGAGTAAATGACATTGTTGTGGATGTTTTCAAGCACATGACTTATGCATGTCTTCCCAAAAGTGGAACTCGTGGTGCATTCTTTCAACCCCACCCGGACTATTCTTATTGTGAATACGGAAACCACGTCAACATTACATTTATTTTTAGTTATCCTTTCAATTATCATTGATGGGTATTTTGCGCACCATGGACCAAAGTAACAGGGAAAGCACTATTCCATCCATACCTTGACAGGAACAGGTCCAAGGGGACACAATTGCAGTTCATTCCGCGGATACTTATCCCTCAATTGACGCAAAAGAGCACGCTCTTAATTTCTCACAGCTCCATTTGCGCTAAAAACATCGTTATCACTCAACAGTGGTGTAAAAACGTATTGTTGACACCTCACTTCTTTCTACTTATTATGTGCTCACCAATTTCCGTTACCGCCCCATCTTGCGTTTTTTTTTATCGTTGACTGACTACAGTTGCCGAGATTTTGCCCCAGGAAACCAACAGCACGAGTCGGTAAGTTAGGCATCCAACATGTTCTCGAGCTTTCCATCGCATAAACAACTGAAACACATAAAATTTAGCAGAAAAAAGGATGGTATGTGATTCCATTTCATTGTTGGCATAACTGGAGGCATGTTTTGTGGAATAATGATAACGAAATGTGTCAATATGACTGTTAGCACGTGGCAATTGAAAAATATTTACCCACTAATAGAAATCATCACGTTTAGAAATATATAATCAAAGGAGCAGAAGCGGTACCCTCTTCCAATATCACACGACGTGACACATACAACATTTCATCTTGCAGTATTTGCAAAATTAGTTTAACACGAACACATTTGATGACTAAACTTACTATTTTCAAATGGAATTCGTTGCAGAGCTCAAAATATTTTCACTCATATACTGTGCGTCGACTCCAGCAGTTTACATATTTCGTACTTTTAGACATGGCCACAGTTTTAATTGAGTGT